>JAUPFV010000001.1:249315427-249915427 GCA_036936605.1 Limnanthes douglasii subsp. nivea | reverse complement strand
GAATGCGGTATTTTTGTTTGCAAATACGCTAAAGATATTATCCAGAATGGCTTTATTCCTACTTGATATAGTGAAGACATATGTTAGAATACGAGACTTCAAATGTTTTGTTATTTTCTAAATGATGTAAATACAAATGTTTAATGGTAGTTCTCTTGATATAGTATTTTCTGATGTTACCTATTTTGTAAGTAACATATATTGTAAGTAATATATCTTGTAAATAAAAATAGAACAGTTTTCACGTAAACTACTACTACTAGAATCACATATTTAGCTACCCTAGAATTGTATGGTGAGTAACACTAGAATCACATCTTCTGTTACTTATTGAATGGAACTGGACGACTCAAATAATAAGGAGGAAGACGAAGAGAGTGAGGAAGACAAGAAGAAGAAAAAATCGACGAAGAAAAAGAGAAGGACAAGGATGAGGATGAACGTGAATAAGAAGATTGAGTTTGACAAATGAGACTCCTCTTCTGATGTTTGAATGATTTTCATGTATTTATATTTTTTAATTTTTTATCAACCCTTAAATATTATATTTTTTGTTGTAAGGTTCAAAATATGAAATTTTTTGTAACTAAAATAATGTCTTTGATTTCGTCTCGGTTTTTTTTTTTTGCATGTCCAATATGTTTTTGTTTATCGTGAGTTTGTGTTGCATGTTTAGTTTGAGTAAATACATATGGTTAGTTGCAGTAGAAATGAATGATATTTAATCATTACAAAGTGATGTTTAGTTACATTAGAATCTTATGTTTAGTTACATTAGAATCTTATGTTTAGTTACACTAAAATCGCATGTTTACTTAGTGTAAAAACACATATTAAAATATTCGAATTTCATGTTTATTTAACAATATGAACACATATTCAATTATAATAGAAATGTATGTTTAGGTAGAAACGCATGTTTAGTTCAACTAGAATCCCATGTTGGTTTTAAGTAGAAACACATGGAGTAGAGTCCTCAGTTTGGTTTAAGTAAAACACATATTTAGTTGATGTAGAATCGCATGTTCAGCTTAACTGGAATCACATGTTTAATTTAAGTAGATTTACATGAAGTATAATATCATCCTTGGTTTAGGTATAAATACATGTCTACGCTAAGTAGAATCATATGCTTGTTTTAAACTGGTAGAATCGCATGGAGTGGAATCACGTGTTTGGTTTAAATTGGTAGAATTTCAGGAACCGCGTGTTTGGTATAAGTAAACAGAATCGCATGTTTCGATTAATTGGAATCGCATGTTTTCATACTCTAAAATTCTTTAGAAGGTTTTCAATCACAGTCTTGCATCTAATTAGAAGAGAATACTTCATCATATGTAAATTTGTAGTAAGCAAAAAAAAGATTATATAAACGTCCTGAAATTAAAAATACAAAACATGGAAAATAAATATTTCAAACATTTAAATAAGTTCCTAACAAGTCCTTTTATTATGGCATAACTTCAAACAACTGTCACCCTTCAACTGCCCGGTTGTTATTTCTTCTCTATACAATATCTGCTTCTTCTTAGGCCTTCCAACTCTTCTTTTAGGTTATGAGAGAAATTTTCTGGCAATTCATTAGAGCTTGATCATTTACAAAAATTAGTTAAAACATTTATGTTAAAAGAGTAAGTTGAGCGATAATTCCTAACAATGATGAATGACACTATCAATATCATAGGTTCTTGATTATAGATAATAATTAAATATTTGTTACCCGCAGACGGGTACCCTAATCCTATAGATTTAGATGTGAAAAATAAAATATAATTGTTCGATGAGATTCCGAGCTCGGCATACTATAAAAATTAAAAACAAAATACATTACGTATCTAGCTATATCTAGACCCATCTCGACTTATTGTCAACCATAATTGTAATAGTAAAATATCAATTAAATAAATAATTTATGTTACAATTAGTCTATTAATAATCATTTAAAAACTATAAATATAAATTCTTACTCATTTTTTCATTGTCATCATCGTTTAGTAATCTAATTTCTATCCGTTTTGGTTCGATCAATCATCTCTTTCTGTAATTAATTAGATGTTAAACACAATTTTTTTACTCAATTTACTAAAAACTTGAGTTTTTTTGTTAAAAAAGATGTGCACGATATCATTTAGTTTTTTAAAATTCAATTAACATATTAAAATATATCACCCAATAATTTTTTTTATTAAGGGCTATGAACTATTGAGTGTTTTGTCCACGTACAGAATGCTAAATGCTAAAAATATAATGGTTTTATGTTTCGAGCAGTCGGGTCAGATTAGTTGTATGGATTTAGATATTTGGTTCTTGAAAAAATAATAAAATCATTTTTCACAAGAGGAAAGCATTGGTATTGAGGTTGATAGGTAGGTTCCACAATTTAGTTGAGGAATTGTTAGAAAATTAGGTTACTAACGTAGTTGGATTGCTAATTGGCAAATAATCGACACATGCAAACACATTTCTTAGATACGTTTGATCTCTAGGCTTGGATATATGGTTTAGTTTGGTAGTTGGGTTTATGTAGTTGATTATAATAACATATGACGAACCCATTAGATTGACAATAAATATGAGTGTTAAAATCTTAATTTCGGACCATATAAAGAGAAGTCAATCCCTAAACATACTAGTTATCTTGAAACTTAGTAAAGTTATGAACTTCTCATTCAAAATGGTTCGTTGATTTCCATAGCGATATTAAAAACCTCTGTCATGGTGAATGATAGCAATTTCAAAACAAAATCGAGCATAGCGGCATCACACATCAACTCTCTAAAACTACACAAATAATTTTAAAAATACTTCATAATTTGTATATTTTCAATATATAGTCAACGGCTTATTATATATTTAAATATTCTCAATAAATTATGTAATCTTGGGAAGAGTTTCATCAAAATCGACAATTAGTTTTAGTTTAATACTTCAATGATAAAAGAATTTTCAAAACATAACTTATTATAAATAGTTTATTATAATTTTAATACTTAAATTATATTTGTATTTATCTTAATCTAAAAGAATTTATGTTGTGGAGCGCAATCAAACCTACAACATGCCTCTTCCGAGTTCGAGTTGAGCTGTCAACGAGAGCTTCAATACTTTGGAGTGTAATTGAACCTCCAACAAGCTACACCAAGGATCCGACTTGGATATCATCCTACTTTGACACATGAGCAGGAGTACAATATACTTAGGAACACGTTACTCCGCTTCCGCACCAACCTTAACACAATTATACACCAGTGTATTTGAACATGAACGTTCGCTAAATCTAGGCTTAATTTTAGATGAAAGAAAGCTAGTAAAACATGGCACCCATATCTTATAGACTCCAGACAACCTTTTATAAGGAAACACTTCAACTCAGCCAAACCCATATTATGGTCAGTACCCCTAAGGGGTATCCAACGGTGTTCCTAAGTAAGAATGATGCACCATCTTCGGCCAAGCAATCATAATACATCGCAAGTTTATAAATTTTTCTAACAAACAAACAACAAAAGAAGTAGATGTATCTTATAGGATAATGATGATTTGTAAGACAAGAAATTTAATATAGCTCGCTACATCTTGTACATATATTTGTCACTAAGCTTCATCCATCATTATTGACAAGTATGTAAGATCCAGAGTATCACATCGAGTAATTAAAAAACAAGAATATATAGTACTGGGCCAACACAAGATTAAATGTAGGTCATTTTAATAAACTTATGAGCACTAACGTGGTTAAACATAATCTTTCCTCACCCCCCCCCACTATTTCCCGTCTAGATGTATAAGAAAACTCCATGATATTGAGAATGAATTTGAGGGTCTATTTTATTGGTTTTAAGGTGAATAATTGAGACAATGACTACATCATCTACTACAAATAAGGACCAAAAGAGACCATATGTGAGTACACCAAAAGGTTTGTAGATACGAAAGCAAGCTACATAATTGTCATAACTTGGTGGTGGTCGCAACATACAGATAAAGAACACTGCCATGATTTCTATCAGATGCCATCATGAAGAATAATTCATTCAACTTCCGAGATCTGCTCAACTATGTGGAATATTATAGGGCCGAGTATATCTCTAGAGCACGAATTAGTGAAGACATAAAAACTCCAACTACGTACCCCTCATACAATAATCTAGTTCAAACTAATAGACGACTCATGGTGGCTCAGATAAAGTTCAAACCATACCAGGAGGAATATAAATCGTTCTTTATAACAAAAAAATGTTAAGAACCACATAAGGATGCATGTGAGAAACTATAACAATAATAACAACTCCCGACAAAAAAACGTCTGGTTAAAATACCATTTACGAAGCTCACCAATAACCCGTGGGTCATTTATGAATGCACTAAATATATAACCACATATTGAATATTAAAGAATTTATGGACCTATAAAGATCACAGAGACAAACATAAATTATGTATTTTTTATAACGTTATTGATCATTATACAAGAGATTATTTAGCATTGTAAGATCCAATCTAGAACAAGATTGTGAAGATAAACTCTCGAAGTTCGGTAGGAAATAAATAAAAAAGAACCAAACATACACCACCTAAAAAATATCCTCCGTCAAGTCATAAGAGGCATACTAATATCAAACGATACAAAAAAGAGCCTTGGAAAACAATACAATCTTCAAATGAGAAGAAGAGAATTATCTCAATATGAATCCCAATAGAAAAACTGTTGGAGTTCGGTACCCTTATCTAGTATTAATAAAAATAAATAAATAAAGATATATGGGTGATCTAAAATTCCATCACTGAGGTCATACCTCCCATCACCTTTACCACAATCCTTACCCAATACTAAGGGTTCACTGATGATAATTTACGAGCAGTAGTAGCAACCTATAATAACGTTGTTCTAATCATAGAAGAATTGGCTGGAATAACAGTCTAACGACTCATAATCGACATGAAATCCCACTAATATTCTCTACAAGATTACATCTGATAAGATAATGGATTTTCCATTATTGATTTCATCCCAATCAATCTTTATTGGTTTTACTGGTGCGAATGTCAATATATTGGAATAATATTTTAGATGTATCCCTTAGAATACAAAAGCCTTAGAAAACAATTTAATGTTGATTAATAATAGTAGAAGCTTCATCCTCTTACAATATAAATTTCTATTTATCATAGCATGACAAAATACGTGATGTAGTCTCTATAGTTTATCAAAACCTTCGATACTCGATAAACGACAAAGTATGATTAAGCAGAGGGAACCATAAGACATTCACATAATCTTATAAGCTTTCTTCACTCTCAAAAGATGAAACTTAGTGAGAGAGCTTATATTCTTTGATCATATGGATGCTATAAGACACATCTCCTAGCTTATAGAACTATGAGAGAAAGTCGAATGCATCTGCATGAAAGGAAATAATATTACGGATCAACCATAAAATACCAACCACATTAAGGTTCAAACTCCTTGATTTTTTATAGTGTAATTTAGACATGATAACCTGGAATACCAAGGATATCACCACGGTCTCGAACAAGGTCATACTCTCAACAAAATACGGAAGACATTGTTGAAGAGGTAGACAAACTAATTATTGTAAACCATATTCAACTCCTTATAATATTTTTTGGAAAATCAAACATATTACTGGTAAAAAATCAAGAATTATAAGTGATAAATTTACATTGACTTCACAAATCTCAATAAATCATGCATCAATAACCCTTTCTCTCAACCCATAATGATTAACTTGTAAAAGAAAATTCTAATGACAAGATGTTTCTGTTTATGTAAATTTATTTGAATATAATTAAATATAAATGCATGAGAATGATGAAAAGTACACAACGTTTTAAAAATACTATAAAAGATTAAGGCCAACGATAAAGGACTGAGGCCAAACCGAAGGATTTCGACTTCATAATAAGACACCATGTAGACAATCGGGAAATACCATTTTTCATTATCTTACCAAAGCCCAAACGAGAGACGCTGAGGTTATCTTGCGAAAATAAACCGAGTAGGAGTTGTACGGAAAGATCAACGAAACTTGGTTGAGGCTCGCTCCACTAATAAAGAAACAGAGCACATGCCATAATTTAGCATGAGCTCAATCACGACTTCACCGAGAAGAGGCCCATCAATGGTCGATGCACGTCAGTTGAGGCCTGTAAAGCTCAATCATCCGTAATGGCTAATGATGATATCATAAAATAGGTTAACGTTTATTAAATGAATTATTGACTGAATGAACCACGTAACGCATCACGACTAGAGTAATTACTATGATTATAGGTCACTTACCATAAATATAGGTCCACAATTGAGATTAATGGAATTATATAATTAATGTGAAACTAAAACTTCTTTGTAAAGAGTATATATAGGATTACCACTATGTAAAATGAACATTTTTTCTCGAATCAATAAAATTATTATCTTGGCGAATATAGTTAGATTTCCCTTTAACAAATTTGGCGTAGTCTGTGGGAACTCTCATGAGAACACATTTCAGTGTTTCAACCAATGGTAGTACAAGATCCGGGATTGAAAGGGAGACCTTAGCTAGAAACATTATGATGACAAACCAAAAACTAGTTTTAGACAAAGTTTCCAGGCCGAGTCAAATCCCATCCCCTACCGCAACCCCCCAAGAAAACCACACTTTTGAAATAGTGGAGATTCCAGTAGGTACACACCCCACCCCGGTTCATCCTAAAATCTTCCCGCTCGCAGCGGACGTTGCTGTATATCATATGATACAACCATCAGAGTCTATAACCCTACTGATGCCACAGGGATGCAGTGACTGAAACAACAGATCCGACATATGCAGCAAAGCCAATATTGGGCCGCTCACAATCAAGAGGCCAATGAGTGGGAAGCTAAAGAAATCTTGGCATAGATGAAAGAAACCCTTCATGCACTAATGGCTAGGATACATGGAAGAAGCAGAGGGAGACCACAATCAGGAGTCGAGGGTGATAAGGCTGAGAAATATTCCGGTCCTTTTTTGGCCTACAATAGTTGCATATATTTATTATTTGTAATTCAATGAATTTCATAATATATGATCAAAAAAAGGCAAGGACTTAATTGAAAAGTAGAAAAAATGGAGGACATATGCTGTAAAAGAATGATAATGTAATTAGGGGGACCAATAATGTAAAATATGTGCCAACCATAATGAATATATAAGGAAAGATCCCTCTTTTGGAGGAAAATGACATAATTGAATAATACTTTCTCTCTCTATCTTTTGTTTCTATTTTTTCACGTGTCTGACTCTCAATTTACCAACAAACCAAATTAGGCTCCGAACATTTTGAGAATCACCATTGGACAGTCGCGCACATTGAAGAGAAGGATCTTCCAAATACGAAGATAATGGCAAGGGGATGGGTGAAATCAATGGTAAAAAACACTCAAAAGAGAAAGAGAACCATCGCGAAGGCAGGCAAGCCATCCCAAAAAAGGTTAAGCAGAACAAGGCTCAGCATTATGATCATGTCCGTCCTAAAATGACTGCCTAGGTGCTTAAGGAATTCCCATATTTGGAGAAGATCCTCGCGGTTGAGCTCCTCCGAAAATTTGATCCATTCCGCATGAAAGCCTATGATGGCACGAGTAATCCAAAAAGGAATTTGGAGTAGTTAAGGAATATGATGAAGTTATTTAATCTATGATGACATTTAAAGGTAATGTTATGGACTAGTTTAGTGGTTTAGCTAAAGGCTCTATCCTTGATTTTACAGGATTATGGAGCGTATTTTGAAACAAATGTATTGGCAATAAGAAGTTTATGTGTGAGATTGATTCTATCATGGACCTATATCAGAGAGGATGGGAGACACTAAAGATTTATTTGAAGTGATTCGTTTATACCATGAACAATCTTCTTGATCAGGAAGAAAACATTGCGGTTGTTTCATTGAAGAGAGACTTTGACAAGAAGGGTGAACTGTATGCGGATCTATTACATTTTCCCATTAAAAAATAGGAGACCTCATCGCTCGAGCTGACCAATTTATCAAAATAGAAGATGCAACAAAAGATGACTCTCCTGACCGAGTTGTAACCGGTTTGAAGTAGGGAGCGTATGACCGAATGAGAGTGGAAGAGGCACTCGGACGCAAGAGATCTCGAGATGCAAACCATCGGCTTTCGTCCTGTGAAAATCGAGCGCGACATTTTCCTCTATTAATTGAAACCATATCCATCATCTACAACATAACCAAGAACATGATGAAATATATTGCACCTCGTATTATGAGCACACCCGACTATAAGCGATTGAGTAGGAATTTATGTGTTTACCATAATGACCATAACCATCTGACGAACAAATGTTGGCAGTTAAAGGTGGAGATCAAGAGAGTAATCAACAGCGCTATACTCATCCAATTTGTTAAACAACAAGAGTGTCATCGCCAAAGTGACAAAAAAGAAGACCCGTGTCTGCAAAATGAGAAGAATCTTTAGGAAGATAAATGGGTTGAAAAAGGAAAGCAGATGTGTCTTCCAAGATAACATCTTCTCAATCGAAACTGTTACTGATTTGCGGTAATCTTATTTCCTCGACCTCAATCATGGCACACTGCCCCTCAGACAGAGGAGCAGTTAGTGAATGCAAATCTTTGCTGCTAAATATTGTGTATTGGATAACATTCTTTATAGTAAAAGTGCAACCCGACCACTCATGCGGTTGCTTAAGTCAAGAAGAAGCTACCATCGTTCTCAATGACTTACATTCTTGCAATACATTAGCACATTGCGGCCATCGTAGCTTAACCGCCAGTTCTTTCTTGCTGGTTATTACTGGCCCGACTTGGCATCAAACGCAGAACATATTTTCCATAAATTCCATACATGCCAATATATTTCCAACACCGGTCATCTTCCAAGTGAACCGATGGGTTCAAATCCGATCCCATTTTATTTTGATAAGTGGGGTATTGATTTGGTAGGACCCTTGCCGGTGACTACATGCAAGCACCAATTCGTAGTGGTATTTGTTGATTATTTTACAAAGTTTTTCGAGGCAAAGGCTTTATCACATACTAGAGCTCAAGATATTTGTCATTTCATGCATCACCAAATACTTGCACGGTTTGGTATCCCTTGTGTACTAATGACAAACAACAACCCCTAGTTTCAAAATTCAACAGCCACCACATTCTACAATAGTTATGGCATCGAACAACATTTCTCTACCCCTTACTTGCCTCAATCGAATTGATAGGTTGAAGTAACCAATCGAACAATACTCGATGCCATCAAGAAGAAATTAGAAGGAGGCAAAATGAAGTGTCCATGACTTTTCTTTCTCATTCTTCCAACTCTCGATTAGCCTTTTCCAGCAAATCAGCTTGTTGTCTATCCTTCTCGACCCTAGCCTCCCCTAAGGAAACCTTCATATTGGCAATTTCTAGGGTAAGCCCTACTATCTTGTCAACTTAATCCTCTATTGATATCGTTTGGGCCATGTTTTATGATAGCAAGCCAGCACTTTAAGACATTAGCAAATCATTCTATCTCACCAACTTGTTATTCTGCAATGATAATAGAGTTGTCCCACTTACTAATTCTATGCATTTCTTGCGGCACAAGTCTCGTTCATCAACAACCGAAATGATTTATTTTCGAAGTTTATCGTTCTCCTTTGACTCATTATAATGACATGCCTTTACCGGGCCATATAAATTCTTGAACCAGACCAATTAAGTAGTAAGACCTCACACCGATCTAAAGAATAAGGGATCTGGCTTTTATTTCTCCATTATAGAGTAATTGACCGGTGATATACGTCGGTAAGCCAGAGTCAAGAAATTATGATGCATCTATTAAAAAAACAAGAGTTATTTTGCAATCGCCCCTTTTGGAACCAATAAATAAATATATAGTTATAGACATTACCTTGATCGCCAGTTCCAGTTGGCGTTGTAGTATCTCACTCATTGGCATGGTGTTATAGAATGTTAAATCTGGCTAGTGCTTCAACTGCTCCATCATCAGCTGGGAAGGCCGCGACATGGACAACTTCATGGGCAGTATCGCTTCTGCCACTTTTGCACCTCAACTAGATTCACTACTTTGACTTTGTTTTGGCATGCGATCAGGCATCATGATATCAATACCACTAAGTAAAGTTTATTTTAGCATTGTATCAATACCACTAAGTTTAATAAGAAATGCGCTACGATCATTACCTTGTGAAGTCTGACATAGGTTCTTAGATACTATGACCTAATTGTAGGAGATAAGAGACTATATATATATATATATATATATATATATATATATATATATATATATATATATATATATTCAATCATACAAGAATGTTAGTTGATGTTGATCGACACATAAAAGATACACTCTGAAAGAGAACCCATTTTGAATATATATTTGCAATAAATTATTGTAATTTCTCAAACTTCATAGTAATTTAGTTTTACATGATGTGGATCCAAAACATTTTTCGTCATTAAATTAGTATTATTAAATTATAAATTTAAAAATTTAGTTTAATCTTTTGGTTTTGATATATAAGTATAAAAATAGTCATAAAACTATAACGTAAATTGTACACTTGCGACTTTTTTATATATAAGCATTTCACAACATCAAGAAGAACCTTATCTCACCAGAGGTGTTAACTAAGTCAAAGACGGGATAATCGTTATATCTCTACTTGATGGTTTTAGAATATGTTGTAAGTGTCATATTGATCCGAGAAGAAGAAATTGATTCAAAATGATATATTATATAAGAAAATCCTCACTTGATGTGGAAACTCAATACTTGTAGCTGGAGAAGCTTACCCTAACATTAATGGTCGCGGCTCAAAAAATGAGACCAAACTTCTAAGCTTATACTATAATCTTGTGTACGTGTTTTTTTTAAGAACATACTCTACAAAAAAGGCCTCACCAAATGGTTTTTAGACTACCTCAGGCCGGATGAAACAACACTAATGGTGGAGAAACTCAACGACGTGGAAGGAAATGCTGATTATGGATACAAAACACTTTAAGAATAATCTCGTTACAAAGTAATGATTGGCCTACCATAATATTCTTACTTGTAGTAGTGTATTACTTTTCCAAATGGGTAGAAGCACAACTATTGGTGAACTTCACGAATAAGGATGTAATAATCTTCTTACACTGCAATATATTTTGCAGATACAACATATCATGAGTCATAACAACAGACAATGCGACTCAATTTCAAATAATAAACTCACGTGGTTCTGTAACAAAAGAGATATTAAGACAATTTTATCTTTTCATTTCCATCCTCAGGTGAATGGCCAGGTGGAGGTGACTAACATAACCATATATAATGATTATTGGAAAATATTAATAAATTTCAAAATCCATTTCATTGTCTTGTAGCAAAAATCGTTTTTTTATTGACATCGTTATGGTCTTGTGGTTAGGTTGATGTTAGAGGGTGTCGTAGAAAACTGGCCAGACTTATTATCAGAAATACTTTAGTTTTATGGAAATACACCACGTCTGGCCAGAAGATAGATACTATCACCTTGGTGTATGACATGTAAGCAATGGTTCCAGTTAAAACTTTTATTCCTTCTCGCCGTATAATAACATACAAGAAGGGAAATAATTCATAAGTAATGAGTACCAAAATCTACGTAATTGAGGAAGAAAAGGTTAAAGCTCACCTTCGTTCGAAGCACTATAAAGTTGACAAAGATATTGTTGGCTTTAAACCAATTCATTTTAAGATCTTTAAATGCATGAAAACCTTTTTTCAAATTCTTACGAGGAGAATAAATTTCAATTGGACTCCATCATATGAAGACAAATTTCAGAACTTCAAGAATTTCCTCGCCTCACTAGAAATGTTAACTAAGTTAAAGCTAAAAGAGTCATTACATATCTACTTGATGGGTCTTGGACTATGCTATAATCACCATATCGATTCTAGATGAAGAAAATGATTCCAAGAAAATATATTATGTAAGAAAATCCAAACTTGACTTGGAAACTAAATACTTACAACTAGAGAAGTTGGTCTTAGAATTAATGGTCGTAGCTTGCAAGAAGATACCATAACTTGAGCTCATAGTATAATCATATGAGCATAATTCCCTTTGAGAAATGTATTACGAAGTAGGACATACCTGGAAGATTAACTAGGTGGTCCATGGAGCTTTCCAGCTATGATATTTAATGTAAACCATGAACGATGATAAAAGCTAAAACCATGGAAGACTTCTTTACAAATTTATAGTCTGAAAGATCTATACCTGCCAAGGAGCAAACTGAATCAACTTGGAAATTCTGAACGGATGGTGGAAGCAATAACCAAGGATCGGGGCCAGTAATAACTTACATCCCCCCAAAAAGGATATCTTGACATATTTTATCAAGCTTGACTTCTAGCTTCCAGCAACGAAGCAGAATACATAGGTGAAATTGCAAGTTTTTGGTTGACCAATATCTATGGATCAAAGCATGCAATTAGTAATTCTTCAAGAACTCGTCCAACCCAAAGCTAAAAAATATTCAATTATTTAGTACCTAGAGAAGCTTCAGTGTCAGGAAGCATTATTTGATGACGTTACTATTGAACAAGTACAAAGAGAGGATAATGCATCTAGCAATTCCTTATCTTCTTTGACGTGTATGACATTAGCACCAAGATCTATCTTCAAAGATAATCCTTTTATAACCGTTCCCAAAAATGTTCTATCAACAATCTCACCCTTATGATTCGTGGTAATCAAGGAGGTGAATGGGAAGAATAATATATGTGTACTATTGTTATCAGATATTTGAAAGAAGGGCTATTCCTAGAGAATAATGCTGAAGCTAGGAAAATCAAGATGAAATCGTTACATCCTATATGTGATCATACACACTGTATAAGTAAGGCCTCACAAAAATATGTTTTTATTGGCTTGGTACCGATGAAGCAACATTCATGGTGGAGGAACTCCATGACGGAGAATGAAGTTCACATTATGGGTATCAAAGACTTTCTAAAAGAATATTGCTATAAGGTTACTATTGGCCTACTATGATGGACAATGCCAAAACAAGCTCAAGCATTTTGATACATGCTAGCGCTTCTCCAACGTAATCCATGTCCCAATCATGTTACTTGAAACAATATTTAAAAGCCATTATATATAATAGAAGGGGCTTGGACATAGTATGCCACATTCCACAGGCTCCCAAAGGAAAAAATAATTTACTTGTAAAATGGATTACTTCTCCAAATGGGTGGAGGTGCAACTATTGGCAAACATCACGACCAATGAAGTTATAAACTTATTATGCTCCAACATCTATAACATATACGACATACCACAAGTAATTACAACTGATAATGAGATTCATTTCTAAAACAAAACACTTACATGGTTCCATGACACAAGAGGTATTAATAAAAACGTTTCCTCTCAATTCCATCCTTAGAAGAACGGCCAGGGAAGTGATCAACATGAACATATCTGATGGAATAAAAAAATTGAAGGATGTTGTAAGAAATTAATCGGACTTCTTAAAAGAAATGCTTTGGTCTTACAGAACAACCACACGCTGGACTCCATAAAAATATATTTTGTCTTAGTGTACGATATGAAAGAGATTGTACCAACCAAAACTTTTATGTTTTCCTACAAGATTTCAACATAAGAGAATGGTTGTAATTCAGAAACAAGAAGTGATGAACTTGATATAATTGAAAAAAGGGTTAAAACCCACATTTGGTCCGAGCATTACAAAACTCTGATGTGCAACGTATATAACTCAGAAATTTAAAATTTAATCAAGGTGGGGTACAACATATTACAAAGCCAAAGTAAATTTAGGCACGTACAATTAGAATGGACAGGGATACAATCCTTGAAAAGTTGTACCCAATTAAGAAATGCCTTAAACCACTAAAGCCAATGTAAATCTAGGCACGTACATACTGCTAGATGAGGAAGCAAAATAGATTTCGAATCTTTGGAACATCAAGCACTTAAATCTCCATCACTCTCTATGAGTTTCGTTTCTATAATGCTCTCATATATGCAAGAAAATTAGTATACACGGGGTGTACTCTTTCATACCTTGGTGACGCAAGAAGATTTTAAGGAAACACTTATATTTAATAAACGTTTATTATTATCTTTACATGCATGTTATTTTATTTTGTTGCATTATTATAAAGTTTATAAGGAAACAAACCACATTAAAATAACAAAAATAAGTTTGGATGCCTATGGATAGTCTAAAGTACCTATGTGAGCTTTGGTCTATTTTCTATAGGAAAACAAAGGGTACGTTTGAACATAGTATGTATCCCTCTAAAGAGTTTTGGCCTTCAGTTCAACAAATACGACAAATGATAAGGCTAAACCCAGTTTCCCACCTTTGGAGGAGCTTCTGCGTTCTTTACAAACAGAGTAAAAAATGACTAATAATAAGTTTTAACATAGTCTCCAACCCTTTAAAGAGCTACGACTTTCACACATATTATAATAAAAGCAAAAAATGATAAGAGTGAATATCAGCTTCACTATCTAAAATAGGTTCAGGCACCCTTCTAATTCAAAAATACACAGAGGTACTTCAGAGATCCTACATAGCCTTCAACCAACCAAACATAATAAGATGATTAATCTAAACAGAGTCATTCACCAAATCCGAAAAAATGAAGTTTGGTTATTTCTAGAGATTATCAAAATAAGGATCTCATGTGGTCTGTATTCACGTCTCGGCCTTTTGGAACTGGTCATTCCAATCAGAATTAACATAGTACTAGACAACATAGTACTTTTTATCAAGTAATAAGATAAGAAACAAAAACAAGCATATTTGAATAAAACTACAAGTGATAAACTCATTATATCTGTAATACAATAAAAAGACCCCAACCATGCGGACCTGGTTCACGAAATTTCCCCCAAGAAAGGGGACTTTAGTCATCAAATATTTTCTCAAAGGATATAAATGTATTAAAATAACTACTAAGTTTACAAAATGCTATCGGGGGTACAAACCTTTTTGGTCAGCCGAACCTCCCACTATGGTTATCCTTGAAACAACATTATCTCTCTCAGTAGTGTCTCTAGCCTCATTGGGGAGGTGGTAAAATCCCAAGACTTCACATACTTCTTAAAGTAGTTCTAGTCTGGAAAACCTTCCATACAAAAGAGTAAAATAAATCAAGTTGACAAGTTCAAACCGATGATGACAGCATAAACCAAAGATCGAGGGCAAGAATCCAAATTATATCCCCGCGATAGATATCCTCACACAACCCATCAATCTTAGATTCTCACATTCCAATAAAGAAGAAGAATACAACGCATTGATTACAGGCTTTCAATTTCCAATATATGTTTAGAAAAGAAAGTACAATTGCTTACAGACTCACAACTGGTGGTTCATCAAGCACACATCCAAACCAAAGTTAAATTTAGTACCTAAAGAAGCTTCAACACTAGGCATCCATATTTGATGATGTTATTTTTGAGCAAGTAGTATGGGAAATATAAATGCAGCCGTCAATACCTTGGCTTCTTCGGCATATACGACATCAAAGTTATAAGCCATATTCCATGACAAGCCTTCCATCGTCCTAACCAATAAATTTTTATCAATAGTATCACCTTTACGATTTATGGTAATTCAAAAGACAGAATGAAGTAAATTTATTGGGAGCTCTTATTATGAAATATCTAAAGAAAATGGTACTCTCAGAGAGGAATGTGAGTTATTACGACAGACAGTGTGAGTTAATTTCAAAATACTAAACTTGCGTGGTTTTCTTGCATAATAAATATTAAGTAAATTTATCTTTAATTTTTCATCCTCAGATGAATGGCAAGGTGGAGATAACCAGTATGACCATATATGATGGCTTTTAAATAGATGTTGGAGGGTGCCTCTGGAAATTTTCTGGAATTTTTATATAAAATGTTTTAATTTTAAAGAACTACATCATGTTCGGCCACATGATATACACTGTCTGGTTTGGTGTGTCGCATGAAAGCAATGGTTTCAGCTAAACTCGTTACGTCTTCCTAATGGATTTCAACATATAATAGGGTAATAATGAAAAATAAATGAGTGTTGAACTCGACATAATTGAGGAAAACATGTTAAATCCCGCATTATGTCAGAACATTACAAGACTCTGATATGCAACACATATAACTCGAAGGTTCATTTTAGAATCTTTGAGGTAGGGGACAAGGTCCTGCAAATATTTTTTATTCATATGAAAAATACAATCTTATGAAACCTAGCCTCCAATTGGAAATTAAATTACACCATTGAATCCAAATGAAAGTCAGGCACGTATGGATTGCTCGATGATAAAGGAAAACATAATCGACAACCTTGGAACATTGAGAATTTAGAGCTTTATCACCCTTAATGAGCTTTAGCTCTTTATAATGTTCTCATATATGTATATAATTCATTATACAAGAGGTATACTCTCTATACACCACTAGAGCTGGAAGGGTTCAAGCAGTAACTTATCTTTAAAAATGTGTATTCTTATCTTTATAAACGTCTTATTTTATTTTCATTATCATTATATATTTTTCAAAGCAACAAGCTATATTGAAATACAAAGGATAAGTTTGGATACCCAAGGTTATTATAAAGCACCTCGGGGGCTTCGACATTCTTTCAACAACAAAGAAAAGGGTAAGCCTAAACATATTATTCAGAACTTTAAAGAGTTTTGGAATTTACTTCAAAAAATATAACAGATGATAAACGTGAACTTAGTTTTCATCCCCTTAAAGAGCTTCGACCTTCATTACAAATAAATTGAAAATTGACTAAGGATAAAAAAAATAGTACCATTTGAAGATGTAAGAACTTCACACATATCATAATAAAACCAAAAAAGATAAAACTAAATATCAGCTTCAGTACCTAAAAGAGCTTCGGTCACCCTTACAATTCAACAATAAATAAAAGTTTTCCGAGAGTTCATGTACCATTGAATCAAACGAACATAATATGACCAATACCCTAAATGGAGTCATACACCCTTCACAAAAAATAAAGTTTGGTTATTTCTAGACATAATCTAAACAAAGATCTCACATGGTTTCTTATTCAGGTCTCAATCTTTTATAACTAACCATTCCCATTGGAAACAATAGGGTACCGTAAAACGTTTTTTATATATAAAAGAAACACAAACACGATAGAAAAAAGTTGTGAGTGATAAAATCATTACATATGAAATACAAAAAAATACCCCAACCATGGGGACTCGATTCACATAATTTACCCAAAGATGGGAACTTGGTCATCATAATTGCCTCAAGAGTTAAATCAATATAAAACAATAGCCAAATTACAAAACAAAACACTAAAGAATCAATCAACCATGTTTGGTTGGACCTCTACCTTTCTCTGAGCCTGAATATGTATCATTCTTAACAACGATATATTTGGCTTCATTTGAAGAGGGTAACAAAATAACTTGGCCATGAGACATATTCGGTGGCTTAACGATATTGTCCACCATATTATTTAAACAAACATATAAAATCTCGTCTCACAACCTATATATTGTGCTCACACACTTGATAACCTACTTTTTGCAAGCTATTAGAGGCGTCTATTCAAGGGAAAATGATAACTCGCATGTCTTGGGTCTCTTCTCCTTGATCATAAATATATAACATAACTAAATTGATATCAAGATATTCCTCATCCAACTGCAGCACACATCTCTTTTTTACTTTTATGCATTACATTTTGGATGCTTTGAGCATCGCTTTATCAAATCTTGTTATCACCTCATCACGTTGAGTGCGTTCGATCACCAAGGTATCTTCAACTTTATTATTGTGGGACAAATCATCCTCTAGCTAAGCTTGCAGCTATTCATTCTCAAATTGAGAAACATCACGATCATCTTCATGATCTTCTCCTACTATGGATAATTTAACATCGACTTCAACCAACTTCTTATAAGCTAAGGAGATGGCTTCAACCTGGACTAAAGTCAATATGTGAAAAATCCTCCAAAATTAATACAAGACAAATATTTTTTGGTAATAACCTTGAATATACCATGGAGCATCGAAATCATCTAGGCTTTGACAACAACTCAATATAACTAATGACCTTTTCTTTAGATCAGTCTTCAATAACTATTTGGCCACCCATTTGTACTTAATATTTTCCCTCTATATTTTATTTGCATTCGGTTCAGCTTGAAGGGCCTCTTTGAGCTCTGATTTGTCCTTAAATGGCGGTAAGGGTTTTGTGTTTATTAGAGAAAATTCGCTTTTGTTTTATTGATGTATTCGAGATGTTAACTCAATAATAAGGCTCTCAATATATAGAGAACTTAGAGGCCTATATAAGGAAACTTAATACACTAAATATTCTAACACTCCCCCTCAAGTTGTGTAGTGGAATCACCAATACCCAACTTGGATAAAACTGATTCGAATGTTCTTGCAGCAACCGCTTTTGTCAGGATGTCTGCTAGTTGGTCTTCGAATCTAACAAACGGAAGTTCGAATGTCCCATCTTCAATCTTTTCTTTTATGAAGTGTCTATCTATTTCAACGTGCTTTTTTCTATCATGCTGTACCGGGTTCTCTAAAATCTTAATCACAGCTTTATTATCTCACATTAACTGAGTAAGACACTTCAGGGGGATCTGATTTCTTTCATTATCTTCTTTAACCAAAGTATCTCGTTAATCCCCTTAACGATTCCTCTAAATTCTGATTCAGCACTTGACAGTGAAACTACTTTCTGTTTCTTACTCCTCCAAGTCACCAAGTTACCTCCAACAAGAGTAAAGTAGCCAGTAGTTGATCGTTTCTCGTTAGGATTCCCTCCCGAATCAGCATCTGTGAATACTTCAACATCAAGGTGTCCATTTTTCTTAAAAATTATGCCTCTTCCTGGTGTGCCTTTGAGATATCGAATTATCCTCATTACTGCCTCCATATGGTGTTCCTGAGGATGATGCATGAACCGTCTAACTACTCCCACCGCGTATGCAGTGTCGGGTCGAGTGTGAGCCAGGTAAATCAATTTTCCCACCAACCTTTGGTACCTTTCTTTACTCGCTGGTCTGGCCCCTTCAATTATCTTTAATTTTTTATTCACAGCCATAGGAGTGTCATTTGGTTTGCAATCCACCATGCCAAGTTCAGCTAATAAATCCAATATATATTTCTGTTGGGAGATATAAATCCCTCCTCTTAACCTAAGAACCTCGATTCCTAGGAAATACTTCAATCCTCCAAGGTCTTTCATTTCGAACTCCTTGAAGAGGTTTTTACTAAGAGAGCTAATTTCTTCTTCGTCATTCCCTGTTATAATCATATCGTCGACATATATTATAAGACAAACGACTAATTCTCCTTTCTTTTTGTAAAACAAGGTATAATCCCCATTACTCTGTTTGTTTCTATACTGCTTCATTGCCATTATAAATCTCTCAAACCAAGCACGAGGAGACTGTTTGAGCCCATATAATGCCTTTTTCAGTTTACATACCTTATTTTCTTGAAAACCATCAGAGAACCCTGGTAGGGGTTCCATATATACCTCTTCTTCCAAGTCTCCATGTAAGAAAGCATTCTTTACATCAAATCGATGAAGAGGCCAATCTTCAACCGGAGAGAACGTATATCCTTTGGCAACCAATCTTACCTTGTGTCGCCCAATGGTGCCATCGAATTTATATTTTATATTAAACACTCATCTACACCCGACTGCTTTCTTCCCTTGTGGTAACACACAATTCTTCCATGTACCATTCCTTTTTAGAGCTTCCATTTCGGTATTCATTGCCTCATTCCATTTAGTCATATTCTTAGCTTCTTGAGCTGTTTTGGGGATTTGTTCAAGGAGAATAGTAGCTAAAAACGCCTTTGCAATCTTCGTCATTCCTTTCCTGTCCGTTTTTACCGGTTATGTAGAAGCACGAGGAACGTGTTCCAGTGAATACCGGTCAGGAGGAACCCCTCTATTTTTTCTTGGAGGAAGAACCAGAGTTTGAGTGTCAACAAATGAACTTCCTGAAATGTCATGATCAGTAGCATTTTGTGAGTTTTGACATTGTAAATTGTTTACCTCTTGATGGACAGTTTCTTCGGCTGATTCGCTGGTAGTATCCATGGCATTTGTTTCTTGGTGGACATTGTCTTCGGGAGAATCATTGGTGGTAAGAACTACCTCGTCAGTCTCCTTTATGTTGGAAGAGGCGTGTTCGGTGGCGCCATCTACCGACTATGTCGGCACATCCTCAAAGTAACTTTCATATAGCAACCAGTCGAGTGATTCACTTACTTTATTCTCCTGAGCACGAGATTGGTGGTAAAAAAAATAATCGGATTCTAAGAAGTCACAGTCCATGGTGACATGGATTCGACGAGTAACCGGATTGTAACACCGATAACCCGTTTGATGGACACCGTACCCAACGAATACATACTTTTCAGCACACGCATTGAGTTTGTTTCGACTAGTTTTAAGGATATGAACAAACACCGAACAACCAAAGACACGAGGTGGTAAGGTCATAACAGATGGAATTGTAACTTGGATGGCAAGCACTTGTAATGGATTTTATTTCCTAGACATCGGTTTGGTAGACGATTTGCAAGATAAGTGGTTGTAGCAAGAGCTTCTGGCCAAAGAGAATGATGAACTCTAGATTCAATCATAATAGCACGAGTTTTTTCAAGTAAAGTACGATTTTTTCGTTCTGAAGTACCGTTTTGTTGAGGTGTGTTTGGACAATTGGTTTGATAGATAAGACCATTTGTTTTGAAAAAATTATGCATTGTTTGGTTGACAAACTCTGTTCCATTATCAGAACAGAGAATCTGTATTTTTTTCTCAAATTGAGTCAAAATCATTTTGTAAAAACAAATAAATATTTTTTGTACTTCTGATGTATGTTACATGAAGTATATCCAAGTCATTCTTGAGAAATCATCCACAAATAAAACAAAGTATCTGATTTGATTGTTAGTGAAATTTGGTGTTGGACCCAAAACATCAGAATGGATTAGAGAAAAAGCATAATCAACTCTAGTATTACTTTGATTAAACGAGACCCTACGATTTTTTGCAAGAATGCAGGTTTCACATTTCTCATGAATGGAATTATTTAAAAAAAGACTAGGAAACAAACTTTTAAGATAGCTAAAAGAAGGATTACCAAGTCGCCGGTGCCATAACCAAAGTTGCTTTTCGGTTGTTCCATGAGCGAGCATGGCATGTCCCTTATGAACTACCTCATCAACATAATAGAGACCTCCTTGTTCAGTACCACGCCCAATGATCTCCTTCGTACGAATGTCCTGTAAAATGCAAAAAAATGGATACATAAGAACCACACGGTTGAGTTGTTTTGTCACTTGACTAACAAATAATAACTTTAAGGATAGTGAAGGAATGTATAGGCAATTTTTAATTTCCATTTTTTCTGAAAAAATAATTGAAACTCCCCCTTTGACTTCACAAATTTCTTCACTCGCAGTCTCAATATGGGACTTCTTTGGAGATGACATGTCACCAAAGTCTTTAGGATCATAAGACATGGTGTCCGTAGCCCCGCAATCAAAGATCTAATTCATTGATTTCTCAAACCCTTTACCTCCAAGTTTTTCATAGGAGTTCGCCGTCATTCCTCCAAAACCAATGCCACTTTCTTGCTCATTTTTAGTCGGATCTTCACCGTCACTTGTAGACGAAGCCTGTTTGACATTAGATCTGAAACGCTGGTTATTTTTCTCCTTATGACCGTCCTCCCACCATTCTGGATAGCCAACCAGCTGGAAACATGTCTTTTTAGTGTGTTTCTTCATCCCACAATGAGTGCAATACAACTTGGATTTATCTTCTTTCTCTTTGGATCAGAATTTAAACCTCTGTGCATAATATTTAGCAGCCAAACCCATTCCAATTTCAATCGAGTCACTATCAGAAGAACTTGATTTTAGTATATTAAGCCTGGCCACTTCCCTTCGTATTGTAGCATATGCTGTTTCCACGAAAGGAATAAGATCATTTTTCAAGATATCTCTCTTGACTGGTTCCAGCTTGTCATTAATCGCCATTAGCAATTGATAGAGTCTTTGTTCTTGAGTCTATTTATTTTAAATCTGAATGTCTTCTGGGTCTTTCATAGGGTTTGGATCTCGTATATCTATAGACATCCAGATGTTCTACAGTTTGTTCCACAAGTCTTCTACTGTATTGCACCCTTGCCTTAATGAATTAGCCCTCTTATGAAGGTCAAACACCTGTAACGAATATGTACCAGCATCGTATGTGGTGGCTAACCCATCCTAGAGGGCTTTTGCAGTGGGATATTGCTAGACATTATTCACTAAGCTGGATTCAAGATTCTGGATAATCCATGTGAAAATACATTGATCATCTTGTTCCCAACTTGGATATGTGTTGTCAGTTTTGGATGGAGGTGTCGGCTCCCCTGTAATTTGAGAACCTCTCCCCCTTCCCCCAATTGCTTTCTTCGTCAGGTTTGCCCATAGGGCATAGTTGTCACCATCGAGTTTAATCCCTAGGGATAAATTCTCGGGGTTAGTTGTTTGTTGTTGTGTTCCGAGACCATTTCTCAGAATGGCAGCAATCTGCATTGTTAATTCATCAGAGATTTGACTGAACACGACTTCATTTACAGCCGTCTTTGTTGAGGATGTTCAGAATTCCCAGAATCACACGTGCTCTGATACCATGTTAAAAAACAAAAACAGAAGTAGCCGCAGGATGCGGCTAGGGTCTTGTGTTTTTTAGAGAAAATTCCCTTTTGTTTTATTGATGCATTAGAGATGTTAACTCAATAGTAAGGCTCTCAATATATAGAGAACTTAGAGGCCTATATAAGGAAACTTAATGCACTGAATATTCTAACAGTAACTTTCTTATGTTGGTTGAAGCAATAATTTATCTTTTACAGTAAAGGATTTATTTTAATGCAACCGAAACAATTTGGATGTCCCAACCATATCTACCTTAGATATTCCTTCATTTGGCACGTCATGTTTGTCCCTGTAATTAACATTAAAAAACCACTTGAAGGGTGAAAGGTTATCATAGTCACCTTGGAGTATTTGGACATCAAGGAAGCAACATCAACTATTTCCTCAGATGCACCCATGCCTGCAACATATTTTGCATCACACTTTACAGTCTCAACAACCAATTCAAACAACTAGATCCGGCTCTCCAAAAAAATTAACAATAAGATTTAAACCATCGAGTCTTTCAGTCACTGCTAAATTAGAAAAATCCACATTCAACCCTTCAATTATCTTTGTAGCCTTCGGCTTCATGAGAAATACAACTATACAATATTTCTCAATTTACTAGTTGGTATTAACAACACCAATTTTAGTAGTCTTAGCCTTATTTATAGCGAATAACCCCTTACCAGCGCTCTTTTTATGCTTTATACTAATCAACTGGCCCGACATGCGATCAAACTCGACTTCAGCCTTAGTAGTTACTTTTTTCATCATTGTTTTGAAGTACACCTTTGAGCTCCCTAATTCCCACATGATTTACTTATTCCGTCATATACGATAACTTTGTACATTGATTGGAGACCCCTTAAACAATCAGGACCTCTTTAAAAGGACTGAGGGAACTTCATTAATCATGGTCAGTTTTGGCTCCGTAGATATTAGTTTATTTCTGATGGAAGAAAACTTCATACCATCACTTTTAGCTTGGCTTCGCAGAATAATCACAGAGCTATGATTAATCGTTTCAACAATAAAGATCTCCATCATATTCATGTCATATAAATAACATCTTAATGCTTACAAATAACATGTGGAGGTCTATAAATAATAGTTAAAGGCTTACAAATATCATTGGAAGCTTTACGTATAACCTCTTAAGTCTTTTCTAATGCTGTTTAAATGTTTAAAACTAACATTATAATGTCCAATAGTTTCAAAATTCTCAACATCGTATTACAACAAATAATTAAGAACTTGGTAAGTTTTTAATTTTACACAATAATAACAAATATTAGAAAACTTTCTAATTTTTTTTACTAAATATAATAGCAAATATGCGATAATTTGTCACATATTGTTTTTGTTTGATATTTTTTTGTATAACTTGTTGTGGATTTTATTTATTTCAAATTTTAATTAATTTTATTATAAATTCAATGTTTCTAAATTTTACAGAAAAGATATCGGCAGTAGTGATGCTATTTTAAAAGGGTTAAGTTTTGATATAAACCAAAAAAAACACTAACTCAAATGGTAATGACGTACTTCTAAGTTTAAAATTTAGACATATTATATATCCGTATTTTTCATTTATAAGTTGAGTGAGAATTGATAAAAATACGTGTTTTATTATTTGTGATAATGTATGTATCTTGCGAAATACGTTTTATTACATAACTTTGTTACTAATAATTCGCCAACTACAATAACGAACACGATAGCAAATAACTGGGTAAAAAAATATAACTTTTTGCCTGAGTTAGATATATATACTACACAATGTAAATTTGATTCCATGTGGAGATAAATTTAATTTAAAAGAGGGATTTGTTTCTGGTATTTCGGCCAACACTTACTTTACAAAATAAAAAGATATAAAACATTTTATTTAATTATATAATTAAATTAGTTAGTTTTTTTTTACAAATAATAGGATTTTATTACTTCAGACTAAATTGAGAGTTACATAATAGTTTGTCCAAAATTGAAAAAGGAAAAGGAAATGGAGGGTTAAAAACAAATAACCCTAATCAAAATAGCAGAAGACCTGAAGTCGTCTTCTTCATCGAGCTAACCAAAACTGCTTCTAGACTAAGAAGATAGCAAATTCACAAACCAAAGTCGATGAAAGGACTCAGAAATCGGGGCATTTAGCCAGGATCGATGTACCCGACTCCAAGACTTTCCAAGGTAGTAATAGCCAGAAGAGAATTTGGGGCATTATAGCCCTTGAAGCTTTGATCGTGTCTGCATGTGAGAACCCACTTCGCAATCTAGTCAGAAGCTTGATTCTGGGTTCTGGAGATGTGGCGAAGAGTCATATGAGGGTGGATGAGGCTTCTACAAACGGTAATGGTTGATTCGAGAAAAGGAGCAGCAATACCAGAGGTCCGGATGTTGATTAGAGTCATGCAATCTAATTCCACATCAACATCCACCCAGTTGTTGCGCTTACAAATGATAAGACCTTTAATAAGATATTTACATTCAGCTAAGAAAGGATTCAGCTTCCCAAACAAACAACCATGGCCAAGCACAATGTCGCCACTGTCGTTTCTTATCAGAATGCCACCATTGGATTCTCCGGTCAAGCTACAAGCTCCATCAACATTAAGCTTGAGTCTGCGAGGGTTGGGAGCCATCCACTTCAGGTAACTGGGTTTCTTCCTTCTGTTGTGTATATTTCTGCATCCCATAGCTTCTACATTTATGTGTTTCTGGCATTCCTGTATATTTATACTCTTCATTTATTGCTGGGTTCTTCTTCTACCGGGATGATAGATTAACTACATGACTGCGCTAATAACTAGTATTTGGTTTCCTGACATACCAAAAGCTTCACCGACTCCCTTAGCGAACTTGGAAATCTCAAGGTAACCAATTTGGTGTTGTCTATATAATTGTTGAAATATATATATATGTTTTGTCTTATTTTCAGCGTATGTTTTATAACTGTCCTCTATTTTAATTGTATTGGAATGATAGGAGCTGTTTCTCTTTGGACTTCCAATAATTTAACGTTGGACATCGATGCACGGGTAAACCTATTTGAGGTACAATAACAAAAAGGAGTTCAACTTTGATTATGATTTAACATCGGAGAGGCTACACTTTGGAAAGCTTGAGGTTTAATAACTTGAGAAATTGAATAACAACTTTTGTTAGTTTTGTTACTACTAATAACTGTCTTTCTTGATTTCTATTGTGTAGTGCAACACTAGAGTTCTTGGAGGACTTATTTCTGCTCACATTCTTGCAACTGATTCTGCAAACAGGTTGGTTAAAGGAATTTACAAGAACCAGCTGCTTACTCTGGCTGTAGATTTAGGAATCCAAGTTCTTCCTGCGTTTGATAGTCCTACAAGCTTACCATATGCGTGGATAAACTTTGAAGGTAGACACCCAACTTTTTAGTTTGAATCTATTGAATTGAGTTTATTTTCTGTTGGTTTGATATTTAATGGTGCTATATTCTAACTTCTATGGGACAGCACGAAGTATTGGAGAATGAGAAAGCATAAACACGCACATCAGGACGAGGTACAAATTTGGATCACTTTTCTAGTTTCTTAAGATAGGCTAATTAAACTACTTACTTTCCATTATCATTATCTGCACAGCATTGTAGAATATGTGGTCCGATATTGATTGTTTTGTAATATCGGTAATCAGGTTCTCTGATTCTTGAAATGGGAGCACTCTCACGCAGTGATACCAGATTTGAGTATGCTGCTTTACAGGCTCTTCGTAAGTTGTGGCGTATACACAGCTCTTCAAATCTAGTAGGAACGACATTAGATATCACAACCGGAGAATGGATTGAGTATTCATCTGGTACAGGTGCTGGTATGTGGTTCCTAGTCAGTTTAAAATTTTGTGTGAAGTTGTTTGCTAACAGTTATATTCTCTTTCACACTTGTTATTAGTATCCATTACGCATCTTACCACGACTATCACACAAATCATATATTTATTATATGATACAAATTAAGTTTGTGTGGCGCATATTGAATCTAACAAATAGATTGGTCTGTCTGATTTTGTTGTTATTATATATGATCCCTTTTGATATTTATTATATGATACAAATTAAGTTTGTGTAGCACATATTGAATCTAACAAATAGTTGGTTTGTTTTATTTTGTTGTGATTATATGATCCCGTTTTATAGTTTTCACCACCACATTTACTGTATAAAAACTAAAAGGCTCGAATGTAGTTTTACTACATGAGTCGATGATAGTACTACTGTAGTACTATATTTATGACATGCTGTCCGGTTAGTTCTTTCAAAAATATATACATATTCAGGGTGCATGGAGTATTCTTACATAATCAATAACTTTAGGTACTATATATATATATATTTGGTTATATTATTGCTAGCTTATCTTACGATACAGGAGTTTACCACAGTGCCATCTCTTTGAATGTGTAAGAGTCTCCCTTTGTCTGTATTTAATGGTAATTTTGCCACGGCTAGTTTTTTAAGGGGTTGATTCCTCCTATGAGTATCTTCTCAAGTGATACATCCTTTTTGGAAAAGCAGATTGCTATAGAATGTTCCATTCTGTATGTTTAGCAGTTCAGAACATTTTGGGTTCGGTGTATGGTAGTACTTCACCAACTGTATCAATTTTTGTTTTCTCAATAGATTTATTAAAGTAAGAAATAAGTATTTAGTAAAAATTTAGGTACCATGAAGCTGATATGAGAAAACGAAAAGCAACATGTTGGCAGCTAACAAGTCTTCAGGTCAGGCCAATAACTGAGTCGCTGAAATTTTTCAACCAATAACTGTTTCGTTGTAGGACGTTCTGATTTTTTATACTTAGGTCTCAAATTCATCCCATTGTGAGTTTGTGCATATATGGAATAGATTTCGAGTTTATCCAGAAAGGTATCAAGATTCTAAAGCCTTTTTGCTTGTATTTTTGTTCTAGTTCATGTTTTGTTAACTTATCTATTTTAATGTAATCTTACTGAGAAGTATTATTATCCATTGCGTTCTAAATTGGCAGAATCAACATTCTACTTACATCAAGCAACAAAAGGTCTGGATTTCTTGTTTATTATTCTCGGTATAATTATGACGTTTACAGTTTCACTTCCTTAGATTTTCGACTAAGGGGGTGTTTGTTTCAGAATTTATAAATTTAAAATTTAGCTTAAAATAAACATATAAAAAGAGTTGGCCTTTAGAAAAAGTCAGACTGTCTTACCCGAAAAGAGAGAGTTATAGATTGTTTGTTACATTACATACACAATTAACAACAAAAAATTGAAGTTAAAAGACAGCAGTATAAAGTGAAATTTGGAACTGAATCTGTAATCTTTTATTCTGAAAACAAAGTTTGCATAGAAGAAACCAGTAATAAATATATCTGAGATATTTTTTGTATAGTTTATGGTAGCTCTCCCAATCTTTTCGCTTATAAATTTCTAATTTTAAAATTTAAAAAGTCCAATGGCAACCAAACGACCCCATATTATGTATGAGTTTAATCTTTTTTCTATTTTTACTTAGGCTAAGTTCTTTCACTTTTACTTTCTTCTCCTTTTACATGTTATAGACCCTTGATACCTTAAAGTGGGTGAATTAATTGTAAATTCACTTAATTTTCCCTCGAAATTCGAAGGAGGATTCACGAGCATAAAAAATGTACTGACAATGTAGCTAGAAGATCATTAGCATAGTTTCTTTCTTGCCGACACGTAAAATATTGCGTTCGTGTTGCTCGTCTTCCTCACCACGATCTCTTTGTGATACTTGGACTCAACCAGTTCTTGCTCACTTTTGCAGGTGCAAATATTTATGTCTTGTTTTTGATGATTCATTTTGGGCCAAGCAGAATTATGTATTTACAACGGAAAAGTTCCCGTTTTGAGCTGTTGGCATGAGAAGCTACTGGAGAGTTACTTCCTATCTAATGGGATATTTTATAAGGCATTTTACTGATTTTTTTCTTTCTTTTTATAATGCTAAAAGTTATCTCATCTTCTGATTTTCATTTTCTTAGGACTGAGGAACTTTAATATCAAATGTCTAAATAAGAGTAATAGAATAGAAGGCTAGCGAAAAAACTGCTGTTTTCCAAACCTGCCCCTAGTTGAAAGGTTTAATGAAAAAATTGTTGTTTTTAGAGCGAAACGTAGATAAGGCTAGCAAGTTTGATGTCTTTGCAAATCTGTCCTTCTGCGACATTGAATCCAGACCACATCCTTTAGGAGGCTAAAAGTGCTTGCCACGCGATGACCGGAAATAATCATAGGCGTTTCAGTGATGAGGATTGCGGAGTCATTCGACAAATCGTAGTCGGAGATTGTGGCGGATCTACGTAGGGAAAGGCTGTAAGCTGTTGAAAATATGAAGAACTTTAATAACTCATTAGCCACCACCATTCCTACAAGACAGTCTCCAGGTAATACCACTGCAGAACCATATTTGTACATGGAAAGCCTTACATTATTCCTCAAAAGAACCTCGTGGTGAAAATCACGAAACAAGGTGGATAAAGATAGGGTTTTGAGAAGCCAGTGATTGAAGGAAGTAGAAGAACTGACTGGATTTTGAGACAATTGATTCATGGATTTAGTTTGGAGTGGGTTTGTTCAGACACACCAGAGGTGTTTGTTGAAATCCCAAAGAAGAGAGCAATAGGATGTTCGTGATTGGCTTTGGGGATGGAGTTTCGGGATTTGGTTTGTTGGGTTCAAGCATTAGTGAAAGTGTTCAGGATATTGTCGACAACGGTCAAACTGTATGTAATATCTGTCCTGCACCCAGTAACATTGAGATATTGTAACAATGATGAAATTTCTGTTATCTTTACAGGTGGCGAAGGATGTTGTTTTGACTATCAACCAAGCTATGAGACCTGTAGAGAAGGAGGTGTAACCAAGATTCAGGAAAAGTTCCACAAACATGTAGTTGGTTCTAAGGAGGAAGAACAAAAAGAAGAGGTGCACTATGAGGAAAAAATCGAAGAAGATTTTACTGTCCCGATTCTAGCATTTTAATCTCTTATGTGCATACACAATTTCGTTTCTCACTGTTGTATATTACCTGGCAGATAGGAAATGACATTTGTTTTCAAGGTGGACAAATTTTGCAATTTTGAGTAGCAAATTCTGTTTTCAAATTGGACTAGTTTTACTTTTTGAGTAGGGAAAGAACCAATTTCAACTTTTTTTTATCTCTTCAACAACATATAGCGGAACAACATTCAAAGCAGCCCAAACAAGCAAGAGCTCCACAGCATTGTGTAAGAACAACTACGCATTGATTGTTTACTTTGGAACAACATTTGATGCAGCAAATACAATAGCATTTGCTCAATACTGATGTACAATAATTTGATGCCGCCTTTACAAACAATTCAGCAGCGGGTGTGGATATTGCCTCCCCGAATCCTGGTGGAATGTTCTCAGCTGTGGCCACCAGGTCTCCAAACCGAACTGAAAGCCTTTGTAATGGTATTGTCGCCAACAACTGCTGTGGCTCACTTGTGCTTGTCTGTTCAAACAAAGAAAAGATTGTAGAGAACCCAGACTTTCGAAAAGAAAGTCAGATTGGGTTGGTGTTAGTTGTGAGCGTTGAAGTTTTCTATTGATCGTATTCCGAGGTCAAATATACTATAAATTTAGAAGAAGGCTAGGAATTCGTTGATTTTTCTTAGACATGGTGTGAGTTGAGCATTAAAGTTTTCTATTAAATGGATTCAAGGGTGGAGATGAGCCAGATGAGCCTCAAAGCTACATGTCGAGCAGATTCACCGATCTTAATAAAGTAGTTTTGTATCATTTTCTTGATGTGCTGTTGTAGATATTCCCCATGCTGTCAAGATCTATTCTTCCACACTTGACAGCTTTCTTCATACATTCAAAGCTTTAGTGACACAATTTTTTTTGCTTTAGGGGTTGGAGCTGCTTGCAGACAAAGGAACTGATTAAGACCCTAATTTAGCCAAAATCGAAAAGTAATTAACTGGAATATATTTGTACGTATGTATGGCCTAACTAAGATTATATAACTTGGCCGAACTAAGTTGATGATTTGGATTTTGATTTTGATTGACGAAAATCGGAGATATAGTGTTTCTTTAGAAATTTTAGATTTGAAAACAAAAACTCTTTTGTCAGTCTTTCTAACCTTTAAGCCTGAAACTAGCTGAAATGATTGAGGTACCTGTTTACTAAGTGACTGTCAATTTTCCTCAAAGAAAGAGATCTAATTGCCAAATATTGAGCATAACAGCCAGCAAACATTCTCAATCTAAAGTCTGAGGGTATCTTAACCGCTGAGAATGTAGATGCTTTTGAAGAATCTTCCAGCGTGTGAAAGTGTTAGAAGTTTTGGATCAAATTGCTGTAGTAGGGTCTCTGAATAGAGTAGTGGCTTAGAGCAGGAAGAAGACGCTCCAAAATTAGAGCTTTATGAAATGTCTCGCGTTAATTTTTGTCAAATTCAAATTTACCTTGATGTACGTTTTGATGAACCTTGTTCTTTTAAATTTATTGATAAAAAATCCAAAAGTTCGAAGAAAAATAATAATAATTAGCAATACAAAACTAGAATTCTTACCCACATTACATGAATATTATGTCTTCAATTAAAGAGAATATAATACAAACACAAAATCATGTTTCTTTTTCGGAAACATTTATATAGGTGGTATATATTATACTAAGTAATTTTTTATCACCTGAAACCCACATTAAACTTGCATCTTCATCACCTGAAAAACACGTTAAACTTGCATCTTCTTTAGCTGTTTGACGAAGAACTAGCATGGTTGTATTGGGCCAAGGGATTTTGTTTTAGTTCAAAGAACTCACACAATTGTGTTTGTGTATTCAGTTTTCCTCCAAACTCGCATATTTTAAATTTTTAAATAACTAGTACAGTTATTTTTTCAAAGAAGTAGCTTGGTTAATTTTACAAACAAATCGCATTGTTAATTTTTCGACAAGTAGTTTGGTTAACGTTTCAAAAAAGTAGCATGCTTATTTCCTCTTTAATCAACTCGCGTCAAATCATGTTTTTGGAGGAAATATGTCTATGAAAAGATGCTTCCACAGATCATGATTAGTCAGCATCCTAAATCCGATGAAAAAAATATATAATTACATTAGAACAGATTGAAGTTGCAAAAGACACACCCTTCTATATTATTTTGAAAGCCTCATTCAACCTCCGTAATGAGAAGATCTTGATGAAAAAGAATTATATGCTGATTAAAGAGATTATAAAGATGTACTCGGTCGATGATGACGCTTTCCGAATTAGGTTGAAACAGATCAAGCTAACGACGAACGATGTAAGGATCTTTTCGGGCTTAGAGGCGGCATATAGAAAATTCCTTTAACCAAAGCGGAAAGATTCTTAACTCGATTTGTAGAAGGTGCTGAAACTAATTCTGAGATCGTGCAAACATACTTCATGCTTGGAAGTTCAACAAAATCCGTCCCAATATATACCAAATTGATCTAAAATGCTCTGATAAATATACCTCTATATCTAAGGTATGTTATAAGTATGATATTTAGTTGAACTAATCTATCATGGTTTACAGTGTTTTACATGAAGTAGTCAAAGCAATCAAAGAAGGCGGGGAGCATGCTGCGAATGATGTTGCTCTACTATTAATCTTGTTTCTTTTCTCTATCATGTTCTACTTAGTTTATGGAGATATACTAGGTTGGACATCGATATATTATATTTAATTGTGGCAAAATAAATAACTATGATTTGTCTGGAGATAAAAAAAAAGCTTATTGGGTTAATTAGAGCTTTCGTGCTGCCGAAAAACTCGATAAAGTTAGCAGTTGTGTTGCACTTCTATTCGTAAGAATGTTTCTATGTAATTAAATATAAGTTAAAAGAAGATGTCCTGATGATAATAAATTTTGTTATATTGTCCTTCATCATGGAGCACACAATCATTCCGCAAGAACTCGCTAAGCCGAACATGATCCTAAGATGCTACAGATGGTCCACTCGGCGTCCGGTGGTGAGTACATGTTAGTCATAGACGCATATTCAGGATACAACCAAATTCGGATGCTCCCGCATGAGGAAGAGCACACAGCCTTCCAGATTGAGCGAGGCCTTTATTGCTATACCGTTATATCGTTCGGACTTAAAAATGCGGGGGCTACCTACCAGCCCCTCGTCAATCAAATATTCAAAGACCAGTTAGGGCGTGACCTAGAAGCCTACATCGACGATATGATAGTCAAAACCAACGACATCGACCGACACCTACGAGCATTACAAGATGTTTTCACCATCCAAAGTAAGTATAATCTCAAGTTAAACCCACTCAAATGCTCTTTTGGAGTCCAGGCAAGTAAATTTTTGGGTTATGTGATTAGCAAGAAAGGCATCGAGGCTGACCCCGCACAATTACAAGCGTTATTACAGATGGCGCGCCCTTCCAGCATCAAAGAAGTCCAATGCCTCACCGGACGTCTGGTGGCCTTGTCCAGGTTTATATCCAAAGTCTCAGACAAAAGCCACCCGTTCTTTGGAGTACTACGAGACGCCAAGAAATTCTCCTGGACTAGTGAATGTGATACCGCCTTCACCGTTTTGAAAGTCTACCTTACCTCTCCTGAAATCCTTACGGCCCAGAGCCCGGCGACCCCCTATACTAATACTTGGCCATCTCCGCCTATGCTGTCAGCACGGTCTTGGTTAAGGAAATCAACAAGAGTTAACTCTCGATCTACTATACTAGTAAATTACTGTCCTATGCCGAAACACGCTCCATGGATTTAGAATAACTCGCTTTAGGTCTGGTGGTGGCTGCGTGCAAAATGAGGCCATATTTCCAAAGCCACATCATCACAGTCCGAACATCCTCCACGTTGCGTACCGTATTACACAACTCCAACACTTCGGGGTGCCTCACTAAATGGTCTATCGAACTCGGGGAGTACAAAATCCGGTTCGAACCACGTCGAGTAATCAAGGGCCAAGTCGTAGTTGACTTCATAACCGAATTCTCCACCTGGTGACAACCCCACTTACCCCGCGGATCGGAGTTCCTGGACCCTCGAAGTCGACGGCGTATCTTCCACCTCGGGGGGTGAGGTCGACATTCTTTTACTAACACCAACATGAGATCAAATCAAGCAAGCCATTCGATTCAACTTCCCAGCAACAAATAACGAGGCAGAATATGAGGCCGTTATTGGAGGCATGCGTCTAGCACATATCTGCGGTGCGACCAACATCCGCGTGCGGTCAGACTCCCAGCTAGTTATCAATCAGGCTAAAGGTATTTTCGATGCCAAGCAGGACGCCACCAAAACTTACCTCGCGAGACTCAAGGTCGAAGCAGAATTCCACTCAGTCCAGTATGAGCGGATACGCCGCATCGCTAGCTCCGGCGCCGATGCCTTAGCTAAAGCAGCAGCGGCCGCAGATCACCCTCTCCTTATGACTTAGGAAGTTCCAAGTACAGCCCATTTCAGACAGGAATCTCACGTATTCTCGGTCAGTAATAACCACGACTGGCGCATCCCCTTCATAGAGTATCTTACCCATGGTAAAATATCACAAGATAAGGCTCTCACCCACGCATTCCAAGTTAAAGTGGCCAAATATTGCCTACTTGACAACGCCCTATACAGAAAGAGCGCCACCCGGCCACTCCTCCGCTGCCTAAATAAAGAGGAAGCCTCATTAGTCCTTCATGATTTGTATGCCGGCAACTCCGGAGCACACTGCAGACACCAAAGCCTCATTCGCCGTTTCTTCCTTGCAGGATTTTACTACCCCGACCCCGCTGCCGACGCCGAATACCTAGTTCAGCAATGTCATGCATGCCAGCAACATGCTAACTCTACCCATAGGCCGGGCGAGCCAATGACAGCTAGCCCGATCCCTTGCCCCTTCGACAAATGGGGGATCAACCTTGTCAGACCGTTACCGATGACTACAGGCAAACGAAAATTCATCATCGTCGTGGTCGACTACTTCACCAAATGGGTAGAAGCAAAAGCACTGGCGCGCACCCGATCCCAGGAGGTATGTGACTTTATTTACAACCAAATACTCACACTCTTTGGCATACCACAGGTCCTGATGATGGACAATGGACCCCAATTCAACAACAAATCACTCTCCACTTTATGTGATAAGTTTGGCATCACACAACAGTTCGCTACCCCCTAACACCCGCAAGCGAATGGACAAGCTGAAGTCACCAATCGTACCATTCACGACGGTATCAAGAAAAAACTTGATGGAACAAAAGGAAGCTGGCCAGACAAACTAGCCGACGTGCTATGGGCGTACTGAACAACACCAAGGGCCACCACGGGCGCGACTTCATTTTCTCTAGTCTATGGAACTGAAACCGTTATACCAGCTGAAATACTGATCCCCTACAGAGTCACTGTTTATGCTAAAATAGATAACGACGTAGGACGCGGTGCAGACGTCGACTTGATTGAGGAAGAGCGCGATCAGGCACGCATACGCGCCGAGCATTACAGAAGCCTCATGCGTTTCCGTTTTAATTCATGACTTCGACCTCAGACCCTTCACATTGGTGATCTCTTCATGAAAAAGACTTTCCAGGGAGCGGGCAACCAAAAACTGGGCAAGTTGTGTCCTAACTGGGACGGGCCGTACAGCATCATCGCCAAGGGCCATCACGGAGCGTTCCGTCTTGCTAATGCTGAGGGCAAAGCCCTAAAACACCCATGGAATATAAGTCATCTTAAAATATACCACCATACAATGTAACGCTACTCGATGCATTCTTTTTTCTTCTAATGACGTAAAAGGATTTTTAATGAGGCATCTACTTACTTATTCATGAATAACATTTATCGTTTTCGCCACCTGTGTTTATACTTATTTTCTGTAACTCCGCCACATGGTCATGGACCACGCCTAAAAGGCTAGGCAATGGGGGCCATACTGTGCCACACTTAGACAAGTTCTAATAAATATGACAAATGGGCTAATTGGCCACGCCCACTGGGCTATATTAACGGGCCATACTGTGCTCAATACCGTACTCAGGTATTATTAAACGCGAACTACTCCGCGAACTCAACTATGGCCACTTTGTTAACCATAAGTTACGAAATGAGCCCTACTGTGCTCGATCTTACAAAAAAATTTCATTCTTAGAACAAAGTAAAAGTATAAACACGCGCCACGGAGCATGAACATATCAACATACAGATTTAAATCAAGTCTTTGTCAATACAAAAATAACGTTTTTAAGTTTTCCTACATCAAGTATCAGGGTTCGCTACCACATAAAAAACGCTTGCTTTCTCTACTTTCACGTCTAGAAGCAACTTTTTGTAGGGACCAAAATCCATGTTCGGATTAAGGGCCCTCAACTCCATCAACAACTTTACTTTATCCTTCTGCACCTTCCCCAACGCCACTTACATGATGTGGCGTTCCCTGGCTTCTAAATCAGCAGCAAACTTCTTCTTCAACCCAGCCACCTCGCTGTGCTTCTCTTCTTGTTCCTTTCAAAGTGCGGACAAATGCATCTTCATATCAGATCGCTCAACGGACAAGTCAGCCACCTTGGAGGCCTGCTCTTCCACCTTGGTTGCTTGGCGCATGCTCTGCTCGATCAGCTGTTAATTCTGGACAACAAAGGCATCAACAGATCATTATTTTGAGCCATCAGAAGTGTTGTACTCGTCAGCGTCTCCAGGCAATACTTGCTCCCTGCGTCTTGTTCGGCACATGCCTTCCCCAGCTGGCGCATTAACTCTTCGTTCTCTTGCTGTGCCTTCTCCGCCCGTTGCTTGGTCGATCCATACACATTTTTGAATCACGCCAACTCAGTAGTAAGTACCCTCACGAAGCCAAAAAACATAGGATCTTGTTTCCACCTTTCCATCGACCGGACATCTACCGAAGACATGCGCCGATATGCCAAAGCATGCGAGTTATATTACATCTGCACAAGCACATCATGAAAGCAACAATTTCTTCAATACATGCATAACACCAAACTGACTACCTTGTAGTTTGCACTGAACACATACCTCAAGGGCCAACTCTAGTTGACGCTGCAAAATCTCGCTCATGGGAAGCTTATCATAGAAAGACAAGTTCAAACCATGTCGAACCTGGTCAATGATCATCTGGGACGCCGCAGGAATCACCAGCTTTACCGATGGCTCTGACAATGCTTCAGTATGTTGAGGGAGCTGCTGAGCACCGTCTCTAACCTCCTCCGACCTCTCTGACTGCACCGCCTCTGGCATCACAACATTCACCAAGGACGCCCCCTACCCGAGGCTGTGCACAAAGTTTTTCATTCGGTGTGCCACATGCGGAGGCGGCACCTTCTTTCCCTTGCCTCTATCTACATCCGGGGCCTTGTCTTCGATTACTACAACTTCTTGGTCCTTCCCAGAAGATTTCTCTTTCTCCTTTCTTTGTACATCGCCAGCATCATTAACCTGGCCCCTATCAGCTTCATTCGCCTCATCCTAATCCACCAGCGTCAGTTTCTGTTGGGAAAATGGGGTAGCCTTAATCACCCATTTCTTCTTCTTTTTCAAAGGGCTCACTGCTTCCTCTGACTCCTCATCACTAGACCTCTCCTTCTTGCCACTGCCTTCAACCTCTTTAGCGACAATGACCAATTGCCCTTCTTTGTTTGGCTTCTCCACCTCCTCTCCATGTTGTGCCCCCTCGAGCGTAAACGATGACTGCTCGCTTCTCTCTTTCTCCGACCGGCTGGCACAGACATTCCCAGCCCAGAAAAGTCACCTTCCTCACACCTCTGCTCAAATAGTGCTCAGAGCCTCTCCAACATGGCTTCTTCTTCACTACCAGCCATCAACACCGTACCGTCTTTTGAAACCACCAATTCAGGGATACGCCACAATCCCGCTCTCAGATAATTCACCACTGAAAAGACTTGTGTTGGCTCGCCTCCCCAAGTAGAGTGCGTTGCAACAGATATCTTGGCCAATAGGTTTACCGACCTCTTTGGCCGACCTTCTTTACATCACTCGTGGTATTTCCCCTCACCTGCATCAACAAGACATATTACCATCACATTCATCACTTTATCAGCACTCACACATTTACAAAGCCTCGCACTTAGACTTCCATCGCCTTTCTAATTGATGATTCATGGTAGCATTCTCATGCTCCCAGTTACCGGAAACATAAATAAATTTATGTTTCCAGGTCTTATCCGAGTTAGGAAGATCCACTATATGCCTCGCCCCATTTAATTGAACATAGAAAAACGGCGACCGAGCCATGTTGGCCACCTTAATCCCCGATAGCACATCGGCCAAGCAAAGAGGAATTTTGAAGGAGTGGGAGCTAAGCACGATGCTCAGCAACATCCTCTACCCATTTGATGTTAGTTTGGTAGGACATATACCAACAAAGCTAAAAAGAGTCCATAATCAAAAGCGGCAAACGGAGCCGCAGGCCCCAATCGGACAAGGTAGTGAATAAACAGGTCTCCCCCTCCTCCGTTGTGTACGGTTGGTCTCCACCTCGAGGAATCCTAACGGCCAGATTATCAGGAAACCCAAATCTACTTCTAAACTCCATAAGGGACCCCTCAATCAGGTACCCGTACTTCGTAGTAATCTTGGTGAAATACTCTTCCAACACCGCCATCTTTTCATACTCCGATTTCAGTACCTTCTTCTTTGGCACCATGAATGAATCTATTGCAATTACCCAATATTGGTTATAATATTAGGGATTCGCCATATGACGCACGACATCACTCTCAACAAACCCAGAGTTGACACACATTATGCAATGTTACTACTCTCATAAACCCTTTAAATCATTTCCCCTTACACTATCTAGCTAAAAAAGTGAAACACAGACCCAGAAGAAACTACATAACTTTTTGCCGTTAATATTCTGCCCTCCGATGGTATCTCTGACAACTTCTCCGAAGAATATACGAACAAGTTAATGCAAACGCGATGACGTTGTAACTCTTCTCTCTACAAAGTTATAAACTCACAAAAATCTTATATCAGAATAGTGACTTATGATTTTTCAAAAAACCGTTTGATAAATTACCCAAACGGTTCACTTATTCAACCGTTATTCAAATGATGCACCTGTCAAAACCCGCATCGAGAACTAAAACGGTTGGCACGCTTTTTGGCAGTAATCTGTCAAAAAATCAAACCAAATTCCCACACGCTATCAAATCAATGGTTGCCACGTCACGCATATATTTCTTTTTATATATATTTTTTATTCCAACCAGTAATTGTTTTCACACTTACTATTTGGACTAGGGGGAACCCTGATAAGGGAGTAGGCATCCGCAACCAATATAAAAAATACACATCAAACCAAGTGGAGGAAAAGAAGAGCAGAGCAAGACTCATATCAGTAGAGCAGGGAAGTTTGAATCCGAGCAGGACCGCATAAAGTAAGAATATAGCCCAGTGGGCGTGGCCAAAGCCAGTTGGATACTTATCCGTACTCGTCCGCTCGAACTCACGTCGAACATACCTCAAATAAAAGCACGCTCGCTCAGCCAAAGCCAGTTGAAGACTTATCCACGCCCGGCCAAAATCAAGTGAAGCATAATCAAGGGCAAGCAGGCTCGAGAGACGCGATGTGCAATATCGCTCGACCAAGAGAAAACTGACATCAGACCTGACCTGAGCGGACAAGACAACCTCAGTAAGGAAAACCTCGATTCTCGCCGGGCGGAACCACGAAGAACGCCCCGCGTGGCGACTCGCGAAATTAACCGTTATGACGACAAACGGCGAGCAAAGTAAGTATTGTAGACTATATTAAAGACGGGCAATCAAGGAGGAGTCAACAGTCAAACATCCAAGGACCATAATTAAAGGGATTAGTTTTAATTAATGTAACGACGGTCACAACCCATTAAATTTTTATATTTAATAAAGGGGGTTACGGTTTAGAATAGTATAAATAGGAAGGGAAGGATTTTGTAAAAGGGATGCATTTTCTATCTTCTCGAATCACAAAACTTACTACTTTGGCATATTCATTGTTTTCGATTTTTCTCTTAACATAAATGGGACATAAACTAAAACATTGGTACCAAAAATATAGGAGGCAAAAAATATAGAAGTGGAAAAACTGGAACATAAAGTGGTAACAAAATAATCTACTCTGAAAGAGGCAGACAGTCGTGAAGATGTAAGTGGATCTTAAGTACATTAAGATTCAACTTTCTAGATATATTTTGTCATATAATGTATGTTTCTAAAGTAATATTGTCAAAGGCTTAGATACGGTGTTTTGTTGTACTTTGATATGTTGTTTTGTTATACTTGGATCTTTTATGCATGAAATAACTCGCATGGTTAATGTATGAAATAAGTCGCATGGTTAATGTTTCAAATAAGTTTTATGGTTGAATTTTTATAGAATTCGTATGGATTTTATATCAAATAACTCGCATGGTTTATATGTCAAATAACTCTTGTAGTCTAAAATATTAAACAACCTGCATGTTTAAATATTCATTACATTGTATGCCTAATATACAAGAACTAGTATGTTTTAATATCAAAGCAATCACATGTTTAAAAATAAAAGCAATCGCATGTTTAGAATATCAAAACAATTGCATAGTTGGATTTCATGCTTTGGTATATAAGAACTCGTATGATCATCATATGAGGAATTTTATATTCATCGTGCAAGGTATCACATTGCGAACAAGAAGAACATAAGGCCCAACAACATTGACCCCAGCACCAACAACATCGTCAAGCAGAAGAACAGCAACCAGCCTTTACAAAGAGTGAAAAATTCACACAAACTGAAGCAGTATCAACACTCCCATAGCAAGCAGAAAAGGAAGCCCCACCCCAACAAGAAGCACAACACTGTACAAATGTAAAAGTACTCACATAGCCATAAGCAACAACATAAGTCCCGCGCCCAACTGACGAGGAAGCCGAACACCAACAACCAGGCTTCACATAGTCATAACAACCCACCCAAAGAGAAGTTGTAGTAGCAGTACCAGAGCCAGCAAAAAAACGTGAAGGCCAAGTATTACCATCAGCTGATACGACGAACAAAACAATATGTTTAGAACTACCATTCTTTAATAATTTATTCATACAATGTACAAAATCCCTTTTTGACGAATTTGATAAGGTTAAGGCAAATACTTTCATGCAACGAAGTTTAAATTCAATTATGAAGGATACACTTGCTCGAAATTTAAGAGATGTTGCTACTCACAAGGCTGTAAAAGAGACAACATCATTGGTAGTCATTGAGGATCTTGTAAGTGGATATTTAGATTATTAAACATCAAATATATATAGTCACGTTGTTATAATATGATTTCTATGTTCCAGATAACGTTGAAATTAAGAGAAGAGGACGACGCGTATCCTCACTAGGATTTAATCAATTAGACACAATATATGAAAGTTAATTTCGCTGATTAGGAAAATAGTACAACAACAACACAGATCATCGAGATCATTGAATACTACAAAGTCCTGAAAATACAAAGGGTAGAAGAATATGAAGATCGAGAAGTATTATATTACCATTATCACAGTTTTTGTACAGACTTAACGTGAGTGTGAGTGAAGTGATGACGCTGCCTAACGAACAGGACCTGAACAGCTAGGTAAAATATACAGGTGTATCTAAGAATCACATGTTAGTTAGTTTGACATAGTCTAGCATCATTACTTATACTAGGAACTCACATGTGTAGTGTTGACCTAATCTAGCATGATTACTTATACTAGGAATTCCCGTGTTTATTAGTCTCTCATATTTGGTTATATGCCTCCCATTTTTGATTTGGTATATAATCGATGCTTGGATTTATAAGATGCTTAAAGAAGCTAATTTCAAAGTACCATACAATTTTTGAAGGTTCTTATAGTTCTAAATACAGCACGATACACATTTCTGCGCATGCAAACGTAAGTGTAGCCAAAATTAGTTATCGATTATTATAACAAATGTGTTTGTAATCTTTTTTTAATGCAAAAAACACTAGCCGAGAATGAAGATCTGTGAAAACTCGTTGACGAAGTATTCAAAACTATGAGGTATTCATGTATCTTGCGTTCCTTCCAGTGTTCCACATAAGTAAGAATATAGTGAACCACTGGACCTTGGTGGTTATTCATATGGTGAACAGAATGACTACAAACTATAACCCACTCATGTCAATCAGTAAATACACCCAGACTACAAAAGAAAAATTGTTGAGCCACTTGTAAGTAATTTGTTAAAGCAAACGTATGATTACTGTTTCAAAATACACCACATTATTAGATTTCAAATAACTCGCATGCTTATATTTCCAAAAATGTCCCTTGATTTGATCTTCAAATAACTCGCATGATTGTTTTTCTAAAAATACTGCATTGGTAGTTTGTTAAATAATTCGCATGGATAGTTTTTGTAATAAAATGCATTGTCATCTCCGAGCTTCTAACTGCTCTATACTCTTTTTAACATTTGGCATATTCTATGAAAAATGATACATACCTGGTGTAAAGAAGGGATATATAAAGAAAAATATAAGATATATCTTACAACAAAAACCAAACATCCTCGACTTCGACATTTTTGTTTGTGAATACACCAAAGACATTATAAAAAAGGCTTAATATTGAAAAATTACAGTAAATATATGTGTCGAAACACTCCCCTGATTACAAACACACGACCACCACCGAGTACTAATCAGACTTTTCAGGAGACATGCATATATTCTCGTTTCATGATGAATACTACTCTGCGGATTTTGGGTCACTATTGGGAGATGAGTCTGACCCCAGTGGGATAAAGAATAAGACGTTGAAAATGTGCTGGACATGGAGGAATAATACGATGAGGCAGATGACGAGATAGATTTGGAGACTGAAGATCAGAAATGACGTAGAGATAGATGATGAAGATGAAGAGGAGAAAAAATCTTCTTGTAATGGTTTATTAATTCTATTTTGCATGTTTTTGTTTTGCTGTAAACTGACCAACCCAACCACAAATTATGGTAGTATTTTATGTAAGGGTTGAGTGTATGAATATTATTAGGGCCTTTGTGTTGTTCATTCCAGGAGACTTGTGATCTAATTATCATTAATATAACAAGTTTATGATCTCATATGGGCCTGCTACTTAAAAATCAAATGTCATGATATACAAAAGACTCGCACGATTAAATTACAATAAAGAACTCTCGTGTTTGATATTCAATAAACTCACAGGGTTTAAAAAGTACATAACTCTTGTGGCTGGAAACATAAGGATCTATCATAAATAATAGAATTAAAAATCAAATGGTTTGATATTTCATAAAATCACACGATTCAAAATGTACATAACTTTCATGGTTGGAAACATAAGGATCTAGTACATATAATTGACTTAAAAATTGAATGGTTTGATATGAACAAAACTCACACAATTGGATTACAATGAGGAACTCTCATGTTTGATATTCATTAAACTCGAACGGTTTAAAATGTACATAGCTCTCGTGGTTGGAAATTTAAGGATCTAGAACATATAATAGACTTAAAATCAAAGGTTTTGATATACAAAGAACTCGCACGGTTGGATTGCGATGAAGAATACTCATGTTTGATTAGGTATTGTAACCGTCTCTTGCATCAGTCTCCTCCACCTCCAAAGAACTTGTCCCCGAGTTCTCATCTGGATAAAGAACACCATCAGCATGATACTCATAGATGTCCGCTACATTGAACGTATGAGAGATGCTCATGTCGTTTGGTAGATCTACCACATAAGCATTGTCATTAAGATTTCGTAAAATCTTGAATGGACCATACTTGCGAGGCTGAAGCTTACGATAAGTACCGACTGGAAACCTTTCTTTCTTGAGAACCACCATTACTTCATCACCTTCGTTGAAAACCTTGAGCCTCCGTTTTTTATCTGCTGCCCTTTTGTTTTTTTGCCCAGTTGCTTCCAATCTAGCTCGGATTGCTTCTTTAGTGTCCAAAATGTCTTTAGCCATAGCTTCAGCTGATGCACTAACTCCAGGAGCTTTCGGTAGTGGAACTAAATCAACCACATGCTTCGGGACAGAGGTATATACCATCGTAAATGGTGATTTCCCTGTTGCGGAATGTACGGCACTATTGTAAGCGAACTCGACCTGCGGTAGGGCTAAATCCTACTATTTCGGTTTATCACCACAAATAATTCTGATCATGTTACCCAGCGTCCTGTTTGTGACTTCGATTTTCCCATCACTCTGGGGATGAGTTGTAGAGCTTCGTTTTAAACTTGTTCCAAATATTCTCCATAATGTAATCCAGGAGTGACTGAGAAACTTAGTATCCCTGTCGGAAACTATTGACTTCGGAACCCCATGGAGACGCACAACTTCCCGAAAAAACAATTTGGCTATGTTAGTTGCATTTGCGGTCTTTCTGCAAGCAATGAAGTCTGTCATTTTGGAAAACCTGTCGACAACAACAAACACAAAATCCACACCTCGTTGCGTCCTCGGCAACCCCAACACAAAATCCATAGATAGGTCATGCCAGATATCTTCAGGAATAGATAACGGCATGTAAAGACCTGTGTTATGAGATTGTCCTTTAGAAACCTGACAAACAAAACACCTCCGAACAATAGCTCCAGCGTCTTTCCTAAGGTGCGACCAATAGTACCTTTCCTCCAAGCTTGCAATTGTCTTATCCTGTCCCAAATGACCACTAAGACCACCACTTCGCAATTCTCGGATCAACTTCTCTCGTAACGACGAGCAAGGAATGCACAGTCTGTCTCCTTTAAAAAGATAGCCGTCGCAAATATGGAAGTCTGCAGAAGGATGCTTACCGTTGCACTTGTCCCATAATTCCTTGAATTCAGCATCACTTTCATATAACTCTTTCAAAAATTCGAAACCCACAATCTCATGTGCTAAGGTAGTTAGCAAGGAAGCCCTTCTACTCAAAGAATCAGCTACCTTGTTAAGAGCTCCGGACTTATGCTGAATAATGAAAGGAAATTTTTGCAGAAAACTTACCCAACGAGCATGCATCTTATTTATCACTTTCTGGCTGTGAAGAAACTTCAGAGCTTGGTGGTGAGTGAACAGAATAAACTCTCGCTAAATCAGATAATGCTCCCATTGTCGAAGAGCTCGAAATACCGCATAGAAATCTTGATCAGAAGTACTCCATTTCTGTCGTGCTTCGCGTAGCTTTTCACTAAAGAAAGCTATTGGTCTTTTCTCCTGAAATAACACAACACCAATTCCTACACCACTAGCATCGCATTCCACTTGAAATATCTTATCAAAATTCGGCAATGCTAACACAGGAGCAGTACAAAGCTTCTCTTTAATCAATGCAAAACTCTCGTCTTGTTCTGGTCCCCAATGAAACTTCCCTTTCTTCAAGCATTCGGTAATAGGTGCAGTAAGAGTACTGAAGTCTCTTACAAATATCCGGTAGAAAGTAGCCAAACCATGAAAACTGCGTACCTCAGTTACGGTTTTGGGAACGGGCCAATCTTTTATTGCACGCACTTTGGCTTCATCTACTTGAATCCCATCTTCACCAACGAAAACCCCCAAAAATAGCAGCTTGCTTGTGCAGAATGTGCATTTCTTTAAATTCACGTACAACTGATTTTCTTGGAGGACTTGTAACACCTGCCCTACATTCTCTAAATGGTCATCCTTGGCTTTGCTATAGATCAAAATATCATCGAAGTAAACTAATACATAGGACCCAATGAAAGGAAGAAGAACCAGATTCATCAATCTCATGAAAGTACTAGGTGCGTTTGACAAGCCGAAAGGCATCACTAACCACTCGTAGAATCCGTCTTTACTCTTAAAAGCAGTCTTCCATTCATCTCCAGGCCTGATTCGAATATGATGGTACCCACTTCGAAGATCTATTTTGGAAAACACCTTTGATCCATTCAACTCATCAAGCATGTCTTCCAACCGAGGGATAAGAAACCGGTATTGATTGTGATCTTGTTGATGGCTCTAGAATCAACACACATTCGCCACTGATTACCTTTCTTTGGAACAAGAAGAACTGGTACATCACAAGGGCTCATGCTCTCGCGGATTAACCCTTTCTTCAGCAAATCTTCAATCTGTTCCCGTACAATTTCATTCTCTTTAAGGCTCATTCGACAGTGGGGAAGATTAGGTAGAATAGAACCCGTGATCAAGTCAATGTGATGCTGTATATCACGCATAGGAGGAAGGTTGTCAGGTAGTTCCTCAGCAACTAACTCCTTGTAATCTTCCAAAATTTCTAACACCTCACGTGGAGTTGTTGTCTCCTCCATCACGGCACTCATCAACCCCTTGACCACAACCGGATAAATACACTGTGATTCCTTAACAGACTTGTCAAGTTCTTTATCATCATGCGACATGACTAGGAAGCTTGACTTCTTCTCTTTTGCAATGCTACCAAAATCCTTGACAGGAGCCATTGCAATCTTATAATTCCCCCATGTAAACATGACCACATTTTCTCGTCCTCGGTACGTAATGTCGTTATCGTACTGCCATGGTCGCCCAAGGAGAATATGGCAAACATCCATATCCAAAACGTCACAAATTATCTCCTCTTTGTAATGCTTACCAATTGATAGAGGAATTTTGCAAGTTTCACTAACCCCTACTTTAGATCCTTTCTTCACCCATTCGAGACCATATGGTTTCTCATGACGAGTCGTGGGTAGTTTCAAATATGCCACCAACTTTTGAGAAACTAAATTCTCGGAGCTCCCATTGTCAACAATCACATTGCACACCTTGTTCTGAATAGAACAATGCGTTCTAAACAGATTCTTGCATTGTCCCTTTTCTTTGGATGATAGCAACAGTCGCTGTAAAACAATGCTGATTCTGTCCGCAGATTCCTCTTCCGCAAATTCAATCCCCTCATACTCCTCATACTCCATAAAGGCATCTTCCTCTTCTTCTAGAAATGCAACCGTCTTCCTACTGGGACAAACATTCGATTTGTGACCTGTTCCTTGACAACGGAAACACTTGTCGATGGTTGGCCTAGCATAAGGAATGTTCTGTTTTGGAGTGGGTGCTTTATCCTTCTGAATGCCACTAATGGAACTACTTGCTCCTTTGTTGTGAGAGTTGGAATCTCTGTTAACCACGCCTTTGTCCGTTTCTCCGGCTGGTTCAATGTTGTTCTGGATCGAGGGTCTCCTGAAATTTGTGAAACCCCGAGATGATTTCTCCATCAATTCCGCTTTCAAGGCTAGACTGGATGCTTCTTGAACTATCCACACAGTCTGTAACCCTATTTTCCCTTGAAGAGAGCCCTTTAAACCCCTGATGTATCTAGCCACCTTCTGATTCTCTGTTTCGTTTAAGTCACTACGTTCAGAGAAACGTAAGAACTCTGTAGTATAATCAGTCACGGTCCTGCTTCCTTGTACACAATCAATGTACATCTTGTAAATAATCTGCTCGTAGTCCTCCGGTAAGAACCGCTCAGTCATTAGCTGCTTCATTCGGTGACATGTTCTAACTGGACCCTTCCTCTGTCTTTGCCTTTGAATAGCCAATTTGTCCCACCAAACAGCTGCAGTCTTCTTTAACCGGATAGCCACCATCTTAACCCGTTTACTCTCCGGGACTTCCATAACATTAAAGAACCGATCGACATCAATTTGCCAATCGAGAAAGTCCTCGACACCCATAGTACCATAGAACAATGGAATATCAGCTTTCACTCTGTAATCCTGATTATTTTGATTCTCTTGTTCTGCCTCTTCCTCCTCCAATTCCTCCTCCGAGCTAGAATCATCAACAGCGACACGGTTATGCCTGCCTTGTTGTTGATTGTTTCTAACAGGCAGTCGGTTGTTTCCACCATGTCGGACTCGGGGTGGCTCCTCAACAACTGGTATGTGTCTGCCTTGTCGATTCTGATTTCGTCCCATCCCTTCTCCTCCTCCTTGTCCTGCATTAGAAATCTGATTGGTTAATTCTGTAATCTAATTAGTTAACGCTGCCACCAGATTTTCCAGGTTCGTGGTTAATTCGTTCAAACTCGCTGTGAAACCCTTCATGTCGGCCCTGGTTACTGGTTGATCACCCATAGCTGTTCAAGCTTTGAAAAGAGTAGGAGATTGCCTGCTCTAATACCACTTGACGCAGTCAGATGCACTAAGACAACAAACGTTGGTCTTAGAATTGAAGGTTTAAGTTCGCGGGTGTTAAACTTGAAAAAAAACTCTGGAATCCACAAGAAAAAAACAAATCTCGAAAACTCGAAGACTTTGATTAATAGTGATGATAAAAGTGTTTTTAAAACATAGCACCTAAGGTTCTTTATATAGAGAAAACCCTAGAAACCCTAAAGCATAAAATAGGAAGTTCTTAGAAATAAGGAAAATTACTAGAATCGTAACTAGAAAAGGAAAACACTAAAAAAAAGAAATATCTAAAAATATCTTGCAAGCTAGAATAGATTAGGTATTGTAACCGTCTCCTGCATGAGGAACTCTCATGTTTGATATTGAATAAGCTCGCACGGTTTAAAATGTACATAACTCTCATGGTTGGAAACATAATGATCTAGCATAGATAATAGATTGAAAATCCAATGGTTTAATACACAAAAAACTCGCACGGTTGGATTACAATGAAGAACTCTCATGTTTAATATTCAATAAACTCTCACAACTAATAGTGTATAGAGCTCGTGTGGTTGGAAAAATAATGACCTAGAACAATTAATAGACTTAAAAATCGAATGGTTTAATATACAAGAACTCACACAATTGGATTATAATAAAGAACTCTCATGTTTAATATTCAATAAAATCACACGGTTAAAAATGTACATAACTCTCATGGTTGGAAACATAAGGATCTAACACAACTAACAGACTTAAAATCGAATGGTTTTAATATAAAAGAGCTCGCACATTATAATGAATAAGTAGCATGTTTAATATGCAATAAAATCACACGATAAAAAATATACATAAATCTCATGGTTGGAAAAAATGGGGATCTAGCACAACTAATAAAGCAAAAATCGAATGGTTTAATATACAAGAACTTGTGCGTTTTAATTATAATGAAGAAGTAACATGTTTAATATATAGTAAAATTGCATAGTTAAAAACTTACATAAATCTTATGGTTGGAAAACATACAAAACTCGAATGTATGTGTAAGAAATGAATCACACTTAATAGTATGACCTCACAAGTCCTCTTGTTATTGTATGCTTTTAAACAACAACCACATCTCAACTACTTGGTTTATATTTATCCTCTAGATGGAATACACTTCTTCTTAGGCCTTCCAGCTCGTCTTTTCAAGTTCGGAGGCATAATTTCAGGCTCAAACGAATTATTAGAGGTTGATGATTCTCCAAAATTGGTTATAGATGGTATGCTAAAAGAGTAAGTTGACCTGTAATTGCTAACCATGAAGAATAACTCTATCAACGTCATAGGATCTTGCTGAGCTGATTGTATTGTCGCTAAAATGTGAGAACATGGACAATAATATTATTTCCAAGCACCATAAGACCATGTGAAATCCAACATATTAACAACTACAATAAGATCTGAAAAAAAACTACAAATAGGGCTGTAGAAGACTTACAGTCTAGCCAAGTACGACATTTTTTGAAATTTCGCTTCAACTTCTTTTTATACTTAGGCATATTTTAGTACCCCAGTTTAGCGCAGGAAAATAACTTCGTGAAATTTGAGTCATAGGTAAGACTATAATCTTGTCAATTAATTCAACAATGGGTAGACTTCACAGTTTTTAATATGATTGTTAAATGATTCAGCCAGAACAGAAGCCATAGTACAATATTGTTTCCTTTTAACAAATGTATCAGCATACTTCTCCCGAGGTAAATTTTCAAGAAATACTTCAACTCCCTCTTTACCTTCAGATAGAAATTCTAAAATATATTCATTAAAAATATATACGTAGAAGCATAAGCACGTCGATTAAACAAACCTAGCATCATAGCTTTAAAATCTTTGTTAGTATCATCCAGATCATATCTCAAATTATGAACAAGATAGAAAATACAGTAGGCATGATAGCAGTTTGGATACAAGATATAAATAATATTGACAATACCTAAATGCGGTCTAAAATTAATGTGATTTGACGCTAAAAAAATGAGGTTTCAAACTCTCCAAAAACAATAACTAATTGCCAGCATCTTCACTACCAATAATATCAAACGTAACATGGAATATACCTGAAAAACAAAATAAGTAAACTACTTTTACTTGTCTAGCATGGTCAAATATAGAAACAAGTCGCATGGTTGAAATATATAAGAACTCTCATGTTGAAATATACAAAAACTCTCATGGTTTTACTTTTATGTTATATGATTACACTCTTGGTTGAAATATACAAGAAATTGCATGGTTCATGTTACAACACAACTCTCAATGTCGTAAACACTAGAGTTGCATGATCGTTTCTAATTTTAACTAAACTCGCAGGTCATCAAAATATAAGAAAAACATGAAAAATAATAATTATTTCCATTCTTTGATACGACCAGAAAGTAATACACCCGTATGCTTACCGGTTAAAAAGGTTCCATCGACAAATAACATTGGACAACATGAATAAAAACCTTCAAAACTGGAACCGAATGCTATAAAACAACGCTTGAAGACATTCCTAATAACTAATTCCAAGTGGCAGTCGGTAGTAATATCACGGCTCTTCAATCGTTTGAAGTATCCCTTTAGTAAAGTAAAAGAACTAGAACTATTTCTAAAAACACCCATCCTTGACTTGTCTACAACATTCCATGAGAGACAGTAAGAGATTTCGATACCGTAGTCCTAGTTAATAAAAGATTCTATACTTTTTGGCTGCCACTGAATGAGATGTCCTAAAAGAATCATTAATTTCCTCCACAATCAAATACAACGTCAAATGCCTCCGATGTTGTTTGGAGAGAACAGGTCTGTAAGTATGCCATTCAACAAACCGCTTAATCATTTTTAAGCCGGTGTTAGAATCAACTGATGCATAATGTCTCCATGGACATCCAGTTGCGACTTTATTTTTAAATTTAGCAGTGATCTTACTTATTGTATTATGCATGTATTTGATAGAAAAACAATGCTCTTAAGAATATAAACATAAAGAGAACCTTAGATCTACAACACATTCATAAAAAATTTGACCAACACCTGTGATAGTATCAACCCAACCAATAGTAGCAAGTTGTTTTTTTGTGATCTAAAAACCGTAAACCATTACTACTCTCCCTACTAGTTAGCTGATTGTTCGAGGGTTCTCCCAAACTTATGCTAGGATGTTTACGCTTTTTAATAACAACCTTATCAATTAGTTGTTGTTCTATAACAAAACTAAGTCTTTGTAACGACTCCACATCAAGATATACATCTAAACCGATAAAATCCGTCTCATAATAAAAAAAAAATTCCTTTTATTACTGTAGGAGTAGGTAATAATGTACTTACCTCTGACCAACCTGTCCTATCTAGTTCAACGTACTTTTAAATACTTTGAAACTTTTCAAACTTGGTAAAAGGAACAATTGTAGTTTGGTCACCATGTTTGAAAATACAAACTCGTGGTTTAGACATATATTACACAACATTGAATAATTAAGAAACAGTTAAGAGCATGGTCTGTTCTATGACAACTCGCATGTTTAACAAAAAAAATCTCTCACTCTTAAAAATGTACTGAACTCACGTGGTTGAGTATACAAAGAACTAACATGTCTATTATTGAACACAACTCGCACATTGTGTTGACAAAGGAACCGCACACTAAATCACAAAATGAATTGTATGGTCACTGTAACTATCTTCCATTAAACTAGCATGTTTATGTACAACTGAAATATCATCAAGAAATACACAAATCTAGCATCTTCTTCGAATGAACTCGCATCATGAACCACAGATGCCTGGAAACTCTAATATCGATTCTATATATTCTTTCAAACCCCAAACATATATAATAACTAAATCAAATCCATAATACAAGCTTATAACTTATTACACAACAAAAACTCATGAAATTGTACTATTATACATTATGTTTCTAAAAAAGCAAAATCAGAACACAAAGTAGAGAAAGACTGGACAACAATCAACACTTGGCTGATAAAACACTTGGAAAAAGAGAAAACTGGTACACAATACTCGTTACTTACTGGTTGTATGCTCAGATGATAAGCCCGAGATCAAGAAACTACAACGATGCTTTGAAATGGTTCTCTCACGATTTATTCGTCGATGAACTGATAAACACTAGCTTTGATCGTCGATATACCCAGTCTGATGTGTTCTACAGTTTTGATTAACCTAAGTCGATCGCCTGATTTTAGAAATTTAGGTTTTTTTGTAAGGTCAAATCTGGTAAGAAAGGAAATAGAGACGGCTACAAACAAATTCAAATGTTTAAAAGATCAGATATGGAAAAAACAGCTTCCGAAAAATAATTAAGTTTTTCAAGTTGTTAGAGGGTATTTAGGATATTAAAAAAAATTGGTATTGAGTGAGATTTATTTAGATGAAATGGATATTAATTTAACTTAAATAATAGTTTGGGTATTAGATGGAAGAATAGTTTTCGATTAAATACCTTTGATTTTATTTCTTTTTTTTATTCCTATTTATGGTTTCGACAAAATTATTATTAAATAAATATAAATTTAATTACCATTCGATTTTTCCAAAAACAAATTTAAACTTCCATTGATAAAAACTATAAAGTTCACAATGAGGGGGGCCTTGTTGTATAAAGTGTGCATTAGAGAGAGCTATTGAATCAATCCTAACCAGCAATTCTCATCTAATAAACTTCAGAACAATGTTTTCTCTTTACTCCTTGAGCTTCCTGATTTTGAATCCAGAACTTGATATATTCTTCTCCTGTTGATTAATGAGTTTTTAAACCTGCAAAATAATATACACTTATGGTCAGGTATTGATCTACCATAAAAGGATCAGTAGGCAGCATAAAAATAAACTTTTGAGTAAGATATTCAGATAACAATTCTTAGATAACCTACATCGATACTTTCTACAATAAAATAGCTCTAACGGAGGAGCTAAATCAGTCCTTTGATTTTTCAAAACTCATTACACAATCATTCAATAAATCGTAACCTTTAGCCTTACAAAGTACAAGGTCAACAAATAGTGCCTTTTTGTTTAGCAATTAACGGGGAGTTTATTCCATATAGTCTGTCGAATGAGCTATTTAACTCATAAATATTATTTCTAATAATTATACTATGACTAGAGAAACATAAAGTCATTTAAAAAGAAGGTTAAGGGATCGAGAAGATCCTTTGAAATGCATAGTCTTTTGCTAATGATTTTATTTTTATTGGGATATATCTTTACCTGAATTTTTGGTGATGAAATGTCAATTTTAGAGTTAACAAATTCTTTAGATAATTTAAAGGTGTTGTCTAAATCTATGGTGTCACGGACTTCTATGGTATCATTACTTGAGACTACATTAGATTCACTATTGATTTAATTTCAAATCCCTACTTTCTATAAAATGGTTTTGATATTCCTTTCATTTTTTAATCAAATTAATATCAGTTTTGCTATGACTGATATTCTTATTATAAGCAGTTTGTTTAGTGTTTGTTTTAGTGAGGACAGTATCTTCAGAAGGTTGTATTACTGGGGTTTGTGATAGTGAGGAGAGTATCTTCAGAAGGTTGGTATCACTAGGGTTTATTTTACTCAGGTTTTTAGTTAATGGAAAATTATTATATGTCTAAATTTGTTTGTTATCCACTACAACATATTTTATTTTTTTGGATACATTTCTTCTTTTGACGAGGTGGAGGCTTGTTTGATATTGAATTTAATTCATACGGAGGTTGTTCTTCATTCACAACATGTCTTGTGTTTTATGGGTCTTTGTTGTGTTTTATGGGTCTTTATTACCATTGATTACTTTGTGGCCCATATAATTACAAAAGGAACAATACGATGACAAATCATCATACGTGATATCTTGCTAGAGACCCTCTTTGTTCCGAAACTCTGCACAAAATTTTTGAGCGAGATATTTCGACATCTAATAGAAGTCAAACTTTACAATAATGGAAGCTTGTTTTATTTTTTGGAGGAACCCAAATTAAGAAAAGCATTCCAATTATATGTGTGATTTAGATTATTAAATCTTAGTTGTAAAAATATTTAGGGATATTAGGAAAGGAAACCCATAATAGAGTTTGAGGTGAGTCTAGTTTGGGGTTGTAGCTAGTGGCGGATCCAGGAATAAAATTTAAGGTATGCCCAAAGATGTTATGGAAAATTTCATTAAAATATAAATATTCGAGTATTGCATAATAAAAATATGTAAATATTCTAGTTACAATTCAAAATGAAAATATATTGTAGTCCAAAAGTAAATGCATTCTTCTCTTACTCATGTTTTGAAAGCGTTGGATAATATCTAGATCATCAACCGTAGAAAACACTTCTTTCTCCACAAATGTCACTGAACAATCATTAAGCCGTGAATCGTGAATTGACAATTCTATTTCTCAACTCATTCTTCACCAATTTCATACGAGAAAATACTCGCTCAAAACTTGCGGTAGCAACCGGTAAGGACAAAACTCGCTTCAAAAGTCTGTACACAAATCCAAATATCTAGTGTTTTTTTGTACAAATAAAAGTCTTACATAGATCCGAGATAATTTTGTTATAGAAAGGAAAACTAGGGTTTGAAAATTCCCTATTTTTTTGGTGATTTGTTGAATCAAAATTGAAGTAAAACCAAATGGAAAATTTTATTGCTTTGTTGAATGAAAATCGAAGTAAACTTCAACTAAGGAAAAATCTTACAATTTAGCAGGTGGACAAGATATTACATCAACCATTTTGGCAAATCTTCGTATTCATTAATCATTAACCTGCAATGAAATATGCAATCAATTTGGAATGAATGATTAACAACCATGCATATCATATAATTTTGTTATAGAAAGGAAAACTAGGGTTTGAAAATCCCCATTTTTTCAATGATTTGTTGAATCAAAGTTATTTTTTCAATGATTTGTTGAATCAAAGTTGAAGTAAGTTTGAAAATCCCCAATTTTTCAATGATTTGTTGAATCAAAGTTGAAGTAAAACTAAAAAGTAAGAGAATTATAGAAGAAGTGACATATAATTTTGTTATAGAAAGGAAAACTAGGGTTTGAAAATCCCCATTTTTTCAATGATTAGGTGTTGAACCCAAGACCTCAAGTATAGTACTTGAGAAGTTAACCACTAAACTAAACTTATTTTTCTGATCTAGCTAGGATACCATTTGAGTAACCTTATGGAAAAGTGGTCTATATGCCAAATGTTTCTTTTCCAAAGTTTTTTAATTTCTAATTATATTAGAATGTGCCTCAAATCCTAGACAGAAATACTAAAAATACACATAAATTTAAATGAGTCTAAGAAAATTCTAATTTCATCAGTTTTAGGGCGATCATAAAAGAATTTAGCAACTAGGGTAAATTTAAAAGAAGAAAGAAGGACTTGTTTATCTGCTTCTTGGAAGAAAACTGTCTGGTAGTCTCCTTTGGTATGGTAGAACACCTTTTCATGGGTAAAGTCCATGCCTTTGGGTCTTGTGAATTCTGTAAATGTCTTGTATTGTTGTTGCTATGACCCCATTGCTATTGATTCAAAGATGCAGAGAAGGCTTCGAAGATTGGGTTATCACTGACATCGTTTCATTGGATGGCTCCGTGAAGTGGCTTTGGCTTCTGGGTATTTGAAAGAGCGGGAACATATTCTACTTCTGCAACTTTTTTTTGCAACCGTAGATCTTGCTTTCTTCCTGGTGAGGAGTTTTTTTAATTCAGTGATTGGTTCATCTCAGACTTTGCCATCTGGTTTTGATGTTGATTTAACCTTGAGTCTTGAGTGAGGTTGTGATGAAGATTCTTCCATGAAATTGGTCTTGATTTACAATGATTTCTCACTGATTTAAGCTCAGATGAGCATTAGGGTTTGAAGTGAAAATTTAGGGTTTAATAGAGAGAGAAAATGTTGTTTCTGGGAGTTTCTCCTACCTCCCGTTAAATTTAATTACTATTAGTAATTAAATTTATTTTTTATATTTCATTTATTTATTTTAAATTTGAAAACAAACTCAAATTAACCTTCGAGATTTATTTTGTTCCAAACCTTCGATCTCTATAATCTATATTTTAAAGGTTAGTGTTTTTTATCTTTTATTTTTTTCTTATTAATATTTATAAAAGAATAACTTTTAAAAAAACTAGTGAGGAGTTTGTAAATATGGATTATTTCTCTCTAGTATTGGAAACAGATCTTATTTATAATATGAACCAATTTCGACCATTGCATGAGGTTTTAAGCGAAATGAAAAAATGCAAAGCTCCGTATTGTTCTTCACCATGACAATGACGTAAAAGAAGATGTTATTTGCAAAACTTAGTATTTATACTTAGCAAAAGCACAATATAATTAACTTTTATAGAGTGTGGCATGTCGATGTTATGTAATTTTTTTGCAAATCAAATTTATTTTATAGGATTTTTAGGTGCGAAAATAGACGTCGTATTAGAATTGTCAACCCTAGGTAACACATGTATTGCAAAGTTTGTATAGTTCAATTAAACCTAGACAAAACATAAGTTGCATAATTAATATATTTAAACTCCAAAACCTTGACATCGCTCGTTTTGCAAGATTAAATTGATCTAATTGTGAAACCTAAGAAAGCATGTGTATTTATAAAGCTGCTTAATTTTGTAACGAATACGTTTTGCACGTGACATAAAAATTCATCAGATTCTGGCGATCCTCAATTCGAATTTGTCAACAAGATCGCCATGTTCGTGGAGAATTTTGTATAGTATTTCACTATACTACCCTTGCAAATTTTGAAATTTGTTTTGCCATATTCTTGGTGAATAAAACAATCTATGTCGCTAAAACATTGACGAATTTGTTTTGGCGATTCCAGCCACTAATCTATTGATTTTGTTATGACTTATTTGTTGTTTTTGTGTCGTGCGATGAAGATTTTGGTGAAATATTAACTTTAGATCTTTGTTCTTATCATTTCCAACTCACACAAAAAATATTAAATTCTATTACCATACTTGTGAAATATATGGTAATACACATGCGAAACCTTAGATAATTTATATAAAAACATACGAAACATGATAAAATGGTATATGTGAAATTTGACCTTGCTTATTTTACCACTTACTTGGAGAATAAAACTAACTATATAGCCAAAGCATCGACCAATTATTTTTGGTCATTCCAACCATTGGTCTATTGCTTTTGTTATGACAGATTTACTGTTTTGTGTCGTGATAGTAAATATTTAAAAAAAATTAACTCTAGATGTTTGTTCTTACCAATTTCCAACCTAGACGAGAAACACTAAAATCTATGACCATGCTTGTAAAATATAATATAATATACATGTGAAATTTTATATAATTTATATGTAAAACACGTAGTATGTATGATGCTTAAACATGGCAAAATAACATATGCGAAATATGATCTTGTTTATTTCACCGTGCACTATGTTTGAAAAATCAATAAGGTTTTCAAAGGTTTAAAAAAGCCCATAAAGTCTGGTATTCAAGATTTAAGGATGTCCTGCTGCAGGATTTCATAATTCTAAAGTAGATTTTTCAGTGTTTTAAAAAAAAATAAGTCATCCTAATTATTTTAGTTTACGTCATTGTCACATGTAATCAAGATACTTACAGAAAAACACTCTACCGTTTCCCTATAGGATATATGCTCTATCTCATGGAATAAAAGTTTCAAAACATTTACATTACTCTATCTTACTAAAAAAAATATAGAAGCGTACTTTCTTGTACTGGACTTTCCACCTCCAAGTCCTTTGTCATTGACCAACCTCTTTCTTTACATGATGTTGTTCTTTTGTCTAATCCTAAAATACAAAAGCTTATTAAATTCTCTTCAATATACATTGCGTACTAGACTTGATATTGCATTCGGTAAATAGACCCAATCGATTCTTACAAATGCCTACAATTGTACAATGGAGATTCGTTAAAATAGTTTTGAGATACTTATTTGGAATTCGTCATCTCGGTATTCGTATTAAGCCCTCTTCTTAAAGTTATATTACAAGATTCTCATATGTTGATTAGGAAATTCATCTAATGACTGGAAAGTTGTTTGAGGATATTGTATATTTTTTATAGACTCCATGATCTCACGCTCTTCATAAAACAACATGTTGTGACTCGGCCCAATATGGGTAAAAATATTAATTATTAACAAATCACTTCAGACTGTTCTTTTAAAAAAACAAATTGGGGCTTTTATTACATAACCTTTGAACAAAATTAAATCTGAGACAAACCTCAAATTAGGGTTACAAAGAACCTCACAAGAGACGAAATTTTCAAATAGAGCAAAACATAAATTAGTCGAATTCAACCTAGAAAAATATTTATATCTTTTTTGAGCAGGCTTTAGGAGGTAGAAGAGGAAACTTTAGAAGAAAGATTTAGCGATTTGACGAAATGCAGCATTTACCATCTATCTTGAGCTTAATTGAATCAGTCCACAAGAGAATCCCTTAAGGGTTTGATTAGAGCCACCAGAAACCAAGTAAGGTTTGATTTCGAAAGTTCTTAAAAAATTATTTTAATGTAGAGCATCCTTAAGGGTTGGGATCTCTTCTCAGATATCTTTTTCCCAACCATTCAAGAAATGCGATAGCTCTCAGGTAAAAAGGAGCACATATTTGTTCAAAGTCCACGGTTTGATTGAATTTCAGTATCGTATTTGCAATCCAATCTCCCGATTTGTTTCGCTGAATATATGAATAGTCTTCATATCAGATGATAAGATATTCAGGCAGCAAAAAATGATTGGCTTTAAAAACTATGGACTTTTACCATGAAGAAGCATCTCAATGAGGAAAGTGTAATCCGTTTCAATGTCCAATTGCGTAATTCCTTTCACAAAACAACGCGAAATACCATCAGACATAACTCGACATTCAGCCACCACAGGGAATGTTTTACCGTAGAGACGACCATACCCAAGCATGATAGAGCCCTCACAGTTTCTGATCAAACCCCCACCACTTAATTCCATCGAAAGACTGCAAGCCCCGTCATAATTTATCTTGTATCTATTAAGCTTAGGGCAGTTCTAAGTAAGAGAAAGAGAGACTCTAGGTTTATTGAAGAACTTAATAAACCCCAAAAGAGGACTATTATTTTTATATGAACCCCAATTTTTCTTTTTGAAGAGGTTAGCTTTACCGGGACCAGTTAGGATTTTGTTGATTTGGGATATCATGGTATTTGAGGTGATTAAATTGCCACCATTCTTAATTTTATTCCTTGAGAACCATATGATCCAGGCAACAATCGGGGGTAATATGGTTCAGATATGCATATTCTTGTCTGTAGACCAATACCATGTGCTAACAAAATGATAGAGGGACATGTTTTTGCATATATGTATGTTGAAAAGATCAGTATAGTGAAACCATACCTCATAGGCATTCTGGAAATTAACAAGAACATGACTAACACTTTCAATGTTGTCACATAACTGATATTTTGAAGTTAACTGTTTATTCTTTTGCAAGGCAGAATCAACAGAAATCCAGCTGAGCAAGGCCCTACACAATAACATGAAGCATTTACGAGGAGTTATATTGTTCCAGGTTTTAAGAAAGAAGTTAGAAAAATTTATTTTATATCTTATAATATTCCATGTTGTTTTTGTGCTTAAGAGACCATCATTTGAAATGGACTAATAGACATTATATTGAACCATTTCATTTTGGAAAACTTTCTGAATGTTGTGAAATTCAGAAAGGATAGAAGAGTCAGCCAATTTAGACATGTTCCAGCCTGCATTTCCCCAAAAATAAGTGACTTCCTTCTTTTCAAAGACAGATCTATCATCTTCTTGATTAAAATATACAAATGGGTGTGAGGAACACCATTTGTCCAGCCAAAAATCCATCTTCCCAGAACCAGGATGCCAGAAAATGAACCTTTCAGCACTGTCCCTGATACTTAGAAGTCTAATCCACATTTTAGAACTCCTGATAGGTTTTGGGGGCAGTGATAGGATGAAAACCTTTACAATAAGTATAAAAAATCATTTTAGCTTCGAGATCTAAAGCTTAGCCATAGTTTGTAGGAAAAGCATCTTGTAGATGCTCCAGCTTTCTTATATTTAAACCACCCTCCTCAAAGGATTTGAAATTTTTTTACCACTGGGACAAAAAAATAACCTGCATACCTTACTTAGATACCCACAAAAATTTGTTGAAGATGACTTAAATTCTTAGGACAACTGACTTAGGCAAAATAGAGCTTTGCAGAATCTAAGTAGGAATAACATATATGACAGATTGAATAAGCAATAACCTCATACCAAATGATAAAGTAGTTTTGTCCCTTTCAGATATTTTTGATCTGATTTTAATCAAAATATCTTCATAGTTAATGACATTGTTTGTGATACTTACAAAATTTCCCATATATTTGAAAGGGAGATAGCTGTGCTTGAAGCCCAGAATGGATTCAAGCTTGGAGATTCTCTAAAGTAAAAATTTATTTCCCAGAATAAGCTTGGACTTCTCCTTGTTGATTCACTGACCTGACTTGTCCTTATAATGTGAAAGTAGTTTTAAGATTTTGGAGATTGAAGGGAAAGAACCATTTTGATCATCAGCAAAGGCTAAGACAGGTATGTTAAGATTACTTTTTGTTTTGAACTTTGTTGAAGGGAACTCCAGAGCCAATCTATCCAGCCCTCTAAGCAGATATGCAAATATTAAAAGACTTGGTGACAAAGGTTCACCTTGCCTAAGCCCTTTATTGAACTTAAAAAAACCTTTAGCCTCCCTATTTACCAAAATTTAGAAGTGATAATTGTCAATGTTTTTCTCCATTATCCTTATGAATCCTTGGCTGAACCAAAAAGACTTAAGAATACTGAGCAGAAAGGTGTGGTCAAGCCTATAAAAATGCTTTGATGTTGTCCCCTCTATATTTTAGGTCTAAATCATATGTCATCTTATTTGCTATTAAGATATTCTCATGAATATCTCTACCTTTAACAAATTCACCCTGAACATCTGAGATTAAATTAGGTAGGATAGCTGCAAGCCAGTTATTTATGACTTTAGAGACAATTCTACTGAAAACATTAGTTAAACTGATTGGTTAAAAGTCTTTCAAAGACTTAGAATATGTAGTTTTAGGTATAAAACAAATGGTTGTAGAATAAACCCCTTTAGATACAAATGAGTCTATAAAGATTTCACAAACAACTTCAAAAAGGTCATTAGAAATAATATTCCAACAGAGTTGATAAAACTTCCCATTAAAACCACCAGGCCCAACAACTGAATTAGGTTTAAGGCCTTTGATAACAGAATAAATCTCTGCTTCAGTAGGAAAGGCCATAAACATTACATTTTCTTCATCCTTTGCAAGCTTAGGAATGTAGTCCTGTAAAACTTTAGAGTTCCAGGGATAAGGTAGCTCATTAATTAATTCCTTAAAGTAGTCAACAACTGAATCCCCAATCAAAGGCTCAATCCAACTAGAGCTTGACCAGATCTTATAAATCTTATTAAGTTCACAAATCTATGAAAAAAGACAGTGTTTTTATCACTATATTTGAGCCAAATATAGTGTGTTTTTTGTTCCCAAAAGGCCTCCTCCCTTGCAAGACGGTTAATATGAGTAGTTTTTGCTTTATTAAGTATGACTTTGTCTTCATTAGATCTGAAAATCTGATAAATAGCTTCTTTTGAGTTGATGAATTCTTCAATCTCTTTAATAGAATCAAATAGGTTCCCAAACACTTCTTTGTTCCACACCTTTAGATCAGCTTTAAGTCTCCTTAATTTTAGACATATTTTCATAATAGGATTCTCATAGACTTCAGTAGACCAACTAGTTTCAACCTTATTGTAAAAATCATTATGTAGCCCTGACATATATTATAAATTTGAAGGAAGATCTAACATTGAGAAGATTAGATGAAATAGATACACTAAGTGGTGCATGATCAGAATAGGTCTTTGTAAGGTGAAAGACTTTAGTTGTATCAAAACAGTTTAACCCGTTGTTATTGTAGAGAACCCTATCCAGCCTCCTCCACTGTCTGTCATTAGTCCAAGTGAACTTGTTACCTGAATACCCTGCATCAGTTAGGTTGTAATCCAACATAAATTTATTAAAATCATCAGCACTGTTTAAGAAATTAGTTGAACAATGAAGTTGCTCATTAGTGTTTGAGATGGTGTTGAAATCCCCCAATAGCATCCATTAAATAGAACCATCCTCAATAATTCTAAGGCTGTCCCACAGAGAAATTCTCAGAAGCCTAGAACACTTAGCGTAAATGACAATGATTCTGAAATATTTGTTTTCATATTTATGCTTGACATTAAGGTGAATGAGTTGATCTTCAATATGTAATACATCCATTTAAAAAATCCTATTTCCACATTACCCATACTTTGTTAGTAGCATTGTTGTTGAAACCTTGAAAACCTAGTTTCTTAGAAATAAAAGCAAGATTAGATTGGCATATCAAAGGTTCTTGAAGAGCCATAAAGTCAGGATTCTCTGACCTTTTTAAAGATTTTAATCTAGTAATAGCCTCCTTGTTCCCTAATACACGCACATTCCAATTCAATACTTTAATAGTCATTTGGTTTTATTTGTAGATTTAGCAGTTCCTTTGAACTGCACACGTTTGGATGAAATAAGTCTATTTTTGTTGATAGTTTTCTGCTTTTTCTTTTTCTTTTGCTCCAATTTTCTTGCATCTTTGATATTAAATTCCTTCATATGTGCAGGAGAACAAGGTAGATTCCCAATTTTAGTTTTTGAAGGAGATAGGGTATCCTAAAGAGACAAGTCCGGAGAAAACCTGTTATGATTCTTGGTTCCCGAATCAATCTTGTGAAGTGCTTCAATTACTTCATGATCTTCAACATCAACAGGTATATTCAAATTAATATCCTTATCTAAGATTACATCTAATGATAAAGTTAGTGGGAAGACATGGTGGTTTGTAAATTTTGGATGATGATAGATGTGATTTTTGGTGAGACATTTGTATCTGGAGTTGGAGCAAGTTGGTCACCTTAGGTAGAGGGAACAGTTGATACAGATGGACCAGTTGGTATAGAGGGACCAATTGAAACAAAGCGAGCAAAATAATTGGAAGGTTTCATTTTCTTGCAACTTTGAGAGTGGCCCAAATGATAGCAAGATTTACAGTATTCCTGGTAAGTATCATAAACCAAATCTTGCCAATATCCATGTTCACAAATGAGACCCACATCTTCTTAGTAACATCCATCTCCACCCAGATTCTGCACTAATTAAATCTAATACGATTCTTTGTAGGAACCCAAGCATTTAAGGGAGACCCAATGCCTTTAACTAGACTGAAAATGGTTTTCTCATTATATATAAATTCCGGTAGATTAGGTAGGTTTATGTAGACAAATGTAATAGGGTTTTCATAGTTTATATTGAAGAATGGTACCCATTTGAAGAGCCTCGTTGTTTCATTGCGAATTGGCCAGACGTTTCTGCAGTACAATTTTTTAAGTCATTCAGAAGATTGAATTATATGAATACATGTCTAAAGCCAACATTTGTGATATTGAAATCACCTTTGAATCTGAAACTCTCAAAGAATTATATGAGTACAAAATTTCCTAACAATTGTATGTTTTGATACAACGTTTAGGATTTCTTTGTCTCCGACTTCAAACTTAACGCTTGGAAACCTATTTTCAAGACTATAGAAAACATTGTCATAGGTAACATTTTCTGATTTTGAAGAAAATAATTCGCAAATGATTTTTATTGGTTAAATAGATTCTTTACTTATTGTTCTCTCGTGGATAGGATTGTTTCTCATATTTGGGATGATTGTGTATTGATACAGTGAGGGAAAATGGAGATCAAGATCAGAAGATCTTTGTCCCGTAGAAGAGATATCAATTCCCTCCATCAGAGAAAGTAAATGATGATTGAAACAGCAGCGGAGAAAATGCAGAAGGACAACCAGGTTTGATTCTTGATTTTCATGAAGAAAATCTAACTCATCGTTCAAGCTTTCTCTAACTAATTAGTCTCATCGCTTCAGTCTGTTCTTCCTAAGCTTCATTTGTCCGTTTTTGGAGCACCAATTATCTAGTGTGATAATTTTGGACTACTTCTTTTACATCTAATCCGGTATTTCACACTCGTACTAAACATATAAAAATTACCTTACACATGATGAGAGACCAATTCATTCGTCATGCTCTGGACATCAGGTACGTTTTATCCCATGATCATACTACCTAATATTTTTCTCACTCCATATTCGCGAAACCCAAATCATATGGCTTGATACATAGCCTCCCTAAAAGGAGCAACCAACTGTAGTTTTGCGCTGTACCCAATATACTAGAGCAACCATTTGTTCGAACTATCTACACTGAAGTTTCTAGCAAGATTTATTTACATGTCTCCTTATCAGATCTGCTTAAATGAAATTCAACAATAAAATTAGCCAAAGCTTGAGCCTTGATGGTTGTTCAAGAAGAAAAAGTGATATCAAAATCTCACAACTCTACTGACCATTTGGTCATCCTTCTAGAAATGTATGGGCATTGTAACATATTTTTTAGTGGAAAAGAAGTTCAAACCATAATAGTATGAGATTGAAAATAAGGGTGCATCTTCCTAAGAGTGACCACAAAAGATAAAGCTAATTTTTCAAGTTTCAAATACCTTTTCTCTGCTGCTTACAAACTCTAACTAACATATTACACTAGCTTCAACATTCCCTCATCTTCACTTACCAAAACAACACTCACAACAAAGTGAGAAACACCTATATATAAAAACAACTGCTCTCCAATTCGAGGCTTGGATAATATTTCTAGTGATAACAAAATGTTACTTAATCTTTAAAAATGTTTCCTCACAATCCGATGTCCATTAAAACTCCTTTGGCCTTCGCAACACTTAGAAAAAATAAAAACACTTGTCAGAGAATCTTGAAATAAATCGATTAATGGCAACTAACCTTCTGGTTAATATTTGCACCTACTTAATAGTTTGAGATGATGTCATTGAAATTAAAGCCTTCAACTGTTCTGGATCTGCTTATATTCCTTTTTCACTAATAATACATCCCAAGAACTTTCCTGATCGGATACCAAAATTACATTTCTCAAGATTTAGCTTTAATCGAATAGCCCTTAAATTTTAAAACGTTTCCTCTAAATCCTCCAAATGCGCATCATCACCTGAACTCTTGACCGACATATCACCAATGTACACCTTCATATTTCTTCTAATCTAAGAAGAAAAAGCTTTATTCACCAAACTTTGATATGTTGATCCAGCATTCTCAAAGCCAAAAGGCATAACCCTATAAAAATATAAGCCTCGATCAGTGATACATGTAGTGCTTTATTGGTCTTTTGGATCCATCTGAATATGGTTATATCTTGCAAAACCATCCATAAAAGACAAAATTTTATTTCCTAAAGTAGAATCAATCAACTGATCTATTCGAGGAACATAAAATGGATCTTTAGGGCAAACTCGATTCAAATCTGTGAGGTCAACACACATATTCCATTTCTCATTCTTCTTTTTAACCAAAATTGGGTTTGTTGTCCATAAAGGATAGTGTGCCTCCCTGATATATCTGACCCTAGACAAATGATCCACTTCAATAACGGTAGCCTATGACTTTTCAACACAGAATGCTCGTCATTTTTGAATAACTTCCTTGATCCTCAGATTTATAAGCAATCTATGGAATATCACATCAGCTGGAACTCCCACTACATCCTCGTTTTTCCATGCAAAAATATCCAAATTAGAAAACAAAAATAGTAACAATTGTTGACGCAAAGTTTGTGATAATAATGTCCATATTCGGAGAATATTTCCATTGGGAAAAGAGTATTCTTATATGCCTTCACCTATTCATAAAAGCTAGAGGTTTCCTTCAAATCATTAATTCCTTCTTCTTCCAAGGTCAACCCCCCTCACTGATATTCAGCCATTTGACCTTGACTGTTAGGACATCGGATACGAAGAGTTGTTGCATAACATTCTCTTGCTACCTTTTGATCACTTCGGACCACTCGAACACAGTCTCCGATGATATACTTCAAACACTGATGGATAGTAGATACAACTGCATACATCCTCGAAAGCCAAGATCTCCCTAGAACAGCATTATAACTGGTCGGACAATACACCACTATAAATAAAAGTTGAACTTTCTTTTTCAAAGACCTTTTTCCCAAAGATACTTCACCCTCGAATTCTCCAATCACATGAACTGTCACACTTGTAAATATAATTATGATATAGCTGGCTAACAAATTTGAGATGGATTACGCATCTTTTCATATATTTATTTGAATAGAATATTCACAGAGCTTCCTATATCTACTAAAACGCGTTGGATTAGAATCACAGCTATTTCTGCTCAAATAACCATTGCATCTTCATGAGGACCTATAGTGCCCCTCAAATTATCTTCATCGAAAATAATAAAAGGAACAGCTTTCTTACCATAGAAATGACTGGAAATTCCTTCTTCTAATTGAATAACCAAACTTACCACGTGCCTTTTCGTGGAGCTATTAGTGTTACTAGTTATGGAATCTCCCCCAAAAAGTTTCAATGATTCAAAATATTCAGATAAGCTTCAAACTCGTCCTTGCTCTACTGGTTCATACATAACCATGAAATATTACCCGATCTGGATCAGTATCCAAATATTCCAAAGTTGCATTAAACTCATCAACCTTAGAGTCTAAAATCATCAAATTTTCCTCTTTTGAACTCAGATTTGCTACTTGTAAAGCTGATGTAGTAAGAGCCTTTAACCCGCTGCTTGTCCTTTATCAAGATCAACTAATTTTCCATTTTCAATCAAAATATGTACCTTTTTTCAAATTTATACAATTTGTTGTATCATGTCCTATGTCATTATGATACTTATAAAACTTGTTGTTGCGCTCTACTCTTGGCTATTTATCGGATCTAGCGTTTTAATGCTCACATATCATTTTTCCTTTTCATATATCACAACACATTCTCAGTTAAATCAGCATAATACTCCGACCTTATCCACAGATTTGGCCTTGGTCTTTGAAATTGATACCATCTAGATTGAACTGGGTATCCTCCAGTTCGACGAGGAAAATTATGGTTATTCCTCAGACGAGATGGTTGGGCTAAATTCAAGGTGTGTCCTTTACTATTAGACACATATCTTGAATTCTTTTGACTTGGTCCAACCATTCCTCAAACTCTAGTTGATTCCTCCACTTTAATTTGATCATCGACTTGAGCCATCGGTGCTCCAAAAGTCAAATCTCCCCTCTTGATTGTTTCGTTTGCTAAGTTACCTGGTAATAAAATTTGTCAAAATGCTGCAATAACTACAAACTCTTCACAATTATCTAATCCTGCTTTTGTTAAGAGGAAGTGCTTGCCATAATCCTTCAGCTTCTCTCCTATAGCTTGCTTACATTGTATTATAGTGTCACCATTTCCTCGCATATCTTTACTTCCCAAAATTTTCTGTCGAAAGGTTGTATAAAAATATCTGAAATTCAAAATAGATCCCCTCGGAATCCTATTCTACGATTTCAAAGACGTGCCTTTAAATGTCTGAGAAAAGGCCCTGCATACCAGCCTATTATCATCTTCGAAGTTCATCATATAATTCTTGAACTGTACGATATGGTCATTGGGATCTTGCATTTCATCAAATTTCTCCACCTTGGAAATATTAAACTGCTTCGGAAGAATAATGGACCTTATTTCACTTGTCAAAGGATAATTCCTTTAATCCACTCATTGCACATACTGATTATCTCCTCCTATTCCCACGACTACATACAAATTCCGATCATCCAAACTGTGTATTGATTCGATGTATTTCCTTGACACCGTTCTATATCCCTCAAATAACATGGTTTATTTTGTTTTTTATCATAGTCCTTGTGCGATTTTCGAGCCAGTCTTTTTTCCTCTTTCGAAGATCCTCTTTATTTATTTTCCTCAGATGCTAAATTCTCAAATTCATCATCAGTGGATTCAACATACCTTTGGTTATCTTTATTCTCTTTTCGTGAAGTGCAATGATCTTTATTAGATTCAAAATATGTTTTCCTCTACTCAATTCGAATCTGGCGCGTTTTGCAAGATCGATCCGAACGACTGTTTAAATATTACTTCTCTTCCACTTGTCGCACTTCAGATTTCAATCTACATGATTAAATATTTTGCTCTATTTGAACATTTTCATTTAACATCATAATTTTATCCAACAACTGATTCACGCGAGCTTCGATGTCTGATTCTTAATTGCCTTTCAAATCAAAGGATCATTTTCTCATGGTTCCATCATCGATCAAGAACAACAATAACATATAAAAAATTCAATTATCTATGGTTTTTTATTATGAAATCAGGGTACTGATCAATTGTATCTCTATCACTATGGTTGTCATTTGATAATAGTGAATATAGTTCTTAAAGGTTAAAGAGAAAGATTTTAATTCTAGAGAGAGAAATATTTTAATTATAGAGAGAGAAAGTAAAAGTAAGAAAGTAACAAAGTAGTTTTAGCTTTAGAAAATGTTTTCCTTTGTATTAACAGCCTCAAAATTTATTTATAGGCAAACATACTTAGAGTAACAGAAGTAGTTACAAAAGTGGGTTAATTGCATTTTAGCCCCTCATATTTATAAATAGATTAAAAACTGTCATATATCTTTACAATTGATCATATAAGGATTTAATTTATTACCTCTAACCAAAAACTGTTTGGTTGAAGGATTTTAGTGTGTTTTTATACTTAAATTCTTACTAGGGATCCAATTTATACCATTGTGATATTGTACATGTGTGGTACTTTTTGTTTTTTATGTTTGTTTTAGTTCATGTTTTGCTTGTTGATAATATGGGTACCGCATATTCTGCCTCTGTATATAAGTAAGAACAACCAATCTCCACACTAGTATGATATTGTCCGCTTTGGGTTCGAAAGTGTGCACGACTTTGCTTTATGTTATTTTTAAAAGATCTCACACTAATGAAGATATATTATTTATTTATATACCACTGATCATTCCCATCTTTAACCGATGTGGGATGTGGGATCTTGGTCGCCACCCTAACATTGCTAACTTGTCTATTTCATTGTAATATTTTCAGGTATTTTGTGGATCAATCAAATGATACATCTTATTGATAAGTATTATCCATTGTGTTATAAATTGGCAGAATCAACAAAACTTCTCGGTGCCTTTTTCATTGTTCTTGACTTAATTATGACATTTATGGTTTTATTTCCATGAAACATTTCATTAAAGCCAATTATTTGTTGCAGTATTTATAAATTAAAATTTTAGTTCAAAATAAAACATATATAAAAGTAAACCTTTACAAAAATAGAAAAGTACCAGTAAATACCCACTCAAGTTTCTTATTACAAACTAGTACCTGAAAATTGGATAGTATCATTTGATACCTCAACCAAAAAAATAAAAAAAAATACCTTCGATACTATATATACTCATTTTTTGCTTCAAACCCATTTTCCCCTTTCTGAGACCCTTTTAAGCAAAAAATAAATTATTTTCTCTATTTTTCTCGGTACGACCTTCCATATACCCACTCTACTAAAAAACCCTCCCATCATTTCCCTTATACGGTCGAACAAAAATTCGACCGACCACCGACGTCGATAGCATGAAATCACTACTTAGGAAGCCTTACACCAGAAACCGTTGAGTATTCATCGGCGAAGAGACCAATGGTCGCTCAAATAAATATCAAGTTTATAAAAAAAACTATCTCAATTCTGTGTTTTTATTGAGTTTAAAGTGCAAGTAGGTGTTTCATTAAAATCGATGTTGCTTAGTTATAATGAAGTTATGCACTTACAACCGTGAATAGGATAGTAAATACCAGGTTTATTGTGGTTAACATCAGGTTTCGAAGATGCATGTAATGTGTTTCAATTTCTACGTGTTATGTTGTCTCTTAGATGTAGTTTATTAAGTTGTTTATGGGTTTAGTGGCTGTGTATTTATTACCCAGATTCTGCCAATATGCATGTGAAATTTACAAATAATTCACATTTTCATCGTATATAAATTCGCATCTTCACCGTAAAGATAATAGTATAGATCACATTCTCTTAGTTTTTTTAGATAGAACAACTGGATTTGTGAATGTTTCAAATCAACCCGCTCTCCGAAAATGTTAAACATAATTCACTATTTTGGTTTTTCAAATTACTTGCGCTAGTAATGGTTCAAACAAATTGTTGTTTATAATGTTTCAAGACAAATTGCGTGATATATTAACAAACAAATCGCGTTATCAAATGCCAATACAACAAACATTCTGTTAGTGTTATTGATTAAGCTAGTTGTGTTTTCCTTACCTTATGGGAGTTCTTTGGTATCTACAATTGTGAATTTATGTTTTCGCAGGCAATACGATTATGAAAGAAAGCTTATACAGGCCCGGATCTGTGAGCATTATGCATCTAATGAAAAAGAACCTTATTACCTCTTCCCACATTGAAGCTATGATATACACACCCTTCTACACACTTTTGAAGGCGTCATTTGACCTCTGCCATGAGAAGGTCGCGAATAAAATGTTTTATGCGTTAATTGAGCTGATTATAAAGACGTTCTCGATTGAGGTGGACGTATTCCATTTAAGGTCAAAGCTGGTGAATCTAACGATCGAATATGTAAATGTCAATTTTATCCTTAAGAACGGCATATAGGAAATGGTTTTAAAAAAGTCGAAGGATTCTTCAATAAATACGTAGATGGGGCCGAGAGTGATTCAAGGAGAATGCGAACATACTTCATAGGTGAAACTTCAAGAAATATTGGACAAAAAAATACGAAAACTGTATCGAACAACACTATAAAAGTACCTATAAATCTAATTTATGTTATAAGAAGGATGTTAAGCCGCACTAATATAGCATGTTGTACAGTTTTTAACAAGAATGTATAGCCAAAGACATCAACCGAGAAGAGGAGCAGCAATGGGAGGATGTTGCTTTGCTGTTGATATTGTTTCTTTGCTCAACCCTATTCTACTCAGTCTCGGGAGATGTAATAGGTTGGAACATGGTGTATTTTGTCGAAGACCTCAAAAAATAAAGGACTATGACTAGTCTAGAGAAGTAGTGCATAAGCTTCTCCAATCGATTAGGGTTTTTGATGTTGAGGGAAAATCCGATAGAGTTATCGGCTGTGTTGCCCTTCTATTCATAAGAATGTTTTATCTTAATTAAATATAAGTTAACACATATCTCCTAATGATAATTATTTCGTGACGCAACCCTTCATCATGGAGCATACAACGATCGGGCTAGATCACGTGAAGTCGAACCTGATCCAAAAATTATTCAAATGGTGGGGGATTGGAGCGCAAACCAACGATCATTAAGATGATTGAAAGGGTAGACAAGCTGCGAGATGATGATGTATTAAATATATCCATTTTAAAAAGAACTCGCTTAGTTTTATATAAAACAACTCTCATAGTTAAGTATAAAGCAACTCTCAACGTTGTTGTAACATCCAACTCCCATAGTTGCAACATACAACAACTCACATAATTTTATTACAGAAGAATTATCACAATCCCGTATATTACTCACACCCTTATTATTGGTAACACAAACAATTTTCTCTATGTTATAAAACAACGCAATATATTTTTTGGTAACATAAAACTCGCATATTGTGTGAATACAAGAAATTTGCGGGATGTGTTTATGGTATTAAACAACTCACATGCATGTATTAACTTGGACGTTCTTCACTTGATAGGTTGTGGAGGCTTCCATAGTGTTAGCCGTAGTTGAAAAAGAAACATTCAAAGTATTAGAAAGAAATAGAAATCAAGTTGTTGCACCAGTTGTACTTGAAGAAAGGCCTAGGAAAAGGAAGAAAAGTGTAGTCTAAAAAACAAAGAAAAGGGCGGCACACACAGGGCAACAACCTAATCCCTAACCAAAAAACCAACACCAAACGGACCCGACACCAACGATTCCATCAACAAAAACAACACATACATCCCCACCAGAGATTGGGGACGTACAAGATGATGGTATGGATAAAACACTCTATGGTTTTTGTTCCAACATAGACAGACTACTCCGAAGAAGACTGGAGGAAATAGAGATGCAATAACGTCCCAAGGTTGGACCAATATCCCACAAAAGAAAACAACAAGATTTAAGAACTATTCTGATTCTCATTCTGTTAATCAACATAGAGCAGAAGAAAAAAGAAAAAGAATGAAGACATATACTTGATGAGCTAAGATTTCACCTTAGTAAATTATTATAAGAGTTTTCTAGAGAAAGAAAGAGTTAGAAAGTTTTTAGAGCGAGAAAGTTTTGTACAAATGAGTTCAAGAGAAAAAGTGTTCAACCCCTTTATTAGGTTATCCTTACCCTTTATATAGAGGATCCAAGACTTAGCCTTAAACTGAAATCTGTTACAAAAGAGGACAAATTGTTATTTAGTCCTTAACAATTATATATAATCACAAATACTCTCTAAAACTTACATCAATTACAATTTAAGGATAAAACTTACATAACTTATAATTAAATCCTTAAATTTACATTATTTACAACTTCGTCCTTAAAATCCTACTTCCATATCAATACTGATAAGAATCATCTGGTTACAAATGTTTAATTTGTTGAATCCTTACAATCAAATAATAATGCATCTGGTATTCTTGTGGCAGATTGAAGAGCTTCAGAAAAAAATAGCGGCACTTGAAAAAAAAATTGATAATGCATTATCCCCGCCTTTTTGGTCTATTGGAAGCCCTGCCAAAGAGAAGGAAGATGTGAAATCGGTACTACCAACAAAAGCGGTGTCTACTGAAGCTACTGTATATGTTTTGTGTAAATGGTGAAATTCTGGTAACAGCTTAAAAACCAACAGTTGTGCCATCTGAAATATAGGCACATACTAAAACACCGGAAGAAAAAATACAGAAGGCCCAAAATGATAATGAAATAGTACATGAAGAAGAGATCGATGATGGAAATCATCGACTTGCAGTAGTACCTTATGTAATTGTATCGGACACAGTTGTAAACGCTACAAATTCAGTCTTGCAACACTCGACTTGAGCATCACCATTATTCACGAGCTCTCTTAAAAATGATATCTAATCCGGATACGTTTTGTTCTCCCATGAAGAACTAGATCTTTTGTGACTGAAATAGTAGAATTGTTGTCACAAAACAATGGTTGACGTGACTTGCTTTATTTTTAGATTATCCAAAATTCCACGCAACCAAATTAATTGTTTTCCTGTATAAGATGCATCAATATATTTTGCTTCCATAGTCGAAAGCGCCACAACTGATTGTTTTTTTGAGCTCCATGAAACTGCACCGCTACCAAGGTGAAACACATACCCATAAGTTCTTTTTTTATCAACAATGCTTCCTGCTAAATCACTATCTGTATAACCAATGAGATTAACTTCTGTATTAGCTTCATAAAAAAACTACATAGTCAATTGTTCCCTTCACATATCGCAATATTGTTTTGGCAACCGCCTAGTGATTATAATAAGGGTTTTCTATGAATATACTTATCAAATTAACAACATACACAATGTCAGGCCTTGTCGAAGTCAAATACATCAGATTCCATCCAGACTTTTGAACATGGTTGAATTGACTAGTTTTTCTTCACTTTAATTAGATAAATTCAAACCTGGGATGCATGGAGTAGTGACTGGATTAGCAGCTTCCATCCTTATTTTTTTTTAAACTTATTTTTCATAGCTCTCTCTTGTGAAATAAATATTCATTTCTCGGACTGGTGAATTTCAATGCCAATAAAGTGATGAAGTTCTCCTAAATCAATCATCTCGAATTCTGCTATGATTGACTGTTTAAATTCTTCCAACAGTTTTACATAGTTTCTTGTGAAAACAAGATCATCGACATATAAACTAACCACCATAAATCCTTACTGGAAATCACTTCTGATGTGGGTAGTATGTTCATATGGACATTTTCTGAATCCATATTTTTATAAAATAAGAATTGTTGTGTTTGTACCAGGTTTGGGGTGATTGCTTCAAGCCATACAATGCTTTCGTTTGGAACACCATACAAGAATGTGGACTTTACATCCATTTGATAACACCATTCAAGATAGACTTCTTCTTTGAGAACATCATTCAACAATGCAGACTTTACATCTATTTGGAACATCTTCCACTTATTTTGAGCAGCAAGAGATATGAGTAACCAAACTATTTCAAGTCTAGAAACGGGAGCAAATACCTCTGTAAAATCTCCTCATGTTTTTTGCTTGTATCATTTTGCAACTGGTATCGCCTTGTATTTATTGATATAACCATTTGAATTCATCTTTGTCTTGTATACCTATTTTACTTCGATAAAAATTTTGTGTTGCGGTAAATCTGTAAGCTCTCATGTATCATTATTTTAATTGAGAAAATCTCTTCGTTCAATGCTTTCCTCCATACTTTTTCTTGATATGCATGATCAAACAAAATTGGAAACTTCTCTTGCAAAGAAAGCAAACATTACAGCATCGTGTTCCACCGATTTCATCACTTACATCATATAGTTCTTGAATACTTCTTATTTTTCTCATCGGACTATATGAAGAACTTGATGATTTTTTTTAGGATCAGGCAAATTTCTACTAGAGTATTATTTTCAGCATCTTCAAAAGCTACTTATTCGTTTTCTTCAAGTTCAAGTGAAAATATTTGCAAAGATTCTTTCTCAGCTGCCATCTCTTTAAAAAACAAATTTTCATCAAAACGAACATCTCAACTTATAAAAATCTTTTTGTTACCGAATTATATAGCTTTTATGCCTTACTTATTTTACTATAACCAATGAAGATTCATTTATTACATCCAAAATATAAGAGTATGCAACACTGCCAAATATTATTAGATGATAAACATTAGGCTTTCTACCATAACATATCTCATATGGCGTGCAAGTCTCCATATATGTTGTTGGTGATCTGTTAATAAGATAAACTTGCAGACAACAACTTTAGCCCATAAACCTCTTGATAACCTCTTCTTCGTTAGAATATATCTAGCCATCTCCACTATTGTTTAGTTATTTCTTTCAGATACACCATTTTGCTAAGGCGTATAACGGGTTTTCATCTCATGTCGAATGCCACTGAATCTGTAATATTTCTCAAATTATTTTGAAAAATACTCACCTTCACGATCTGTCTGTAAGGTGTTGATTTTTAATCCAGTAAATTTCTCCACTTCTACTTTAAAATCTTTGAATTTTTGAAATGCCTTTGATTTTTCTTTGACACAATACAGCCAAATGTTTTGTGAGTAACAATCAATGAAAGATATAAAATAATGATTACCTCCGAAAGATGGAACTATCATTGGACCATAAAGATCTGAATAAATAAGTTGTAGTGGTCTTTTTGCTTTCCTCTATGATTTAGACGAAAAAAAATTATATTGCTTTCCAAACTGACAAGTTTCACATACGTCATCAAGACGACTAATATTTAGTAAACCATTAACCATCATCTTTCTTGAAAGCGTTTTCAAATTTCTATAATTCAAATGTCCAAACCGATCATGCCATAATTTTGCAACTGCTTCATGAGAACTAATCAAGCCGCACGTATCCTATTTTGAAGAGTAAGTGAGGAAAAACTATTTTGTACTACTCCAACTATAGCAAAAACTCGTTTATTCAATGATAAATAACATGCCATGTCACGAGAATGAATATCATACCCATTCTTTAGTAGATGTCGCACACTAAGAAAATTATTTTTAAGGTTGGGAACAAAATAAGCATCAGACATTTTCTCAATCTTACCTTGCTTTGTTTTGAATTCTAATTGACAAACACCACTAATTTTGTAAGATTTTCCATCTCTTACTTTTACTTCTCCACAAGAAGCTTCAAATAATTTTGAAAATAATTTTGTATTACCTGCTATATGTTTACTAGCACCACTATCTATATACCACAAATCATTTGTGGTCAGTCACATGTGACCATAGATACAAATCAAGAAAAACAAAAGTGACTACATATGCAAAATCAAACCAACAAAAACGACTGTTTTGATACAAAAAAGACAGCAGTGGCATTTTTTATACACATGACAAAGTCCGGTGACTAACCAAGGTTCTTAGCCCATGTTTAAAACTCCAATAAGAGGTTTTAGGGCCTCAATCAAGAGCTTCCTTAACTAGTGTATCATTCATAAGACATCATTTACTTTTGTCTTTAAGTTCTTCAAGGGGTATGTTGATCTTTATTATTTCTTTTACGAACGGATCAAATAAAATTGTATCTATGAATAACAATAACTTAATTCAAAGAGCGCCGATTGACAGAAGAATGTAAATGAGCGATCTCATAAGTCAAGACTCTCTCGAGAGAGAGGTCATCAACTTGTCAGGATCATAAATCATGGCTGAATAGCGTGTTATTCCTTTTTTATTGATGATTGAAGTCTTTTTTTCTCTAAGTATAAGTTTCTACGCGTACATTAATGCAAAACCCATTTTCCATTCAGAATTTTCCCATTCCAAGTTGATTAGACTAGTCTAGATTCAAATTACATTCAAGAATGATGGAGAGTAGTATGTGTTTGGCCGGATGAAATTAGGTCGGAGAACGAATGAAATAAAAATGGCATAGAGGGGAGGATATATATAATAAAGGGAAACTAGTATTCTTTTTGGAGGAAGTAACAAAATGAAGTTTTTGATGTAGCTAGGCTATCTAGCTATTTGGACAAACGCAAGCTGAATGGGGTATTAAGTTTGGGTGCTATAGGTATTCAAACCAAAAACCTCGACGAACCCGTCAAATGTCAATAACGTGACGAAGTCTACAGACTCAGTCATGAAGTTTGAGCTCCAAAAATTGTTGTTTAGTGCCTCAAATAATTATTTTGTGTTTTTTTTGCAATATTTAAATACTTTGTGGATTTATTTAAAATAGCCCAGCATTGTGTTTAGATTTGGATGTGTCGTATTTGATTATTGTTGGAATACTTATGTAATTTTGGAATAGATTTTGGAGCGTTTCTATTTAAAGCTCTCAAACCCTACTTTCGAAGCACATTTTGATAAATAGATATTTCTTTTTTCCGAACTCTCAAATTTATGTTCAGCCTAGGGCTAGGGTTTATCCGCATTTACTTCTTCGGATTTTTACCTCTATCAGTTTAGTACCATAGCGTCAGATTCCTCTTATGTGGGAATTATGTCATCACAAAAAGATCAGGGGCAAAATACCGCGTCAATCACTTAAATCTACAATCGAGAAGATCTGGAATGTGTATGCTTGATGGAGCACGCTAACGCTAGAATATTCTAGGTGATTGAAGAGCAGCTGAGTACGTTGGGAGTTCAGATTAAGAAAATACAAAAAAGGATGCAAATGATGAGCACCAGATTGCGAAACGGTTGCTAATCTTGAGAAATATTCCGAAATACATTCGGACGCTTTCATATGTAAGGATTCGAATTCATCTCTTAATGTTTGGAGACGTACCCTTTTCACCTTTTCGACTCCTTTGTAAGATATTTGTAATTTTTTCCATGATTGCTTGGCGGAAGATGCCCTTGAATTTTTTTTGAAGTCATCATCATCTAATCCTTCAAATTGGTTTTCTCCTCTTGAGTAAGGATTGCTTCATCTTCGGGTTCGTCAAACCCTTTTTCTACGACATCCCACACATCATGTGCTCAAAGGAGAGCTTTCATCTTGATACTACAGTTTTTGTAGCTGTTGTTGTTGAGTGTTGGAACTTGGAAGGATGATACACCATTTTCCATTTTTTAAATATGTTGAAAATTTATAAACAAGATTTTGGATAGAGCTTGTGGATCTGATACCACTTTGTTGGCGGAAAATGTAAAACAAAACTCTCTTTAAAAAAAACAAACAACTTTGATATAGATAGAAAAGAAGAAATGTTACAAGAACACTCTTACACCTCACACAAGAAGAGAAATATTTTTCTTTCACTAAAGAGAGCCTTCTTGTCTCTGTTTTCTCGCACTCTAACTTTTCTCTCTAATTTTACTTCTTGGTGTATTTTGTGATGCTCTAGATGGTGGGAGAGCTCCACTATTTATAGAATCATAGTGGAGATAAAGATCCACCATCCAAGATATTGATACTTAAACACTCTACCTCAAGACTACACTCAAGGTAAAAGTGTTTCTTACACTGAGCCTAAAGATGGTCTTACACACAACCTCCACTACTAAATTAATATTAATCTATTTGTTTCTTAAATATGCTTTCTAGATGGGTCTTATTGAGTGAGTTGAACCCTTTAAACGGATCAAGTTTATGATCCAACCGATACGCAAAACATAGACGGGTCCAAAACTAAAATTAAAAATATGCCAAAAAATGTACAAATTAAAAATCTAAAAATAATAATAATTATTTATATTAACCGCCTTTCAATAAAGAAGCCAATTATTTTAGCAATCCAATCAATTTCACTAATACATTAATTGAATTGGGTAACCTCTCTATCAACCTCTCTATTAACACTTCCCATTTATAAAAATTATTGCAATTTGTTTTTAAAAAATACCAAATATCCAGCTATATACAACCAACCTCATCAAATGAATTTGATAAGACTGTTCAAAATAGGTAAACATTATGTATATAGCCCATGGTGTGATAATGCATAGCTTTTTAAGATAAATTTTATGGGTGTTAAGTTTCAAGATGTTGTTATATATTATCCGAAATCGCATCAAATAATATATAACAAATCGCGGAAAAAATAATTAAACCCTTTTGCTAGATTCATCTATAGAAGAAACAGAAAATCAAGAATACTTACGGCTTTGCTTGCTGTTATCCATCTAGTATTATCTACAGTTCTTTTGCGTTCTTCAGCGATTCCACGTTCTCCGGCGATTCCGTTTATGGAACTAAGAGACCTGCAGAATCAGATTAGAGAAGAAGGAAAAGTTTCCAAACACTAAGGAAGCGGCCGTATTTCTGATTAGGGTTTAGAGTGATGAAATACCTAAACTTAGCCCCTTATTTATAGACTTTACAATATGAAGCCCAACATTGTAAAGCCCATCCTTTATTACTTCCTTGTGTCTGGGACCATAACCCAATAAATTGATAATTCAATTTACATATCTGATTTATTAATTCAGGCTTAAATGTTGAGATTTGGGCCCTCTTCATCATAGTGCCCAAATTCAACCCGGTTACCACACTTGAGCCCATAACGCCTTTTTTTACCCATAGATCCAATTTAGTTAATTAAATAATTAACTCGACTACTTTTAATTTGGACTTCCTTAAGACAATAATCGAATATGTTTATTTAGCATGTCGGTCCAAATAATTGTTAGTCTATAAATATATTAAATAAATATATTCCAACAATCTCCCACTTAGACCGTCATATGCTACTCAAGAATACATATTCAACTTTAATGGGATCACCTATATTCATTGTCAATGGGCAAACGGTACAACCCCGTACATGACTGATAACAATAAAGGACTAAAGACCTATTTCTCGTAATGTGAACAATAGGATACAACAGTAATCACATTACCATAATCAATCAATTACTTGGGCCAATTATGGAGCGTGGTCTAAGAGTAATATGGCTTGTAATCGTACATAACTACTCTTAAATGGTTCCTACTTTTGGAGATCCAATACAGTACATATATCAATAAATATTTCCAAGAATATATATATATATATATATATATATATATATATATATATATATATATATATATATATATATATTGCAATAAACTTTAATGTGCACAATACTGCAAAATATAACATCAGATCCTATTACAAACTCTCCCACTGAAACTAACAATCCTCTAAATCAACTACACCCATACTGATGGTGTGTCTCTGGAAAACCTTAGGCAAAACCGCCTTTATTAGGGGAACTGCTATCATGGAGTTTGTTCTGATGTGCTCTATACTTATCTGACTCGTCTGTACTCTTTCTTTAACAGACATAAACTTTATGTCTATGTGTTTGGATTTAGACGCGCTCCTGTTGCTGTTAGAGTATTGCACTGCGGAATTGTTATCGCAATATAACTTCATAGGGCCTTCTATCCCTTGTACAATGCGTAATCCAGTAACAAACTTCTGCAGCCATAGTGCGTGGTTTGATTCCTCAAAGCATGCAACAAATTTTGCTGCCATGGTGGACGATGCAATAAGTGTTTGCTTTACACTTTTCCAGGATATTGCACCTCCAGCCAATAAGAATATGTTGCCTGACGTGCTTTTTAATGTGTCTGCGCATCCACCAAAATCCGAGTTGGAATACCCGATGATCTCTAGTTTATCCGACTTCCTATATGTCAACATGTGCCCCTTTGTTCCTTGCAGATATCGGAGTGCTCTTTTAACTGCTTTCTAGTGATCCATTCCTGGGTTACTAACATATATCCCCAACATGTTTACAGCTAAGGCAATGACCGGCCTAGTACAAACTTGAGCATACATTAAACTCCCAACTGCTGAAGCATAAGGACCGTTTTCATTTCCTCAATCTCAAGTTTTATCTTAGGACATTGACTCAGACTAGGTCTGCCACCCTTTGCTATAGGGGTACTTAGGGGTTTGCAATCTGCCAATCCGTAACCTTATAACACACTTTTAATGTATGCTTTTTGTGATAATCCAAGAATACCACGAGAACAATCTCGATGTATCTGGATTCCTAACACAAAACTGGCATCACCAAGATCCTTCATATCAAACTTGTCTGATAGAAATCTTTCTGTAGTGTGTAACAATTCCTTATTGTTCGAGGCAAGCAATATGTCATCCATATATAATATAAGAAATATGAAATTACTCCCACTGAACTTGTGATAAACACAATCCTCAACCGCGTTGATTTCAAAGTCATAACCGACTATCACCTCAAGGAATTTGTGATACCATTGACGAGAAGCTTGTTTAAGCCCATAAATGGATTTCTTAATTCTGCAAACCAGATCTTTTGAGTTACTTTCTACAAAGTGTTCTGGTTGCATCATGTAGATCGTTTCCTCAATATTACCATTGAAAAAAGCGGTCTTAACATCCATCTGATGAAGCCCAAGGTCAAAATGTGCAACTAATGCCATGATTGTTCTAAAGGAATCCTTCGTCGATACTGGAGAGAAAGTTTATTTAAAATCAATCCCTTCACGCTGAGTATAACCTTTCGCTACAAGACGTGCTTTATGTCTTTCCATATTACCCAGGGAATCGCGTTTAGTTTTGTAAACCCATTTACAACCAATTGCCTTTTTCCCTTCAGGTAATGGGACAAGATCCCATACCGCATTATCCTGCATTGATTTATACTCTTCTTTCATAGCGTCAATCCACTTTTGAGATTCAGAGCTTGTCATGGCATGTTTGTAGGATGAGGGATCATCTAAAGTTCCAGCACATAACTCATCATGCTCTTGAAGATATACTATAAATTCTGGACCTATAATACTCTTCCTTTCTCTAGTGGACCTTCTTAATGGCACTATTTCCTCATGTTTCACTTCTTGATGAGGTAGAGTTTGATCATTATGAACGATGTCATTTTGATTCCCTTGTGGAATATTATCTTGAGGTTCCTCTTGTTCTACCTGAATCTCTGTATCCTGGTTAGAACCCTCAAGTGGAGCATCAGTGTTAATCTGAGGATTACCTTGTTCTAATGGGATCGAAATGATTGGCATTACCGCCCAATCTTCAGATATCTCAGTATCCCTATTAAAACCTTCATGAATCTTTATGGATTCTTCCTCAAAATCAACATATGTTCCCTTATTCTTCCCCTCAAACTCAACATCCTCTAGAAACTTGGTCGTTCCTGTCTCAAATATTGTACCAGTGAGAGAATCATAAAACTTAAACCCTCTAGAATGTTCAGAATAACCTATGAAGAAACAACTAACTGTTTTTGGGTCCAGTTTCTTTTCTTGAGGTTTGTAAGGCCTCGCCTCAGCTGGACAACCCCACACATGCAGATGCTTTAAATTAGGTTTACGCCCGTTCCAAAGCTCATATGGAGTCCTAACAGTAGCCTTTGTGGGTACTTGATTGAGTATATAAGCGGCACATTTGATGGCTTCCCCCCAGAGAGATAATGGTAGAGATGAGTGACTTATCATGCTTCTAACCATATCTCTTAGTGTTCGGTTCCGTCTCTCAGATACACCGTTCATGCAAGGTGAACCGGGCATAGTCTATTGATGGACTATTCCACACTTCTCTAGGTACTGTACAAAGGGTCCTGGACGTTGTTCACCCGATCCGTCATATCTACCATAGTATTCACCACCACGGTCATATCTAACGGTCTTAATGCTTTTACCAAGTTGTTTCTCAACCTCGGTCTTAAAAGTTATGAACTTGTCCAAGGCCTTAGACTTTTCATGAAGAAGATACATGTAACCAAAACGAGAGTAGTCGTCGATGAATGATATAAAGTACCGCTGCCCGTTCCATGATTCCTGTGGAAACGGTCCACAGATGTCGGTATGTATCAACTCTAAGACTTCTTTCGCTCTATATGCTCCTATCCTTTTAACTTTGGTTTGGTTCCCTTTGATACACTCGACACATATACCGAAGTCAGAGTAATCAAGGGGGGCTAATAAACCTTCAACAATAAGCTTGTCCATCCTAACTTTGGATATATGACCTAACCGCTTGTGCCACAGTTTAGAAGATTTTTCAGATTTAGTAATGTTGTTTGGTGTACGTTGTGTATTCATAGAAATATTGTGATTATTAATAGTATTCAACAAATACAAATTATCCTCTTTAATCAAATTTCCATTTCCAACAATCATATTATTTAGAGAGAGTGTAAAACAATTGTTTCCCATCAGACAAGAGTAACCTTGCAAGTCTAAAACTGGAAAAGAAATTAAGTTCCTTCGAAAAGTGGGAACATACATTACATCCTCTAAAAATAATACATGTCTAGTGGAAAGTTTAAAAAAAATCACAAATAGCTAAAACATCACATGAGCTCCCGTTTGCTGGATCTTTCATCATCACTTAGCATCCTGCTCTTTGACGTACCCTGCAAAGAAACACAAACATGAGTTGTTGCAGCTGAATCAACCGACCAAGTATTCCTTTTCACAGAAACTATATTACTTTCTGAAACAACCAAAGATGTGGGAGTACCTTTGCTTATCATGTAAGCCCGACGTTTCTCACAATCCTTCTTCAGATGTCCTTTCTCTTTGCAGAAAAAACATCGACCTACAGTCGATTTCTCAGGCTTTTTCTTCTTTACCGGACCTTGACCTGGTCCTTTGCCATCTGCTTTCCGCTTAGGTCCTGCCTTATTTGGTGATGTAATCAGATTAGCCTCAGGCGTTGTGCCTTTAAGTCTTTCCTCCTCCTGTGCAGCATGGGAAATCAACTCATTGATATTCCACTTTTCTCGCATGCAGTTATAGGTGGACTGGAAATACTTAAACCGGTCTGACAGTGAATGAAATATGAATCTCACTATGCATTCCTCAGGTAAGTCTAAACCGATTACCTTTAACTTTTGGCCAATCATCGACATTCCCAGAATGTGCTCCCGGATTTTACCTTTGCCATTATACTTTTTGGTAGCTAGCTCGATGAGCAAACGCTGCATCTCTACCTTTTCATTTTTGGCAAATGCTTTCTCAATCTCCGTGAGAAAGATCGAGGCAGTGGTAACACCTTTAGGGACAGCCCCACGCAATGCTACTGGTATTCCCTGTAACAAGAGCGCCATGCATAACTTATTTGACCTTTCCCATTTTTCATCAGCCTTAGTTTCATCCGGTGTACTTTCCAAACTAAGGGGAGATGGTTTGGGAGTTAACAATGCATAGTCGTAATCATGTACAGATAAAAACAGAAACATTTCTTCCTTCCACAATTGGAAGTCCGAACAATCCAACGTCGGTGCACGATTCCCCAACAAATTGTAACTCATGGATACTATAATAAGAACAAACAACACAAAACACATTTAGCATATTGACATATATATGAAAACATATGCATGAATATGACAAATACATGTAAAACATAAAATTCATTGATAATAGATACCGGAGGGCAAATCATACTAACATGCAATTTTATGAGTTTGAGAAAAAAATATAGCATGATCATTATTTTAATTTTCAAAGTACCAATGAGACCTTCCGGAGGGCCGATGTCATTTACTTAAAATTAAAATCAACACAACAACTATTTTCTGTTATTTTCTCCCGTTCATAATTAATTTAAACCCAAACGTGAACCTTCCGGAAAGCCGGTAATATTTGAATTTAAATTAATCCCCGAACATTTCGAAGCCTTGGACCCTTAAGAAAATTAATTTTAACCTTCCGAAAGGCCGATTAAATTAATTTCTTAGTTTCACCTACCGGTTTACGAAACCTTAATGATGCATCGTCATTTAATCATTCACACACACAATTTAATTCACAAATAAACATACAAAATAAATAAATAAATAAATTGCATGCCAAACACAACATACTTGTGAAATAATTTACATACAATATATATATATATTCCGAACAAAATATGTAATTTCGAAAAGGGAAAAAAATTAAAAATAAAAAAAAAATTTAATTAATTAATACTTTTTTTATATAAAAATAAAAATTAAGAACCGAGTAGCATGCCTGCACATGCAGCAGGTAACCTGCTTGCTACAGTGCAGCAGGCTGTCTGCTGAAATTGCAGCAGTCACCTGCTGTTATTTTCAGCGGGCCCTGCTGTAATTTCCAGCAGATCCTTGTAGAAATTGCAGTAGGTCCTTGCTGTAATTTCCAGCAGACCCCTGCAATTTCCAACGAGCTGCAAATTGTTGCAGCAGTTTTTTTTTCCGCATGTTATCGTGATAATCAGCGGACAATCTTCGATCATCGTTAATATCAGGGGTTAAGCTGTCGATGAGCCACTGTCCTAATAATTTTGATTTTATTTGTTATTTTAGGAATGATTTGATGCTAATTTTAGAAGAAAAATTCCAGACATCAATAAACCCTAATCTTACCCGGAAAAAAAATCCCCAAACTATAAAAATTGCAATTTGCTGATTATAAAACATGTGTTTCAATACAAATAAATCACATAACATGTTTTTCATACAATCCCTAAATCTATGCCCTACCAATTCAATTCACACATAATCCCAATGACATGGATTCTTTACGATTAAGAAAAACATGCATCTTTATCTATCAATACTCAATTTGATTATTCTACTGACTGCAAAAAAGGGTTTATTTGGCTCTGATACCAAATGTTATATATTATCCGAAATCGCATCAAATAATATATAACAAATCGCGGAAAAAATAATTAAACCCTTTTGCTAGATTCATCTATAGAAGAAACAGAAAATCAAGAATACTTACGGGTTTGCCTGCTGCTATTCATCTAGTATTCTCTACAGTTCTTTTGCGTTCTTCAGCGATTCCACGTTCTCCGGTGATTCCGTTTATGAAACTAAGAGACCTGCAAAATCAGATTAGAGAAGAAGGAAAAGTTTCCAGACACTAAAGAATCGGCCGTATTTCTGATTAGGGTTTAGAGTGATGAAATACCTAAACCTAGCCCCTTATTTATAGACTTTACAATGTGAAGCCCAACATTGTAAAGCCCATCCTTTATTACTTCCTTGTGTCCGGGGCCATAACCCAATAAATTGATAATTCAATTTACATCTCTGATTTATTAATTCAGGCTTAAATGTTGAGATTTGGGCCCTCTTCATCACAGTGCCCAAATTCAACCCGGTTACCACACTTGAGTCCATAACGCCTTTTTTTACCCATAGATCCAATTTAGTTAATTAAATAATTAACTCGACTACTTTTAATTTGGACTTCCTTAAGACAATAATCAAATATGTTTATTTAGCATGTCGGTCCAAATAATTGTTAGTCTATAAATATATTAAATAAATATATTCCAACAGATGTTAGTTAAGTTTTTAAAACACAAAATATGTGTTGCACGTTTTTACTATAAAAAAACTCAAGTAATACTAGCCTAGCATATTACGGTAACTTAGTGAGAGAAACTCTATTCTCTTGTTTATTAACAATCAAAACTCTTGTAAAACTATTGATGTTTACTTTAATTTCTTTACCCAAAGTTCTTCTTCTCCTTCACAAGCATCAATGTTGGTTGAAGGAGGAAAAAATTATGTAATTACACTTTGACTGAAATTGCAGTTGATATAAATCCATTCAACTTCATAAATGGAGGTTTTTACTATAAAATGATTGTTGTTAATCTTTCTTCCTGCAAAACATCTGTTTGAAGAGGTCTCAGTGCTTCATTAGCACTATATCGAGTATTAGATCAAATACTGACTTAAGCTCAGAGAAGGCCATCATTGCTCTTATGAGAATTCGTTATCCCTGAAAACCATACTATCTGACAGCTCACTTGCCATGGAAACCAAGCCAACTTAAAGCTCATCACCTACCAGGTTCATATCGTTTCCAAACCCTACCCACGCCACCATCATTAATACCATTAGACTCAACCATTCCTCACACCAAAACCACCTTCCAAGCAGTCGACCTCCACCCATCAAATGGCCCATTGCTAAGCCTAAACATACCTCCCACTTTAAAGTTTTCTCAGTCATTCCCTAGACAGAATAATATAGGAAGGATTTTGCACCACTTTATACCTCCATTTCGTTAGCTTCTATACCTCCATTTCGTTAGCTTTTATACCTCAATTTCTCTATACCACGCAATAATTTATTAACTTCTATACCTCCATTTCGTGCTCTTGCCCTGCACCTTGCTGCCACTACCATCCTTACACATAGTATGCTCTGCATTAACTCCCTTCCTAGCACAATGCCTCTACAAACTTTGCTCTATCATATCACCAAAGCTATCCCCATCTCTAATGCACAAAGCTATGCTAGCATTGTCACTGTTCTTTTGACAATCCCTCCACTATGGTTATGGAAACAATCCAGTCATTCCACGTTGAAGATGGTATCCTTATCTTCCACCAGAAGTCATCTTTAGTGGCAACTCCAAGTAAAGTACTTTCTTGGAAAGAATATCTCCTCGTATCAAGTCTAGGCTATAACCACTATAATTTAGGTTACGGACTTGCATGAGTGCAAAGCTAGTATTTTTGGACAATAATACTTCAAGTTCTCAACTATCAGCAATGCAACAAATGTTCTTGAACTAACCCCGTGGTTCCTCAGCAGCTACCCGATCATCTTGAAGTGATGAGAACCAATGTCATCAACGGTTAACGATTCACTGAAGTCCATTCCCCTATGGGTAAAGTTTCATGGTATCATAGATGAACTACGGTTAGAAAGGGGCCTAAATATTTTGGGTAGTTATCTAGGCATACCCATCTATGTAGACACTCACGAGCCTAACTAGGTAAGATTTAACTATGTTATAATCTTTATTGTTATGAGTGCTACCACTAATTTTCCAAGATTCATTGTCATCATATAATCTTTATTGTTATGAGTGCTACTACTGGTTTTCCAAGATTCATTGCCATCAAATTCTAAGGGAAATATGCTAATTTCCTGTCAAATCAGATCAAAAGAAAAAGGAAAGCACAAAAACAAAAGTGAAATCAAAGACACAATTGTTAACGGAGTTCAACAAATTATGCCTACGTCTCCGGACCTGCTGCAGATCAATTTTATTAGAAAGACACAGTGACTTTGCCGTTTTTCGATACATACACAGAAACCCTAGCTCTTGGTTTTTGTAGAGACTGTAACACATAAAAAGGGGAAAACATTTACAGTCCTTAATGTGTAATTTATGACCCACTAAAATTACAGTGTCTTTTCAATTCACTCCAACTCTCTTTAATGCGTTTAACACTTGCCTCATCTCCATTGTCTTTCACTGTATTTTCATCTAGCATCTCTTTTATCCAATTATAACATGTTGAATAATGATGGATTATTATGTCAAAATAACAATCTCCCACTTGAAGACTGGTTTCAACCTATCTTCACACCTTGATCTAGGCAGCAGATCTTTCTAGTCTTATTACTCTTGCAGGCCAACTAAAGCTGAACACAACATCAGTTTTTCAATGACTACTGTCTTTGTCAACATATCAGCTGGATTCTTGCTTCCTTGTATCTTTTCCAGTATTAGCACCTCATCTTCCAATAAATATCTAATGAAATGATAGCGAAGACTGATGTGTTTGGTTATTGAATAAAATGTTGAATTCTTCGCCAATTGAATTGCACCTTGACTATCACTATACAGAACGTTGTTCTTCTGTTTGAATCCCAACTCGGTTAACAAACCTTGAAGCCATATCATCTCTTTACTGGCTTTGGTCACTGCTACATACTCAGCCTCTGTAGTTGATAGAGTGATAATTTTCTGTAACTTTGACATCCAACTAACAACTGTAGTTCAAACAGTAAATATATAACCGGTAGTGCTTTTCTGGTGATCAACTTCACCTCCAAAATCTGCATCAACGTAGGCTTGTACCTTTAACTCACCATTACCAAAGTACAAACACTTTTCTGTGGTACCTAGTAGGTACCTCAAAATCCATTTGACAGCCTCTCAATGAAATTTCCCTGGGTTTGACATAAACCTACTCATAACTCCCACTGCATGACAAATGTCTTGTCTCGTACAGACCATTGCATACATCAAACTTCCAATAGCTGAGGCGTAAGGATCCTTAGCCATGAAGCCTTTTTCTTCATCCGTCTTAGGGGATTGATCCTTGGATAAACGAAAGTGACCTGCCAATGGTGTACTAGCTGGCTTTGCATCACACATGTTAAATCTCTTCAAAACACGATCGATATACTCTGACTGAGATAACTGCAAAACTTTTCTATGCGTATCTCTTATGATTTGCATTCCAAGAATCTTCTTTGTCGGACCCAAGTCCTTCATGTCAAATTCTTTTGACAATTATAGCTTCAATCTTCTAATATCATCCATATATGAACCTGCTACTAAAATATCATCAACATAGAGTAGCAAAATGATATAACTGGACTTATATCATTTAAAATAGCAACAGTGGTCCGCATTACACTTCTGAAAACTCTCTTTGTGCATAAAATTGTCAAATTTCTTGTACCACTGTCTTGAAGCTTGTTTTAAACCATGAAAACTTTTATTAAGTCTACATACCATGTTTTCTTTCCCTTCTTTTAAGAAACCTTCTGGTTGATACATGTATATCTCCTCATCGAAATCCCTATGAAGAAACGCACTCTTCACATCTAACTGTTCAAGATAAAGGTCTTCAAAGGCAACAATACTCAACACTGATCTAATAGTATTGAGCTTCACAACTGGAGTAAAAATATCGGTGTAATTAATTCCTTCTTTTTGCCGGAACCCTTTGACAACTAATCATGCTTTGTATCTCTTAGAGCCATCATGCTCATCTTACCCATTGATATACACCCATTTGTTATGAAGTCCCTTCTTACCCATTGATAACTCAGTTAGGTCCCATGTATCATTTGAGATTAAAGACTTCATCTCACTTTTCATGGAAAACTCCCACTTATTAGCATCACCGGTCTGGCAAGCTTCATCATAGCATTCAGGTTCTCCTCCATCGGTAAGTAACAGATAGTTCAAGTATCTCCTGTTGGGTACATGGGGTCGGGAAGATCTTCGCAAAATAGGAACTTCCTCGGTCGGCTGTAGGGTATCGGATTGTTGTCGATCGGTCTGTCCAACAGACTCTCCTTGTTGAGGGGTTAATCTGATCGGCTCTATTTCTTGACTATCTGGGACTCCCTCGATATCTGCAAATACTGATTCATACGGCTTTGAGTCATTTGCTTTAGTTTTAATGTCTGTCCTTGTACATCACTGTTTCATTGAAGATCACATCTCTGCTTCGTATCATCTTCTTCTTCTCCTCATCCCAAACAAGATAACCAAACTCATCTTCGTCATAGCCGATCAGGAAACATTTTTTCGATTTCGGATCAAGCTTGTTCCTGCCTTGATCACTTATATGAACATATGTTGTACAACCAAAAACTCTTAGATGTCATAATTTTATATTCTTACCACTCCATACCTTCTCGGGCATTCGATGTTCTAAAGGAACCGATGGGCCTCGGTTAACCAGGTAAGCCAATGTGTTGATTGCTTCTGCCCAGAACTGCTTTGGTAAACCAGACTGTATTCGAATGCTTCTGGCTCTTTCTGTCAATGTTATGTTCATACGTTCGACAATACCATTGTGTTGAGGCATACCTGGAACGGTTCTCTCCATCCTGATACCATGCTCATAGCAAAAGTTCTTGAATTTGGTGCCCTCATATTCACCACCATTATCAATTCTCATCTTTTTAATATTCAGGCCTGTCTCATTCTCATCCATAGATTTCCATCTCCTAAAAACATCAAACACTTCAGATTTATGCTTCAGAAAATAAACCCATACCTTTCGAGAATGATCATCGATAAAGGTCACGAAATAGTGTTTCCCTCCTATAGATGAAACAGTTGTTGGCCCCCAAACGTCAGAGTGAATAAGCTTCAACCTTTCTTTCTTTGGGGTTCTACCACTCGTCTGAAAACTGACCCTTTTCTGTTTTCCAAGTATGAAATCTTCATACATTTCTATATCGATTGACTTTAGACCTTGAAGCTTCTCATTTGAGTACATAATTTTCATACCCTTCACACTCATATGGCCAAGCCTCTGATGCCAAACATTTGGATTTTCGTTTCCTGCTGCTATTGCAATTGAACAGCTCGTCTATGCTGTCTTATAAAGAGTACCACTCTTCTTTCCGCGAGCAATCGCCATTGCTCCCTTTGAAATTTTCCAATTGTCACCATAGAAGATTGTATTATAGCCTTCGCTAGCCAACTTCCCTATTGAGATTAAGTTCTTTCTAAGACTAGAGATATGTCTGACATCTTTCAGTTCCCATACATACCCATTCAACTTAATCTTCACAATACCTTTACCAATAATATCACAAGGTTGATCATCACCAAGATATACTTTTCCAAAGTTACCAGAGACATACCGCTCGAAGAATTCTTTCTTCGAAGTCGCATGAAAGGATGCTCGAGAGTCTAATACCCAAGACTCTTCCATGCTTTCTAAGGAGCATATTAACGCATCGTCTCCTTCTGAAGTTATATTTGCCTCTGTCTTCTTCTCCTGGTCCTTTGGTTCTCTCTTGCACTGAAATTTATAGTGCCCGGTCTTCCCACAATTCTAACACTCGTTGTTTCTCAACTCTTGAGAATTTTTAGGATTCCTAGACTTGGACCTCTAGTCTCTTGATTTGCCTCGGTAGTTCGATTTACCGCGTCCATATACTCTGGTTGAATTTCTTCCTCTCGATTCTGTATGTAAGACTAAGGAGATTGATGACTCTCCTGATTCCCTCTTTCGAATCTCTTCACTGAGAACTAGGTCACGAACATCATCAAATTTCCATTTATTGCTTCCTGACGAGCTACTCACCGCAGTGACAGTAGCATTCCAACTATATGGTAGTGAAGACAACAGTATAAATGCTCGTATTTCTTCATCAAAATCAATTTCAACTGAACTCAACTAGTTTGTGATTGTATTGAGTTTATTCAGGTGTTGAACTACCGAAGTGCCTTCTATCATTCACAAATTGAATAAACACCTCATCAAGTGAACTTTGTCAGACGCTGATGGCTTCTCATACATACTGGAGAGAGCCTTCATAAGCAAATTATGCCTACGTCTCCGGACCTGCTGCAGATCGATTTTATTAGAAAGACACAGTGACTCTGCCATTTTTCGATACATACACAAAAACCCTAGCTCTTGGTTTTTGTAAAGACTGTAACACATAAAAGGGGAAAACATTTACAGTCCTTAATGTGTAATTTATGGCCCACTAAAATTACAGTGTCTTTTCAATTCACTCCAACTCTCTTTAATGTGTTTAGCACTTGCCTCATCTCCATTTTCTTTCACTGTCTTTTTATCTAGCATCTCTTCTAACCAATAATAACATCTTGAATAAGGCTAGATTATTATGTCAAAATAACATAAATGCATGGGCAACGTTACAAACCTCGACATTGAATATAAAGGTTTCCTACCTATTTGTAGCAAGTCCAAATCCTTTGGTCACTCCGTCGCTAACTGCACTAATGATACCTCCCACTCAAACAGTATTAATCCATCTCATTGACTAGGTAAAAACAAATTTAATAATAAGGAAACAGTGATTGTGACCCATCATCTTCCAACTAAAACTATTGATGCGTAGTATCGAGGAAGACGAGGATGATAACCTCTTGAACATACCCAACCATGATGGCATCCATGATGGAACTATTGCCCAAACTGCATCCATGACATCCCAACCTCTAAGAATACAACATATACCATCTCTCCCCAATCAATAATCTTAAGCTTTGATACGGCAGCACTAGTCATCTCTGAGAAGCAAAAGGATAACGTGGTCTTTGATCAGTAACCATTGTAAGTTCTAGACCCTACTATTTGATGATAATATATGCATGAAATGTTAGTGGTTTAGATGACCCCATCCATCAAAATGATGTTACTCATTATATGTTACTGAACAACATAATGTTAATCTTTATAATCAAAACTAAGTCAAAATAAATAAGATATGAAGAATAATGCAAAACACTCTGCCTTTTTCCACTTCATCACAAACTATGAATCTCGTCCTCTAGGTAAAATCAGCATTGCATGGAACTCTAATGTATATAGGGTCACCTCAAATCACATATATGATCAAATACTTGATTTTAAAATTTGTTATAAAGCAGATAACTTTGTTTTTGGTTTATCCGCAATTTATGGTTTCAATGAACCATGAGATTGGATTTCCATGTTAAATAATCTAAACATTGTTTCAACTTTACACCAGGGCACTCCTTGGATTACCTTTGATGACTTCAACGATACTCGTAAACCAGGTGAATAGACTCGAAACTCAGACATCTTGAATGCCTCGATTAATGATTTTAAGAACTGTTACGACCAAAACGAACTTACTAACCTCCGTTCCATGGGTTTTCAATTCTCTTGGTGTAATAAGCAAATTGATAGGCCTATTTTCTCTACGATCGACCATGTCCTTGTTAATAGCCACTAGGAATCTATTTTCACAACTCAGTAACTAATTTTACTTTTCACGCACCTCTGATCACACCTCGATCACGTTTTCTTACACACCCCCAAATTATATTTTATAAAACAATTTTGATTCTTTGGCATAAGAAATCCCACCCGAACTACAAGTCCATTGTTTTTAAAAGGTTTTTAGTCCAGCCTTGGTATCATTTATGTCTATAATCACTTTCAAGATAAACAGTCTCTAACAGATTCAAAAGGCTTGGCTTGCCCTCAACCAAGCCCAACTCGTTTTAGCTTTAAAACCCTAATTTGCCAACAATAATTAAAGCGAAATTAATACGTCAAAAGAATATATTTTCTTAACCAGAGCTGAAGATTTCTTCTTTAAAATGATATCCAGAGAAACCTGGTTTAAGGTAGGTGATCGTAATACCAAATTGTTTCAAACAGCATAAAAAACCACTTTCCTAAGAATAAAATAGTTACAATTAACAACAGTTTAGGCCAACCTTTCTCTAATCACAGAGGTGGTCGATATTTTTTTCAACCACCTCCAAAACCTCATGTGAGAAAAAAAAACCATTTACATACACAAGGTTTCAACGTATCCGCGATCTAATCATTTTTAAGCTTAATGAAGCTGAAAAGGTAATTATGACCCATTCCAACACAAACAATAAGATTAAATTCTCCCTTTTTTAGAATTAAGAATTTAAAAGCCCGTGGTATGAATTCAGTGATGGTTTCTTTAAATATTCTTAGGACACAATCTGACATGACATAACTGTAGTGGTCCACCATTTATTTCAATTTAATAAGATGGACCCTAACTTGAATAAATCCTTCATAACTCTCTAACTAAAAATGAACAACCCATCTACCCTTGCTTATTACAGACCGATCGCATGGTGTAATGTCACATATAAAGTCACCTTTAAGCTTATTGCGAATATAATTAAAAGAGCCCTTACTCACCTCATTAAATATTTACAATTGATATTTATTCAAGGTTGTAGTATCTCAGATAATATCTTTTTATACGAAGAATTCCTCTATTGTTATCATACCATTCCGAAATATCCCCAAGCCGCCATGAATATCAATCCTATGAAAGCTTTCGATAATGTGCATTGACATCTTCTCTTTGACATAATTTATGTTATTGAATTTACAAATCAAATAATTGTGTGGATCATATAATGTATATCCACTTCCATATATTCAATCAAAATCAATGTTAATACCTTTGGCTCCTTCAAGAATAAATGTGGAAGTAGGCAAAAGGATCTCCTTTCCATTTTATTTTTTGTCATTATCATGCAAGTTTTCACGAGTATGCTCAAATAAAAAAGTCACCACTCTAATTTTGGCTTCTTTTGGAAGTGGAATAAGCTAGAAATCATCAATCGATGTTCCGCAGATGATTTGATGATATTTTTTCGTACAAACACAAAATCAATTAGTTTTATCGATGATTACCTTGAAGAATTTTCCTCCCTTTCAAGCCTCTGCGTTAACCACGCAAAAAACAGTATATAACTTTCTAGGATCCCTGATAACATCCGCCGGATCATTTTATTACCTTTATTTTCGAGGAAGGCTCCCTTCCGAAGCGATATCTTGGAGTCCCACTTATAACCACTTGTCTAACCTATAACAAATGTAGGTCACTATTTCAAAGGACAACATATCACATGAACTCTTGGACATTAGAAAATCTATCTTATGCTGGTAGACTACAACTAATCAAATTCATTCTCTTCGCATGTCAATTTTACTGGTCTTCGGTTTTTATTCTTCCGATGAGCGTTCGCAAAGAGTTAACTCAACTCTTTAGATGGTTTCTATGGTTTAAAACTGAGATGAAAGTCTTATATTCTAAATTCGCATGGTCCAAAACTACTATACCCTTGCAGGAGCGTGGCCTTGAGATTTTAAACCTCAAAAGTTAGAATCAAATGGCCACCCTTAAGTATATTTGGACTAATTTGATCGAAAATACCAACTAATTATGGAGTAAATGGGTAAAAAAGGACAAACGGTTTTGGAACATGCTTGTTAGATCTAATTTTAGCTGGGGATGGAGGAAAATCATCAAGCTTCGAACCATAGCCTCCAGTCTCTTTAAAACCCGAATCAGGGATGGTACAACCACCTCTTTGTGGTTAGACATCTGGCTCTTTGATAACTCTCTTGTGGTCAAAGTACCATTCGTTCAACCATGATGCGTAGTAACACCAAAGTATTAGACATCATATCAAATGACACATGAAACTGGACAAGCTCAATCCGTTCGAGTAGAAGATATCACTATACACATTTAATTAAATTCGTGAAGCAATCCACCAATTTGCCCGACATGAGGGGGTGAAGACACTAAGATCTAGTCCTCAAACTAGAGAAATTCGTAATACTTATCATTCTAGTAGACTTTAGGGCCTTCATGTACCTTGAGCTAACCTGATTTGTAACAAGTACATGACATCAAAACATTCTTTCATCGTCTGGCTGGCCATCTATGGGAAACTAACCACAACGGATAAACTTATGGGTTGTAGATATAATTCCTCCACGTATGGTGTAATTTCCAATACTTACCCATCAACCATCCATCACTTAATGATGGAATTCCTATTTTCCCGAATGAGCTGGGAAGCTAGCTTCCCGAAGTTAAACTTCCACAACACTGACAGCGACTGGCCAGCCTCGCTGCACATAACTTCTCGCTGGAAGTCCTCTTCTAATGGCTCACGATACATTTGATGCACAACTTTCTGTATAGTAATTTATTACGCAGGGTGGGAAATGAATACCATGATATTCACTGAGACCAGTTCGTTGGGCTTTCCGTACCCTCTTCGACCTTCGTTAAAGATTCCATGGTACAAAATTTTTTGGTTATTTAAAAAAATAAATCTAACTAATTCTTTGACTTACTGGTATATACTAGATTTTTTGGTCTCATGAAGGATTGGGACCCTCAGTCGCGATTGTAATTGCTTCATGTTTAGTAGCGATTGTTGTTTTTACTTATGATGTTTTTTAGGTATCATTTTCTAGTATTTTGTTTTAGGAGGGAATGCCCTTTATCAAAATTAAACAAGTACTTGTATTATCCCGGGAATGCCTCAAAATAGTTTTATAACAACAGATCATGTCTATTCCTGGAATACCACAAAATAATAGTTGTAAACATTTATTTCTTTAATTTATTTCATTTATAAAAAAATCTGAAGTTTTACCAGAGACGACTATTTACGTAATTATTGAAAGAGATTTATTATCTGTATCAAACTAAATGAAAGAAAATTAAAAAAATTTCTTCAAGCAATCTGTCTCATATAATATAATTTTTAATGATGACGCGATCTCTGCAACCAACCATGGTGCTTCTCATGTTTACCTACAATATTATACTCATCGAGCGGTCCTTCAAAAAACTAAAGAAATATTATTGTAAAGAATATCCAAAACCGGAAGCTAAACTATTAAGGTTGTTCAATTTTGATGGACACATAAACTTTAAGAAATATCGACATTTTGGTACAACCAGTCTGTTACTCACGTGAGACAGGTTGTGTTGTTTTTAATAATAGTAAATGAGCAAATCATCAACCTATAAGTGAGACTGAGATTTTGGTTCAACAAATCTTGCTACTCAAGTCAAAACAGTTTTATGGTTTTTTATAATAGTAAATAAACGAATCATCAACCCATATTATCATTGTTGATCGCCAAAGGTTACACAAGAGAGGTTCCATATCATCATGCGAACATTAGTAGTTAAAGTATTTTTATGTTTCAACGGTAGAATACTTTTGAAAGATAGTACTAACATACAAGGCCTTATAGTTTCCTTATCATGACCTCAAATGAATAGTTTTAACATCTTTCAAACTCTTTAGTAACTATGGATTGATAAAAGGTCCAGAAGTCTAATAATTTAAGTAATGTAAATGGTACCTTAATACGATCAAAATTCCATATTTTGAAAAAGTTCTTTCTATTTGCAACGTCAAATTATACAAATGGTTACATAACATGTATATCATTTAATCTATGTTGCTTAATTCTAAGCGTACTCTTGTACGTATAGTCCTTTAATCTATTCTAGTACTGGACTCAATGCTAGTACTTTTTGTTTATAATTGTCTAAATTTCTACCATCCGAAAAGTTTGTTAAACCATCTAAAAAATTAGAAACCATCTCATTGTCTAATGCCAAAATAATGGTAATAATATAAATTTAATTATATGTTCCCAATTAATCCAGTGACTAAACATTTAACCATTTGAAATTTAATTCGTATTTTTTTTACGTTATTTAAACAAACATGTTAAACAAATCTAGTCTATTACAAATTTTATGTGTCCTAAGCAGAATTCATTTCATCGTAGATGTCAGTAATACTTTACAGCATGTAGTAGAAATCATTATAAATATTGTATAATTAACACAACCATAAAATATTTATTTATTTATAAAAAACCTATAGCCCTATATACATACTACGACATATAATTAAAAAAATAATAATATATTGTAATAGAACATATGCCAAATCAAATCGTAATAGTATTATTTATATGTTCTATTACAATATATATATATATATATATATATATATATATATATATATATATATATATATATATATATATATATATATATATTAAATTTGTTTAGTTTGACACTATACTGATAATGATTTTATTGTTTACGTTAACTAATAAATTTATTGATTTTACGATAACACTAATACTAATGGAAACCATATCCGACAATTGTTGTTTAAATTAATAGAGATAGACTTATCAATAATATATATACATATTGAGTTTACGATAACACTAATACTAATGGAAACCATATTCGACAATTGCTGTTTAAATTAATAGAGATAGACTTATCAATAATATATAGTAAGTTATTTTAAAATATGATATAGGCTAAACAAAGTATTGGTTCCTTATATTTTTACATTTTATGTTTTAGTTTTTATGTTTTTTTTCAAACAAACAGAATCTTTTATTGATTAATAAGAGGTCCAAAGGCCATTACAATGAATAGGCGAGAAGGATTCAGGATGCGAACTAGCTAAGGAAACATTCAAAACTCTAAATTCCTATAAACATGTTCAATTTCCTCCTTTTCAGAACCTCTTCATCCCCAAAACAACTAAATCAAAATCCTGATCCCTTTGAAGTAATCAAACCAACAATCCTCAACAACTTCCAACACAAAACATATCCAATTGAAGATTCTGACTTCTCAAGACAACAAATCAACATTTCAAACAGAAAGGCAAATCGATCGAGACCAGCTTCAACACTAAACTGAAGAACGACGGCTGATACCTTCCATTGATCAAGTATTGAAGAAAATCCAGGTAAGATATCCAGAAATTATACATATTATCTCTTATTATCCCTTCTTATATACCCAGTCTCCAAACTCTCCAGAAAAATGATAGCCCAAAGAAAGTTTGGGGCTTAATTTCTGTTGTAATCCATTTTAGTAGTTGATTTGAGAGTCTCTTTGGTTATCCAATTAGTCGCTTCATTCTGCTCTCTGAATATGTGAATCAAATTCATGTGACCATAGATTAATTTTCTACAACAAGACATGATAGGGATAAGGAACCACAGAGTTCTACCCATGAGAACCATTCCAGTAAGCTGAGAAGAATCAGTCTCAATATCAAGATTTTTAATACCCTTCTCTTGACAAATAATCAACCCGTCAAACAGAACTCTGCAATCTGCCACAATCGGAATACTCTTACCGTATAATCTTCTATACCCAAAAACATTGAGACCATTACTGTCCCTTACAATGCCTCCACCGCTGGCTTCATTAAATAGACTACAAGCTACATCTGTGTTGAGCTTGTATCTATTAGACTTAGGGTTAATCCATCGTAAAGATATAACAGTTACGGGTTTCTGTAGATGATTCAAACAACCCAGTAAAGGACCAGAAGAACTATATCTTCCCCAGTGCTTCCTTTTGAGGAGGAAGGCTCTGTCCAATCCCGAGAGAATAAAAATAACATGATCAATCGTACTTTTAGCATTTATAGTCTGATCTTCATGTTTTTTCTTGTTCCTTGAGTTCCATAAGACCCAAGTGATAATAGGAGGAAGGATAAAGCAAATATGAATAGCCTTTTTAGAGCTCGAGAACCAAGTTCTCACAAGATAAGGGAACGTTATTGATTGATAGATTTGAATGTTAAAAATACTTTTAAAGAACACCTAAACTGACAAAGCATCCTGACATTCTACAAACGCGTGTTTGATAGTTACCATATATTCACGCTGTTAACACTTGGAGGCTAACAAAACTATCATTTTTTGCAAGATTGAATCAATAGGTAGCCAGCTATGGAGAGCCCTCCACAAACAGAAGGAATATTTCAATGGATCAATTGAGTTCCAATTTTCCCCAAGAGGTTAGAATTGTTGTTTTTTTCCTAATGGTTTCCCAAGTTAGTTTAGTACTAATTGACCATTAGGTGAGAGAGTCCAACTAGGGTAATCATTGGTATTAGAGAGTTGAACCTTCTGGATATTAAGATAATTTGTATCAGAAATACCAAGATTTTTTAGATCACTTTTCCACCTGTCATTCACCTAATAATCCATGACCAAATTATTCCCAAAACTAGACTTGTCATCACTCTCTTTAAAAGCAACCAAAGGCTGATAAAAACACCACCTGTCAATCCAAAAATCTATCATCCCTTCATGAGGATGCCAAAATCTTAGAACAAAAACTACCCTTATGTATAATTAAAGGATGCTTTCCTTTACAATAAATGGAGGTTAGAAGTTTAGACCAAAGAGAACTTTGCTTTCTAAAGTTCCACCATAATTTATATGAGAAAACCTCTTGAAAATCCTCTAAACCTCTCAAGTTTAGACCACATTTCCCATTTCTTTTGCAAATATTGGACCATTTAGTCTAGACAACAACCTTTTGTATGTCCTTAGAACCCCATAAGAAGTTACTATATAACCTCTCAATCCTTTGAATAGCTGTTTTAGGAATCATAGAGTTCTTCATAGTATATATATATAGGGCATGTTGCTAGAATAGATTGAATTAAAACCAATCTTCCCCCAAAAGACAAAACTGCTTTATCCCATTCAGATATTTTTTGTCTGATTTTGAATACCAAATCATCATAATTGCTTACTTTGTTTATTCTGTTAATTGTAATTCCCAGATACTTGAAAGGCAAGTAGTTGTGCTTGAATCTAGTAGTCTTCTCAATGTAAGATAATCTGTTAGAGCTAATCTTATCTGGAACAATTAGTTTAGATTTCTCTATGTTGACTAATTGCCCAGATATCTCTTCGTAAGTTGCCATGAAGTTACCAATAAGAGAGAGAAAGATTCAGTGGAACCATTACAGAAGATGAGAAAATCATCTGCGAACGCAAGACAAGGTATCATTACTCTGCCCCTATTCTTGTAGCAAGATTTAGGAAAGTTCATAGCTATCTTCTTTAAACCTCTAATCAGATACTCTTCTGCCAATATGAAAAGTTAATAGATCTCCTGTCTCAAGCCTTTATTGGACTTAAAAAAAACCATTGGCCTCACAATTTATTATAATAAAGAAAAAACAACTACAAATACTTATTTCAATAAGCTCCAGAAACTCATGCCCAAAACCAAAAGTTGCTAGGATACTCAATAAAAAAGTGTGGTCAAGCCTATCAAAAGCCTTGGTCATATCCAACTTTAAGATGACATTATTCTCTCTAGTTTTAAGATTCAGACCATATGACATCTCCTGAGCTATCATAACAGTCCCATCAATGTTTCTGCCTCTTAAGAAATCCCTTTGTTCCTCAGATAATAACATGTGCAGAATTTTGTTAACCCTTTTATTAATTACCTTTGAAATTATCCCATTGAACATAGTAGTTAGACTAATTGATCTAAAATCCTTCCTAGAATTAGGATCTTTTATTTTAGGAATAAGACAAACTACAGTTGCAAAGACTCCATTAGGAATAGATTGGGTTCTGAATACATCTCCAATAGCTTCACACAAATCTTTAACAATAGTTTACCAGCAAGCTTGAAAGAACTTGTCATTAAAGCCATCAGCACCAGGAGCAAAGTTAGGATTTAGGCTAGTTATGATTTCCTTAATTTCATCTTCCTTAGGAATCAACATCAGATTAGCATTCATCTCAACATCAAGAATTTTAGGGATAAGATCCTGAATAACATTTGAATTCCATGGGGTAGGGCTGTCAGATAAAAGTTCTTTGAAATAATCCACTGCAGATTCACAAATCTCTTTCTGATCCTCAATCCACTCTGTCTCATTCCAAATTCTGTAGATTCTGTTTATTTTGGCCATTTTTTAACAAATTGTGAAACAAAACAGTATTTCTTTCACCATTCTTGGCCTAGTTAGAATGCGACTTTTGTTCCTAAAAAACCTCCTATCTTTCGAGAATCTTAAGATGATGATCTTTAGTAGAGTCAAGGCTATTCTTATCTTCAATAGAATTATATTATTGATAATTGATTTCTTTATAGGCTATCTCTTCCTCAATCTGTTTAATCGAGTCAAAAATATTCCCAAACACATTTTTGTTCCGAACTTGAAGATCAGATTTCAATCTTTTCAGTTTGAACCAAATTTTTTGAAAAGAATTACCCTTAATCTTTTTAGACTAGTTAGCCTCCACAAACCTGTTGAAATCTTCATGTAATATCCACATATTCATAAATTTGAAAGAAGATTTGCACCTGATTAGAGTAGATGACATCTTGATAATGGGAGGAGAGTGGTCTGAACAAGTCTTAGTAAAGTGATTCACTCTGGTTTCATCAAAGTAATTAAGCCAAGAGTTGTTGAATAAAACCATATCCAACCTTCTCCATTTCCTTCCACTTGTCCACGTAAATTTAGGCCCATAAAATCCAGCGTATCTAAGATTACAGTCTGAGATAAAGTAGTTGGAGTCATCAATATTATTTAAAAAAGTTGTAGAGCAATTAAGTTGTTCATCAGTGGATGAAATTGTATTAAAATCTCCCCATAATAAGCCATTCACTACAACCATCATCCAGACTTCTAAGCTTATCCCCATAAAATTTTCCTTAGATTTCTTTTGCATTTTGCGTATACAATATAAAATCTAAATATTTTGTTAAGGCTATTGTGTTTAACATTAAGGTGGATAAATTGCTCATCATTATCAATAGTGTCCATGACAAACTCTTCTTTCCTAAAAACCCAAACCTTGTTACTGATGTTGCTTGAAAATCCCCAAAACCCCAACTTTTTAGCAGTAGAATCCATCTTAGAATTGTCCATCATTGGCTCTTATAAAGCCATAAAAACATTTTTCTCAGATCTTTTGATATCATTTAGTCTTTGGATAGTTTTTTTGTTACCAACTCCCTGAATGTTCCTATTAAGAATCGAAATAGTCATTTAGAATTGTTCGTTTTAGCAGCACTTTTGTGCTGCAATTGCTTGGTAGATAGCAGCCCTTTTGTATTCAAAACTTGTAGATAGCAGCCCGTTTGTATTGAAAACTTGTATTACTAGTTTCTCAGACATAGTTTTAGATACATCAATTTTAACTCATACTCTGCACTAATTAAACCTTGCCTTATTCTTAGAAGGCACCCAAACACTCAAGGGATATCCAAGGAATTTAGCAATTTCCAGTATACTATTCTCTTGATACATGTTTTTATGTTAATTACGATAACATTTTGAATTCTACGTGGTTGATCGGATGCATCCACATTTTAGATTTAATATCAAATTTTTTTTTATTAAAAGAAACCAAACAAATACCAAAGTTCACAAAATCATGCATTAAAAAAAATTGTTTGTATAATTTCAAAATAAACGGTTTGTTTTGTTTACTATAAAATATAAAATAATAATAGTTAAATTTGAGGTTATATTTCAAAATTGTATGAGCATAAATTTAACTTCTTTTATAAATATCGAAAACAATCCCGTTGAAAATGCTATTATAGGACTTTTTTATGCTATATTAACCCCTTAATCAATCAATATTTTTTCAATATTTAAAACTCGAACACCAACCCCAGTATTACACTAAATCACTCTGTTTCTTTTGCTTATTTTATCGTTTGTTAGTTTAACCAAGCAAGTATGGATGAGGTAAACAAGGAGGTCAGAAGCCATTTAAGACTCGTGACCGTGTATTGTTTCGTTTAATCCCAAAGAAAAATAAAAAGATAAGTCTCCCGATATGATAAACCTGAGGTGGAACTGTAAAAGGACTCGACGATGCAGATATAGTGACGCAGTGAATACATCCGAAAATAGTGACGTATTTAGTATTCGAATATCAATATACAGCATAGGGGTAAGGAGTATTTAAATCCAAAATCAATATTATTATTCATTTAATATCCATATTTTTATGTATTTTAAAAAAATATTTATTTTGTTTATTTAAATATTCATCTCACTCGTATATTTACCATTTAAGATTCAATAATATCCTCAACATCCTCAAATTAGAAACATGTGTATATATATATATATTTTAAAAAATATTCAAAACATATTATGAGTGGTACTAGTTTTGTTCATCTTAAAATAAATAGAACCAATGATATTTTTGGATTTTTTTCCGAGTTACAGTTTAAAAGATACAAAGTTTTAAATTTTTAAATTTATAGAGTAAACGAAGAAGAAACAAAACCTTTTTTGTATTGCTAGATCCGAAATTTGTTTAAATTTTGTACTTGCCCATTATGATAGAGGCTATATGTGAAAGCAGCCTACTATGATAGATGTGAAACCACATAATGCGAAAATTGTTTAAATTTTGTACTGCTAGATGCGAAACCAGCCCACTATGATAGATAAGAAATATGTGTATTTTTTTTAAATTCGAAACATATCATGAGCGGTGCTAGTTGCAAAACCTGTTTAAATTTTGTACGAGTAGATGCAAATTCAAACCCACTATTATAGATGCTAGATGTGAAACCAACCCACTATAATAGATGTGAAACAGTATAATGTGAAGCCTATTTAAATTTTTTATTGCTAAATGCGAAACTAAATAGATGAGAAACCTATGTAATTTTTTTCTTATATTCAAAACCGGTCATAAGTGGTTGTTCGTCTTAAAAAGTAAAACCAATGATATTTTTTTTTTTCAAATGATGGTTTAAGACCTTTTAAAATTTTAAATTAAAAAAATAATAATGAGTTGAATTGTTTCCTAAATTTTATATAAAATAGTATTGTAAATATAAAATCTCTTAAAAAAAAATTATCCTTTAACAATGATAGGTTTTTGATAGGTCTCATATATTGGGTATCCAAGGAAGCTAATTTTTCATAAAATCTTTTATATTATTATTAATTATGATAGGTTGTTTAGGTGTATTTAAACTTTGTCATCCACATCATGGTGATTTAAAAAAGAAGTGTTATAATTGTGAATTATATTATAATAAAAAAGTATAGAAGTTTAAATACACTTTTAGCTTTGGAATTACATTAGTGGACTAATTTTGATCGCATTACTCATTCAACATTCAATAATTCTATCACAAAATAGATGATCAAAACTTATATTAAAATATGATATAGTGTAAAATTTTATTGATCTTTTATATTTCACATTTTCTTATGTTTTGGTTCTCATATTCTAAATATATATAAGTAATATATTTTGACCCTGTATTTCACAACATTTAAAAGTAGAATTATTTACTTACTTCTTAGTTATACATCTATTAATATTTTAAATATATAAAATAATACTAAATAATAAATTTATTTATTTTTTTTCAGGTAATTTTTTCTCAATTTTTCTTTATAAATCAAACTTATAAACCAATATTTTTTCGTGCTTCAGTTATTTCTTCCTCAAATTTGGAAATCATAGTTTTTTAATTTTTGGACCACAAACACATCAAAGCTATCATTTTATTTTTTAAAACAGACTTATTTCAGAACTATCCTTAATCTCAAATAATAGATTATATATTGATTGTACATATGCGATTAGCTTGGATCCATCATCATCAAATAATTAATATTTTCCATGTTTCATAATATAAGTTTTTATAGGAGAAAGTTTTTGTTTCATAATATAAGTCGTTCTCATTTTCCAATGCAGCATTTATTACAAATATTCTATTTTCCAACAATAAAATAGTTAACCTTCTGCACAAGTTATCAACTCCACCAATCAATTTTTTTTTATTCTTTCAAAGTCGTTATTACTTTCTTTAATATATGTGAAAAAACCTTAAACGACATATATTATGAAAGGGAGGGAGTATACATCAAAATTTGTCTTTATATGAACCGAAACCAAACCAATAGCAATTGTTAACAAAAACAGACGCGACAAATTATCCCTCGTTTTTATATTCCAAATAAATGATTTGTTTTGTTTCTACTCTAAAGTATGAGTACATAATTCTTAGGTTAAAAAAGTATATTGGAAATGTATGAAGATAATTTTTTTTAATAAATATTGAAAACAATGTCGATTAAAATTAAAATTGCGAGTTTATCTGGTTCATTTAACTATTCAAAAAACTGGATTAGTAAGTACGTGCTTATATATATGGTAAGAAATGTACAGAGAATTTTCAAGACTAAGAGGAAAAAACAAAAATATCACCATAATTTCGATTAAAATAGAAATTAAGTTTACTTTTAAAAGAAGTAGAAAAGTGTTAGAAAATATAATACGAAAACAGCAACTTACACAAATTAAGGTGAACTAGCTGTAAAATTCTAATTGTTTTATTGTTTTGATCTTCTAATAATTTTTATTTTGGGTGATAACAAACTATGTGATTTCTCAGGTACAGACAACAATAAATCTGAAACTAAAATTTGCTAAAGATGAATAGTAAGGGAGACATTTGAAAACAAATATGGATAATAAGGAGGAAATTTCAGCTTTTAAGAGATTAGGAGATTTATAAATATGTTTTCTATTCATGATTTGAACCACATATCGATATATAAAGATCATACTTTTATAAAAATTTAAAACTTTTCACAAGTTTTAAAAAAAAATTATCGAATATGTGACTTAGAAAAAGAATGCATTTCCTTAAAAAAAATACATGTTCGAGGTTACAAAATTTTTGGTTGCCGCATAAACAATCCGTTTTTAGTTATTCTACGAATTCTCACCACGATCCCCACGACAATTTTTCCAAAACAAAGTTCAAATTTTGTTTTCATGAAAAATTTCATGAATATTAACGGTCGCAACAACAAGTTTTTCATTGAGACAAAGTCATTTCGTCGTGTCAAACCATTTTGTTATCATCGTCAAAATTCTAAAAAGATTATACATGGTTGTCGTGCCAAACTCCCATTTGATAGGGTAAGGATATGTACTGTCATATTACGGGTCTTGTCTGCCTATAACACGACAAAGTCTGGGTAACACTGCGACGAACTATCTTCCTTAATCCATCTTGCTCTGGACTATAGTCCATTTTATAATTCTAATATGGTCCTAATGATCTAGACTCTTTTTCATATCAACTATAATGTTAAAAAAATTAAGTCACTTGATTAAATGACATCTTTTATCATCTCATTGAGATAATTTTTACTGATAAAATAAAATACATTACAATTTGAATTTTAACTTAGTGTAAAGACAAAATATAGATTGAAAAATATTGGTACTCACAATTTTGAACCAACCTTTCATGTGAGCTAACCGACGATCTCATACACGTAATTATTTCAGCAATTTATTTGTCCACGTTTCTCTTAGCACTATTTCATGTGTGTACAAAATCCATTTCAAGAGCCACAATCTCTTGAGAGGTGGCACCACCCATAGATTGTTATCGCTACGATTCTTACACAATTTTTGTAATCTTTAGAAACACACACTCGTGAACTAAATTATAGTAAATGTTTATTCGAACTTATTCATCCAGGAATAACCATAATATATCACACCCATCATGGCTGGAACTCTATTATATAAATGTTATATGTTTCATAACCAACTGACTGTAATCCATTGAAAATTCATTGTCTAGGTTCTTTGTAGTCGAATTAGGTTTCTATTATTTGCAAAATATCGTTTTAAGAGTTTTAGTCTCATCCCTCTAGATATAGGCTTTAACAATGCTCGAGTTAATGGTTTGATAAACGAATATGCTATGTTTTCACTTGAACTCACGTACGAGACCTATATAATTCCACATTAAATTAATTTTCAAGCATACTCATACCTTAAACTTATATATTTAAACGTTCATTATAGATGCCATTTTAGGATCTACATAAAGTTTCTTAACTCTCACAATGTATGTGGATTGTCATATTTTTCTTATAGGCGAAGGATATATATTGATACGAGAAATAATTATTTGGATTACTAGTTGGGTTGGTTAAATAAGACAGTAATTTGGCTTTATAAAAATATTGTATAAGAAACCAAACAAATATGTAATATTGAAGGTGCTTTGTGTAATAAACAATAACTATGGTTAAGATTAGTAAAATAGTGGGGTGGAATGACCTTAAATGGGTTAAGCATTTGTTTTTTGGGCCCACCACTTATATTATACTATAAAACAACATCCTTTTTTGGGAAATGGTGAACATTTATTACTTTATTAGTACTTTTGTCAACTTCTCTCTCTAACTTTCCCGTGTTCCTCTCTTTAAGAAATTTCCTCCAAACATAGCTGAGACATACAATCTCTCTGGAGCCATCATTGACGCAGTTTGTGGGAACTCGATTTGTACCCGGAATCGTTTTTCCAAAACCAATATTAAAATTTCAATTACTTTGAGAAAGATGGATACGCAAGTACTATGAGAGTCTAATGTTGGTACTAATATTCTTATGATTGAAATTCATCCGAAGATCATCCTATCGAGGAGTAGAAGGTAGAAGATCAATATTACATTGATCAGTATGCCGACGAGACACTTGAAGAGTATACTTTAATGGTTCGAAGGAAATAAATTTTAGAAAGATATAGTGAGGTTAAACTTAGAGAAGGATGTGGCTTTGAATTCTAAACGGCTTAGGTCGGAGGTTTGGAGGGAACAGGTAACTGAAAAAAATGAATTAAAAAATTCTCATCAAACTAGTGATAAATATGAAACGCGTCAAAGATAAAGCCATTATTATTCAAGGAGAAAAATAAAACCTACGCGTTGATACAGTTCCACTGAATCTAGTGACTATTGTCTTTATGACTCAGACGAGTCCTCCTCTCCTGAAAGAAACAACCGATGAGAAAAAAATAATAAGAGAAATTATTCAAAGAGGCATTGGGATAACCATCAGACATCTCGTCGAGCCAGAGAAAAAAATGATAAATGAAATAGGGTATTTGGGTCTGAAGAATGGGATAAAGTGATAAATCGTCGCTAAAAAGGAACAAACTACGCCCCCATATTCAGATACCATCGGGAGGTCAAAGTTTTGGGGTACCATGTGAGTAACCAATATAAGAACCCAATCGAAGAGGGTTTATATTCGTTGCGAACGAAGGCCTCAAGGGAAGTATGTATAAGATCGGGCACAATTAGAGGTCATCTCATCTTTCCGTCAAAATTCTGTCAAGACACATGCCAAAGCAATTTGAAATTTCGAAATTAGAAAAGTTTGATGGGACTTAAGATCTGGAGAGCTACATTGAGCAGCTCGTGGATTTTATTATTAATTACGATGACGATGATAAATTGTTGTCTACGGCTTTCTTCTAAACATTTAAGGATGTTGCCTTGAAATGGTATAACCACTTGCCATAGGGTTATATCAAGAATTTTGATATGTTTTGTAACATCTTCCGCCAATCCTTCATGGGAAGCAAAAAGTTCTGTACAAATGGTGATACGATAATTTACTGCAAACATAAAGTTAGGGAGATCCTAAAAAATTATACCAATCGTTTTATCAAAACTAAGACCGACATAGGGGATTGTAAAGACCAAGTAGCCTTAAAAACTTTTCGAATGGGACTTCTCTCCGATATTTTGAAAGATAACATCGCGCAAAAATAGGCCATGATGTTTGGGGAATTATTGGATCAAATAGATAAGAGAATTTTGGTAAAAGAGACATATGAAGCATAAATGGCTTATGTGGCACAAATTGAACAGAACTAGTTCAAAAAATCTCTGATGGTGACATATAATCCACTTCCCACACAAATTTCTTCAACTTATCATCTGACATCCATTGCTTAACCAAGAGTACCGACCTAGTTACCTGGGAAACTGAGAGTGAATTCACAAGTTACAAACGCATAGTAGGGAACCAGGCCAATGTCGAACAAGTTGGTCTAACCAACTAATTTTTCCAAATTTACAAAGTGTGTTACGATTTGACAAGGCTCGGAACCATAAATATAATTCTGTAAACTCACTCTAATACGAACTCCTAGTGAAAGCAAAAGCAACAGGTGCTGTAAGTATCATGATGATATTAGACATGACTAGGGATTATGTGGCGTTGTAAAAACTGATAAAAATGTTGATTGAAAATGGGAAATTGACAATATTATTTAATAAACATTCTCAACGAGATCCGATGGTCAATGAGTTTCTTGTAGCTCCGAAGCAAGAGAATACTTTGATGATTTTGGAACCTATTGATTTCTTTTATATTTCTTCTAAGTATTTGGATCCGGAATGGGGCACTAATAAGGTTGTGTTGGTAGAAGAGCTAGTCGCGAAAGGAAAGGTTGGTGAATTGTGTGCTTTATTTGAGTCATTGACAATATTTAGGGGTGATATCGTTTCATGGACATCAAACTAATCTGGAAAAGGCATATCGTGAGCCTAACACCTCAATTGGAAGCAAGCACTTAACCACACTTATATAGGTGTCCATCTCTACTGTTTTGTTTTGAGGATGATGATATGAGAGAAGTAAATGGCCCGCACGAGGATGTTGTGGTAATCGTGGCAGGAATTTCCGGAGATGGGATAATAGGGTCGGATATCTTTGAGTTCAATAGATAGAAAGGGGTTGGACTTCTTCTTCGAAACCTATAATAAATAAAATACTGACTAAGATATTTGCCAACTATATATACGTCTACGATATATCTATAATAAAAAGATAATATTAATGGGCTTTGAGGATGATGGGATAACTTGGATTGATGACCTGACCTGGTTAGCCCATGAACCCAAAATTAATCTGTTAATAGTCAAAACTACAACATTTAAGAGGACTGGAACATTATCTCTCAGGAAATTAAATTAAAGCACCTTAATTATATTTCTACGTTTTACCCAGAATTTAATACATCACCTAAACACTTACCAAAAATACCCTCTGATCATATTATTCTCACCAAATTAGAGACGTCAGTGAGAGTGGAAGATACTCGGATAGCAATATCTAAAACCTAACGTATAATTTTACTTTCGAATTTCTTTAAAGCATGGATCACGATATGCAACCAGATTTCCCTCTTGAAAATGAGAGGATCAGACTCGAAGAGGAGCATGCGCATATGTGTCATGTGAATCATGATATTGAGGATAAGCTTTCCATGCAGGAAGAACGTGATCAATTGATAGAGGAAATTGAGGCATTGACATCTGAGAGGTAGCTGAAAAAGATCTAGGGGAAACAACCATAAAATTATTCCAACTCTGATGAACCCAATAATAATCCGCAACATAATCCAGGTCAAGGTAGGAATGACTAATTTACCAAAGCCCACCAAGAATCTAAAAAGGAACATAGGGCAAAACATTGTTCAAGTACATCGGAGTCTATTGAAGACTCAACAACATAATCAGATTCATAGATTTCATCTTCCCCTTCAAGTAGTGATCATGGTAATAAAAGAAAGAAAGGAAAGTTAACAAAGAAACATTCAAAAAAGCACTGTAGATCGAGTAAACAAGATTCTTCAGTGAAGAAAATGAATCAAAATGGTAAAGGGAAAAAGAAAGAGTATCGGGGAAAGATGAATGGGTTAGCAAACCATAGTATAGATTACTTGTTAAGTGATCATTTTGTTGTGCAGTCTGAGCCATGGATTTGTGCTACTCCCAGTGAGGACCATATGTTTAGCCAATGTCATAATTGGAGACAATCACCATTATCGTCAAAATTCTATCTGGACATTTACATAGGAATTTTAATAGTTCAAAAATGATGAAATATGATGGGAGCCAGGACCCTGAGAATCATCTCGAGCAATTGAAAAATTTCATGATGAGCTTTAATGATGATGATTCGCTATTCTGCAGAGCTTTCTCGAAAACTTTCAAGGGTAGCGCCTTGAAGTGGTATAATAGAATATTGGAAGGGTTAACCAAGAACTTTAATATGTTATGGATGAAATTTTGAAGGTAGTTTGTGGGAAGTAAAGAACTTATAGAGAGCGAGGATACAATAATCCATTGTTGGCAATATCCGAATGAATCTTTAAAAGATCACATCAACCATTTTGTGAATATTAAGGATGGGTTAGCAGATTGTTTCAAACAGGTGGTCATAGCTTCACTTTGATAATGGCTTTTAGCAGGTGAATTGGTTGATTAAGTGACTCGAAAGAAGGTAATGGCCCGGGGTGATTTATTAAACTAAGTCGGAAAGCATATCATTTTGGAGGAAACCAAGAGACTAAGACAGCCTCATCAGTATAGACTTGTCTCTTCAGCCCCTTCCCACAAGTTAGTATCCAATCAAAACTATAGTTAGTAATCGTCTGAATGAATCTGGGAGAGGTTCAAAACGCCCAAAACAGATCCAATCTAATCAGAGTCAACAATCTAGGCCAATGGGGAATCAATTAGTCCGGCTTGGTTATTTTGCAGAACTGACTGAAGATGTGGCAACCATTTAAGATAAGACTAAGAACGTCGTGCAATTTCGAAGGACAATATCCATCTAAACTCCAAGGAAAAATCAGAATAAAAGGTTATTAAAATATAATAATTATGTGGGGCATGACACTAAGGATTATATATCTCTAAAGCAGGAGATACAATCGTTGATCGAAAATGGAAAAATAATTACTTTTATTAAATCACAATTGAGGAATAGTAAAATGAACAACAAGCCACAACCAAGTACAAGTGGGGCTCATACCACGTCACATGGTATTTGAAGAAAAAATATAAAAGTTTCCAAATAAGAAAATACCATGGTGATTATTGAGCTATTCGATATGGATTCAGAGTATCTAGATCCTAATCTGGAATGGTGTCAAATTAATATGGTAACTGGGTAAAATCGAAACACGAGGTCATGCAAATACCATAATTATGTGAGACATGATACTAAGGATTATAATTCTCTAAAGCACGAGATACAATCGTTGATCGAAAATAGAAAAATAATTACTTTTATGAAATCACTATGGAGGAATAGTAAAATGAGCATCAAGCTACAACCAAGTACAAGTGGGGATCATACGACATCACCTGACATCCGAAGACAAAATACAAAAGTTTCCAAACAAGAAAGTACCATTGCGATTACTGAACAATTTGATGTGGATTCGGAGTACCTAGCCGAATCTAGATAGGGGTCAAATCAATATGATAGAAGAAAATACTAGGAAAGTTTCCAAAGTGTGTCAATTCTTCGAATCATTAACCATTTTTTAGTGGAGATACAACAATGTCACGTTCGAGTTCGCCTCATGATTAGAAGGAAAAATATCTTCCCATTTTTACCAAAACCCCTCTCCCTTAATTTTATTTGATGTGGACGACTTAAGAGATATCGCATAACCACATGAGGATGTTGTGGTGATAAACATCTATTGAGGGAACATAAATCTGAAGAATCTTGATCGACACAGGTAGCTCAGCTAATATGTTGTTTTTCTCTACCTGTAAAAAAAATGAAGAACCCATTTGTCATACTCCGATCTAACAGAAATATTTTGGGATTTATGTGTAATTTTGTTGATGTTATTGAGAGGTTTGAAGAGGATCTAGCATGATGGGTTGTTGGGTAGGAATTTTCTTACTTTCCCCTTTTAGAGGTTCTATGTATCAAGCATACGTTTTGGTTTTAAAGCATCAAATAATGAAGCAGAATATGAAGTTGCTATAGTAAGGTTAAGGCTTGCTCAAATATGTGGTGCCAAAAGAATCTGATTATTAAGTGATTCACAGTTTCTTATACACCAACCATAAAGACAATCTGAAACTGGAAAGGAATAGTTGATGAAGTATTTACAAGTGTATAAAAAGATATTTTCTTTCTTTAAATATGTAAAATATGAACATGTACCAAGGTCAGAAATTCGATAGCTGACTCTTTGGCTACTGTTGCATATATTATATGATTCTTGAAACATAAGTAGAATATGCAGATAATTTTCAACTATCAACCAAATTCAATCAAATTTGTAGATATGGTATCCAAGAGTTCATTACTAAGGAAATGCTACGTGAAGATAAAACTTTAGTTAAGAAGTTAAAGTTCAAAGTGTAGGGGTTTTTGGTTCCGAGAGGGATCCTCTATAAAAGATCATTTAGTAAGCCTTTGTTACGGTGCCTTAGATACAATGAGCCAAATAGTTTTTCCTGAATTACATGATGGGGAAGGGTTAGCTAACTGTGCCTACAAGGCTTTGCCTAGAAGAGTCTTATTAGAATGGTAGTATTGGCCATCTATGATAACAGATTCCAAAAAGTTAGTTAGATGTTGTGATTCGTATCAGAGATATAGGATTGCAATACATGCACCCATGGGTCCCATTTGTAGTATCCAAAGCAGTACCCTTTGATAGATGAGGTGTTTGGACCCCTTACGATGGCTCATGGAGGGTGTCAAACTATCATCTTGACGATATTTTGTTTAAAGTGGATAGATACTGCACCCCTCTCCGAAACGATTTCTAAAGCGGTATTTTAATTTAACCTTTCCAACATTTGTTGTAGATTCGGAATTCCAAGACGTATTACTACATATAATGGCCCTCAGTTTGACAATAGGGATATGGAAACTTTATGTGTATCAAAAGAATCCACCACTATTTCTCCTTATATTTTCATCCATAACTAACAGATAGATAAATGTGGCAAATATAACCATTTTAATGGGTCTAAAAAAGAATTTTGAGGGAGTAACAGGTAAATGCACTAATTACCTATAAGAAGTGATGTGGGCCTATCGAACTACTCCACATACCGCCACACAAGAATCTCATGTTGCCTTGATCTATCAAATGAATGAGATCTTACCAATATAGGCTACTCTTTTTTCTTTTAGGGTTAAAAAATACTTCGAAGAGGAAAATGAAGTTGTAATAAGAACTCGGTTAGATTTGATGGAAGAAAATAGAACTAAGGCTCATCTAAGTACAATACATTACAAGGGTTTAATGAGGAGTAGGTATGCATCTAAAATACGCAAAAAAGACTTCCAAGTGGGGGATAAAGTTTTGAGAAATGTATTTATGCACACTAAAGATAAAAAAATTGGAAATTTTGCTCCAAATTGAGAAAGACCATACACTTTCTATGAAAAGATTAAGTAAAGAACGCATCGATTAATTGAACAAGATGGGAACCCATTGAGGCACCCGTTGAATGTCGAACACGGAAGGTTTTATCTTGAGTAAACATATTTTGTAAATGTTTATTTTTGTTCAATATAACTATTTAGGAGAATATTCTTTCCTACCCTGGTGGCGTGGGGAGGTTTTAACGAGGTGGCTGAATCATCTGAATCATTATTAATATACCATTTTTTCCTTTAAAAATATGTATGTTAAGTTTTTATAGCCTTCGAATGTATTACATTCAAATGGCTTTTATATGTTTAGTTTTTATTCGTTTTGAATGGATTAACTTCGAATGGCCTGTATATGTTATGTTTTTATTGCATTTGAATATATTACCTTCGAATGGCTTGTATATGTTAAGTTTTTATTGTCTTCGGGTGGGTTACCTTAGAATGAAATTTATACCAAGTTTTTATTACCTTCAAATGCTTGTGTATCTTGAGTTTTTATTGCATTCGAATAGATTAACTTTGGATTTCTTCTGTATCTTAATTTTTTATTGCCTTCGAATGGATTACCTACGAATGGGTTTTGTATCTCAAGTTTTTATTTTCTTCAAATGACTTGTACATAATTTTTTACCTCCTTAAAATGGTTCTTATATTAAGATTAACTACCTTCGGATAAGATAAACTAGGGAGTAAATATAAGAGTATATATAAGGAAATAAGTGAAGTGGGTAAGGTCGTAAACGATATAAAATTCCTTGGATGACCCAAGGACTTGGTAAAGGAGAAAATAACAAAATGCCTTTACCATGCCAATGACTCACAAAAATACATACATCCAATTATAGAGAAAGAAAATGCCTTATACATGATAAGCACTTGTACAACTACATAAAAACTTGTTGGCCTAAGGGCTCGTTCATACCCGCATCTTTTCTTCCCTTTCTTATGAACTCCAATATTCGGAGTCTCCTTCATTACTATCACCATGTCAATCTTCAGAGAGTCCCAGCTGATCGGTTAGGGGTATATCATAGGGTAATAAATTATTGGGACATGTCTCCACAAGGATCCTGATGCAAGTGTGGGAAACCTTTTTATGGAACTCCAACACCATATCCGATTTGACTGACTCATCTCTCTTTTGTAAGGAGTATATTACTATATCGGCGTATAAATCTACATTATTTTTTACCTCTTGGGTGGATTTAGCCTTGAGAAAATAATTTCCATCCTCTTGTTTCTTGATAAGAGCCTTTTGATATTTCATCAGACAAGCGTTTAATTGTAGCTCTATCATCAGTTTACTGGCTATTTAATGAGGTAATCTCCTCAGAAATAGATGATTGTAGAATTTTATAATCAGCTTGTGTCTTGTCATGATCGAATTTTACTTGGGTTAGCTCATGTTAAACAGATTTCACCGCTTCGGTTAGATTTTCTATTTTTCTTTTTTCTTTCTCAATCGAAGTCTTCAAATTTTTATTTTTTTTCCTAAAGAGAAGTGATGTCTTCAATCTAAGAACTTACTTGTATCTCCAATTCAACGATTTTCCTCACATAGCCCAAAAATAAATACCATAACACATCGTTATCCTTCGATAATTTGAATGCAACCCTTTTGATAAACACAATGGTTGCGGTGCTTCTAGTCTAAGTCAGTTTCAAAGGCTTCAAAGTCGAAAGCCCCCATAACTCTGATCGAGGCTGCATCACCAAATATCTTCCTCTCAGAAGAATGAAGTAGCAAGGAAGGAGAGTCGGATACCAGAGGATGAATTTTTGAATGGAGGACTAACTTCGAATGAGTCATAGTTTTCTTCCTCTTATTGTCTCTTTTTTTACCTCTTTTGAGCATTTTCTTATTTTTTTGCACATGCAATACGGAAGGCACTTCATTTCCCTTAACTGTAGCAGCAATAATATCCAATAAGGTTGAGTCAGTTTTATCTCGGTGTCCCCCCTTTCTAGCCTCATCGCCAAACTATCATGATCCTCCTTTGTTCTTTTTATAATTTTCTCAATGGTTTAAGGATCTATTGCTAGATAGAAGGTATAACTTACTATCCGCATCCTCAACCCTCTTAAGAATGATAACAGGCCGATGAGGAGCACAACACTGCTCCCCTGACAACTCTCGTACAAGATGAACCCTCCAAAGATGGGTCTGGACAAATTTGGAAGACAAGAAGCAATTGTGAAAACAATTAGACCATTTAGCCATTACCCACTGATTTAGTTTCTTGAAGGTTACCTTTACGTTAGAAAAATGTTGAGAGTAGGGATTTGAATGACACAATAGAAGTTAAAAGTAAATAAACTAATTGCATAAAATAATGGAAACATAAAAATAAATCTGAAGAGACTTACGGGAATTCATTCAATGTTTGGTAAGCTGGCTATGATTCCCTTTAGAGGTGATCTTTCTGCCATTTTCCTACCGACCAATGATAAAAATAAATTGATTTATAAAAAATTTGTCTGGTTCTAGTAGACCGTCCACCACATTGTAGTGATTCCTAATTTAAAAATAGTAAACAAGGATGTGGGCATTATGGGACAGTCCCGCTATTGCATCCATATGTTTTATGGGCATCAGAATCTTTGACATTCTTGAATCCATGATGCATGTCAGCAATGAGAACCAAACGTTTGGGCTAGCCTGATTCGGGAACAATCTCACCAAGCTAGAATACCTCACAATCTAGGGATCCAGGGGAAACCAAATACCCCAATTAAGCACATCGATATAAAGTACTAGTTCCCCAGCACAACAACTCATCAGAGTCTCTCCGGGTTAGGGCAGCCTAACTTTAAATGTTTATGGGAACCCCCATTTAACTCGAATACCATCCAATTCAGATTGATAGAAATAAATGTAAGAGATTTTATCCAAGGGTAAAAGATACTTGACATTAACTTTTGTGAAGTTGGGTTCAACATGTCTAATGAGAGACAAATCGAGATGGTCAGAAACGTGATTTATTTTTCCCTTGTCATCACCATATTCTGGGGCCTTCGGATTTGTCTTCCTTATTGGCCTCAGGCTTTTTTTGTTCTGACCAAAGGTCTCGAGGGGAGACTTTTCGCTATTATCTGCCAGTCAATAATTCAATGGCAAACAAAACATGATTCAAAGTGCGTGGTTATGTGGTACTTGGGGACATCATGTATAAAAAATATTTTAGCAGGCATCTGCTTTGATACCTTACGGAGAATGAATTACAAATGATGTTATCTAAACTATATGTTGGCAAAGGATCTGCAAACTGCAGGTACAAGGCTTTGATACAAAGAGTTCTTCTGGTGGGTTATTACTTTCCCACAATTTCTTCTGATGTGAAAGAGTTGGTTAAAAGGTATGAGAATTGTCAGAGATTTGCTATTGCAATCCATATTCTAGGAGCACCCCTTGATTCAATATCTGAGGCACTACCTTTAGATCGGTGGGGCATTGACCTAGTTGGCCCGTTGTCGATGGCATCCGGGAGACGACAGACAATAGTGGTTGCAATAGATTATGTTTCTAAGTGGTTGGAGGCTGAACCACTGAATGGGACAAAATCTAAATATGTGATTAAATTAATTATCTCTAATATATGTTGTCGCTTCGATGTTCCAATGAGAATAATGATCGATAATGGGCCACAATTTGAAAATAAAGACATGAGGGCTTTTTGATCTTCTCGAGGAATACGAATATACTTTTCGGCACCTTTTTTCCATAAGAAAACGACCAAGTTGAAGTGACTAATCATAAAATCCTTGATGGACTCAAAAATGTTTTATTTGGAAAGAATGTAAACATTTGTATATAGGTGTAAAATTTTGTAAAGGTTAATCGCACAATATTTCTTGCCCCGATGGCGAATGAACATTCTAACGAGGTGCCCTTATAGCCAATTTATATGTAAAATTACTTGGCCATTTTCTTACAATCGTTTATCTTTGGACCAGAAAAGTCTTCCAATGAATGTTGGTCAACAATCATTTATTTTGGACCATAAGGGTCTTCCAACAAATGTTGGTCAACAATCATTCATTGATGGACCAGAAGCGTCTTCCAATAAAAGTTGGTCAATAACTATTTATGTCCTATTTTAAATTTAAAAGTTGGATACGACCTAATTATCCGAAGATAATTAATTCTATTGATAAACATAAAGAGCAGAAAATTCCCTCACGACAGGAGAACTCCACAAAAATGATATAGGCACAACAAGGTTTACAAAAGACACAAGAATATAATAAGAAAATCAACTAAGTGCTCCTTACTCCGAAGGGGTATTATCAAATCTATCTTCCAATAAGGCATATGAAGAACTTTATGACCCATTAGAACTTTTAGGTGACAAATCATTATCTTCCAAAGAGATATCCTCTAGGCGATATGTAACATGCATAAATTCCAAGAAGTTTCCTAACTTCAAATTCGGGAAGCGCTCATAGATGTCCAGCACCATGGGGGATCTAACTTTAGGATCCATGGTCTCTAGTTTGGAAACACAATCAGCAGTGTGTGCATCAGAAGCAGCCTTCCTGTTTGCTTCAGACTGATACTTAAGAGCATATCCTTTTAAAGATTCAATCGAATAGCATGAACTTACTCACAATCGAACGCATCCGTGTCTATTTTTAACTGATTCTCTACCTCCTCAATTTGTTTAAGACGTTCTCCGACAACCCCTTTGACACGGTTGATTTCATTTTCTAACTCTTTCATCTCGGACCTTCTCGAAGGCCTCTTCTTTATAATGATTGTTTGTAATTTTAATATTCTGAACTTTATTTCAAGAAATTCCGTGAGTTTAAGAAGTTCATGAAGTTGAAGGGCTAAGAATTCGTCAGTATAGATATTGAATTACTTGGATATAGATGTGGCCTCGAAATGCTCGAGGAATTCATGCATCATCTCCTTAGCTATATTGAGCATTATTCAATTCAATTTCTTGGGTACCAGGCTCTTTGTTTGATGCTAGAGAGGATTCTGAGTCGATAATGACAAATTTCTCACGAGAAGGAAAATTTGGCTCAGTTGTTTCATTGACCGATGGGTCTACATTTTCCTCAACCTCTTTGTCACTTTTATTAATAACGGTGTGTTTTCATTTCCTCTTGGAATAATGCCCTTTCAATAGCCTCTTGGAATAAAGTCTTCCAAAGATTTCTTTTAGCAAGGTTGGGCGGAGTGAAACAACGATGAAATTCACTAGAACATGAACTTTTGGGCCAAATATTCAGCCAAGAAAATATCCGACCATGCTTCATATAGATGCTCCTCAAACTTCTCGGATACCCATATCATCCCTTTCCCCAATAATAAAATAACTTTTAAAAATATATCTAATAAACAAAGTACAAATAAACCGAGTAAAGATATATATCTGCTATTCCATTTTAAGGATACTTGATGTGACCTCTCAGTAGACTCGTCGAATCCAGTTTCCCATATCCTAGAGATGAAGAAAAACCTTTGTTTCTATTTCTTGTCAGCCTCGAGGAGATTATCACTATCTTCAATTTATTCCCATTGTCATGAGTAAAAAGGGAACTAGGGGTTCTTGGCAATGTTCTGATGAATTTCTCTATCGAGAAACTGATCTTTGTTATCTTAGTCGTTGTTATGTAGGCCATTAGAGCGAACTACATTTTTCGACATGCTTGAGTGGGTTAAAGGTTTACCAGTTCAAAATATTTAACCAAAGAAGGGTTCAGTGGGAACCGAATACCCTAGTTCAGAATTTCCTCGTAGATGATTAGTTTGTTGTCCCAAATGAATAGACGAGTCTTTCCGGCTTAAGAAAATTAGATTGTTATTGAGCTAGGAAATCCCCATTGGTCTCGAAGATTTTCTTCCTCAGAGGCAGGGTGGTACCGGTACTTCACCTTGTCCAAGACCACTAGATTATTATTCTCAACCTCCCGCAGATTTTCCCGAGGATAGATTCAATATTGAAGGGCAATTCAATATCATATTTCTTCTGTTTCGACTTTGATTTTTTCTTCTGTACATCAGAACCTACTTTAACTCTACCTTATGGTGCTGGTGCATCGGTTTGCACAAAAGTTCCAATCTGGGAGGACGAAGCAACAGTTGGGTTTTTGTGTTGATTGACTTTAACAACAGCCTGATTCTAATTTTCTTCAAGCTCTTCGACCAAGTGTCTTGACTTATTTTCTTTAACCGGTTCGAGGGGCCGTGCTTCTATGGCCGCTACTGTATGTGCAATATTTTCTACAACTACCGACCGATGGGGCTACTTGCAGAGTATTTTTAGGATTATGTTGAGGAGTATTTTGATAAGTTTTTAATGTAGTGGAAATATTAGACATATTTTAAACTTTCACGCACCTCTTCAGTAGAGGATTGGGGGACCACTTCCTCTTTGAACCATAACCCTTTACTTTCTCGACACTTTCCTGTATGTCACCCATCAGAATGAATGATGATTCAAGCTCTAATTTCTTTGAAGGGTCAAGGTCACCCTTCTCGTGTATCAGACAAGATTGGCCGGCTGGCTGAGTAGAAGTAAGGATTGATGGATTACCAGTGTTTGCAATTTTTGTCATCTCAGATTGCTTCTTGACTAGAGACCATAGATCGTAATACGTGGTTTTAACCATTTGCAGCGGTTTTGGCTCCTCGTCTATTCAACACTCTTGTTTATCGAAAACCAATCTAGATCAGTAACGTTTTTAGGCATGAAAAGTGGAAGAACATTTACAGATGCAGTTTAACAAGTTGCATGCTGGTGTGGAAAATAATCGCATGAGGGTAGGCTAGTAATTTCAGTTGGTGTTTTAAGGTAGTGTGTGGGTGTTAAGTGTTTAGAGTAGAGAGTAGAGAGTAGATAGATAATTAAGCAGCTTGGTAGCAGTTAATTCTCATTATTCGTAGTTAATGCAGGTGGTTGCGTATTTATAGCCTGATGTTTGGGCCCTTATGGGCTTTCGGGTCATGTTTAATGGACCCGGGTCATGTTCAAAGACCCATGAGCTCTAAGTAGGAGAGCAAGTAGCTTAGTCAAGAAGTGTTTAGGATTTTTAGTACTTTTGTCATAGTTTGAACAGTCCTATGGTCATAATGTTCAAAGTGATCAGTCCGGTCCAAGTGATCTGTCCGGTCCGGAGGCTTTGGACTGATCTGTCCGTGTCCGGGGAGCATGCTGAATTCGGCCTCATCAGGAGTCCCTTTTTTAGGTGTTTGAGCAAGTATTCGTGTCAGAGACCTGAAAAATACTCCGATGTTAGAAGTAGTTTTCAATCCGGACAGGTCTATGGGTTCACCCGGACAGATAAAGCTTCACGAATTCAAAACGGTTTTTGCGAGAGTTTGTGGGACACGTGTCACTCTCTGATTGGTTGCTCCAGCCGTTTTTTCACCTTGAATCTCGAACCCACCTTCTTCGAAAAGAAACCTCTTTAATTACAAATGGTGACATCAGCATCGTCTTTAAATCATTGCCAAACTTTTCGAATTCTCCTAGGAATCAACTTCCTTTTTCAGTTTTACTATAAATTCAGACTCACTTTCTACTGTTTTACTATCTCTTTCATATTTACTCTGGATATTTTCTCAGAGCTTTCTCTCTCTAAAGCAAAGATTTTCTTGGTAGTTTATGTTTACAGCAAGGACTGCATTGATCAAAGGCGGATGGCTCAACCTTTCTGAGTTGGAGAAAACACATAAAGTTAAGAATGAGAGACGAATCGCAGCAGGGTTACCTTCATCACCTATTGACAGACCAGTCACCTCCGCTACAGAGTCAGATCGAGGCTCGTCCTCTTCTAAAGGTACTAAGCCCAAGAAACTATTTCAATCCACCCTCTCCCCTATAATATATGGTTCCTCAGTTCAGGATTCAGTGCCTACTGTTGAGCCAGGAGCTACAGCCACTAGTTTTAGAAAACCTTCTCCTTTTCTTGCTATGGGATCAGACACAGAGCACTCTCCGGAGAAACTGGTTGTTAAGAGGACAAACCGGCTGGTTAAGGGGCAAGCCTCTAAGAACACTCCCTCAAAATCGGGGGCAAAAAATAGTAGTTCTGGGTCTGGAGTGCCTATCAGAGCTCCCCGGGAAAGGTCATCTGGTCCGGAGGCTAGCAGCCCAGCAATTCTAAGAGAGACCTCTGCCTCAGAGCCCCAGCCCGAGACTAGAAGTCAAGAAAACGTTGAAGGCCAGTAGTCCGGAAGCCAGGCTGAGCCAAGTTTGAACCCTCCCCGGATCACTACCACTGATATTCCTCCAACAATCATGGAGGAAAGAATGGAGGACTCTGCTGAAGAAGTCCCTTTTGAGTCTGAGTCCTCCGGCCAGACTAGTAATACTGCTGCTGCCAAAAAAGTTAAAGGCAAAGAAAAGCTGTGCTTGAGGCATCCGGAGCTGCCGGAGTGTCTAGAGGGGAAGGTAGGGCCTTGTTTTCACAGGGTCGAACTTAAATATCTCTTGGCCTTACAGAAGACCAAGTATGCTTTTATCCACACGGCTGATCTGGGTCGAATGCGCACAAAATGGGAGATCCCTGAAAACGTGAAGATAAGGATTCTCATAGATCCTGAAACTTCTATGGATTGCAAGCTGAACGAAATAGTCATCTTCACGGAGCTATTTAATTGGGGACTCAGATTCCCATTGGACCCAGAGATTATCAGATATTTCCATCTGGTTAAAATCTGTCCGAGCCAACTGAGCCCCAGCGGTTGGTATACCCTGGTGTCATGCATCATGGCATCGAGGCTGTCCGGGATCCCTCTTCATATGGAAGAATTTGCAGCAGTGGCCAATCTTTGCAAACATCACCAATTCCCCTTCTACCACTTCAATATGGGGGACAACTTCAAAGCTGTTAATGATCTCTTGGAGTCTGAGAGAAAATAGAGGAGCCAGTTTTTGTTCATCAGTGGCGCTTGGGAAAACAGAAAGAAAATCAAGGCCGGAGAGAACCCAAGCCTCCTCAGAAGCAGGTGGAGGAGTGACCGTAAGTCTCCCACTTTAAATCTTTGTCTACTCTTTCCTTCTTAAAGTTGGTTTAAATTAACTGGTCTCTCTTTTGTGTTAACAGAACTGCCTAAGGAGTTTGGTGATCACTTGAAGGCCGGACAGGTTACCTGTAGCAGGATCAATGCCTGGGCTGCTGAGGAATGGGGGAACCGATTCCACGCTGCCTTTACCAATGGAAACTTGGCAAGGTCTCACCTGTGGAACACCACAGGTCGGAGAGACCTGACTTGGAAGGAGCTCACCACCCAGCCTTCTACGGACACTGTGCTTAAAAGGTCCCATGAACCAGATGGGACAATCTTCTTGCCAGGTCGGGCCAAAGCCCCAAGCGAAATGAAGGGCAAGAAGAGAGGCAAAAAGGTGGCGAGTGATGCTGAGAAGGATGCTCCAACAGACCCGGAGGGGCCGGCCCAGAGCCAAATCGATGCTGCTCTCTTGCAAGTGGTGGAGCAAGAGACCGAAAGGCAGGAAACAGACATCCCAAAACCTCCAAGGGCTCCCAAGAGGACTCGCAAACAAGGAGGTGAAGGCGCTGACCGGGAAGCCAAGAAGAAAAAGACTTCAAAGGGAGATGAGCTTGCTCTCCGGGATCCGGAGCCTTCTTTCCAAGCTGACCCTTCTGACCCAACGCAGGCCGAAGAGATCCCAAGGGACTTTCATACCGATGAGGTGGAGGGGGGAGATCTCAACATCGATGAAGTAGACATCTCCGGTATGGGTGAGCTTGGTGAATACTTCCTCAGCCTCCTAGAGATGAATTTGCAGGGCCTTACATTCCTCCGAGCAGCTCCAATACGGTCAACTTCAATGGTAATACTTTCATTGTGTCTAGTGAAAAGGACACCATAGCCCATTCCTTGCTAAGCAATGTGCAACCAGTACTTACACTGGAGAGACAAGTTCGGGGTCAAGCAGAAATCATCAAAGACCTTAAGTCTGAGAAGGAAAAACTGTCCGAAGACCTTCGCACTGCTACTGCCAATGCTGATATGCTAAAGGAGGCAAACGAGGAGCTGAAGAGGAATCAAGAGGAAAGCACCACAAAGGGTGCCACTCTAGAGGAAACCATTAGAGACCTCCGGGAGAAGCTGTCCGGTGTGGAGAAAGATCTTACCGCCTCAAAAGAAGAGACCAGGGCAAAGGACAAGACTATCACCAACTTGACCACTGACAAGATTACTCTTGAGTATGCAGTGTCCAAGGCTGTCGAGGAGAAAACCGCTTTGTTAAGGGATCAAGAGGCTACAATCAATGCCAAGATCAATGCCTATGCCAACCAGATGATTAAAAGCGAAGAGTTATTACTTGAGAAGGTGAGGTCTGATATGGTTCTACTCTTTCATGAAAAATTTCCGAAGAGGAACCTAGGGGACTTGTGGCTTTATGTAGACGATGATGACCTTCCACATCATACAATGGGTGAAGAGGATCAGTATGGAGTCTCCAGTGCGTCCTCATCCGATGATGAAGAGAGGACCGGAGAGAGCCCAGACGAGGAGGAAAATGATCCCAAAGGCAGGAAGGTAGTCGAAGGGAAAAGCGACTTTAAGGGCAAGAAGGCAGATGAAGGTGAGCCATCTTCAAAGGCTCAACCTTAACCTACAATCTACTTTGTTTATTTTTCATTCAAACTAAAGTCCTTGGAAGGCCAAGGTACTCTTTTTGTAATGGTGTCCGGTGCTCGACCGAACAGGTTTTTTGTGTTGTATCTTGACTATTTAAAAGTCCTTGGAAGGCCAAGGAAATTTTAAGTTGTTTATCTCAATGAATATCTCTGTTCTGTACAACCATCATCTTCTTTCATTGTGTTCGTTTTAATTTTGATAGCCAGAGTTTAAGAAGCCTTTAGTTGTTGTATTGTGAGAGTGTTTAAATTCTCCGGCTAGAGTTTAAATAGCCCTTAGATATTTCAGTCCGGATAGTATGACAAGGGATAAAACTTTAAAAACACTTAGAAATTTTTTAAGAAGGCATCGAACTTTATTCAACCAACCGGACACCTCATTAAAACCTCCATGTGCCACCAGGGAGGAAAGAGTATGCCCCCAAATATTTACATGGATGTTTAAACAAGTAAATATTTACACAAGTGTTATTCCAAGTACATCCGGAGATGCTCAATATTCCAAGGATGAGTTAGAACTCTGCCATCTTTGTCTTCCAACCAATAAGTTCCAGGCTTGATTCTTTCAACCACTATATACGGACCCTCCCAAGTTGGGGCCAGCTTTCCGAAGAGCTTTTCTTTAGTGTGTAAGAAGACTTTCCTTAATACTTTTTCCCCTGGTTGGAAATCTCTTCTTTTAACTTTGGAAGCAAACCTGCTCCTCATCAAGCCCTGATAGTGTGCAACCCTAAGGTGAGCTTTAACCCGTCTTTCTTCTATCAAATCGAGTTGACTTCTGATTGCCATCTCCTTAGCGTGTTCGGAGAAGTTGTGAACATGAAAGGAGGGGAGGGTCTTCTATATGGGGGCTACTGCATCCATCCCATAGACCAAGGCAAAGGGTGACTCTTGTGTTGCAGCCCCAGGTGTTGTCCGGTAGGCCCACAAGACTTCTTGTAGATAACTAGGCCACTTCCCAGTAGCCCCTTCTAGATTCTTCTTTAAACCGGACAGTATAGTTCTATTAGCCACTTCAACTTGCCCATTTTCTTGTGGGTGGAAAGGTGAAGAAAAACAATGCTGTATACCCCTTGAGGCACAGAAGCTTTCCATTTCTCTATTGTCGAACTGTGGCCCATTGTGTGTTGTTATTTTCTGTGGGACACCAAATCTACAACATATGTTGGATATAATGAACTTTATGACAGCTTTTGATGTTGTCCCTGCCAGGGGAGCTGCTTCTATCCACTTCGAGAAGTAGTCTATGGCCAAAATTATAGTTTTACGCCCTCCGGACGCCACAGGGAGAGGCCCTACTAAATCCAATCCCCATCGAGCAAAGGGAATGGGCTCAGAAATTGACTCTAAAGGAATGGCTGGTACATGAATTTCATTGCTGTACCTCTGGCATGGGTCACACCTTCTCACCAATTCCTTAGCATCTTTCATGATTGATGGCCAATAGTATCCGGAGAGTAATACTCTTCTTGTTGAAGCTCTAAATCCGCAATGGACTGATCCCTCACCATCATGTAATTCGGAGAGGACCACTTGTGACTCATCATCCCCCAAACAACGTAGGAGAGGTTTACTGTAGTACTTTTTGTACAACACTTCTCTCAATATGATGAAACCACGAGCCTTGTGTTTCAACGTTCTGGCTTGTGACTTATCTGGGGGCACGACACCATCGGAGAGATATTGTAGGAGAGGAAACCTCCAGTCTTGAGGCTGTTTCACTTGTATTTCAAAATTTTCCTCTTCTTTACCCTTACTAAGTTGAATCGAGGGGCTTTCGAGCACATGAATCCATGGATATGACTCCGTATATGCTATGGTTGCCAATGAGTCTGCTAGCTCATTTTCTGCCCGGGGAATGTGCTCATAGACAACAGCTTTAAATTTAAGTGCTTCATTTTTGAGGAGGAGTAAATACTTCACAAGTTGCTCCTTTCTAGCCTCAGATTGGCCTAGGGCATGATGGATGAGCAATTGGGAGTCACTTAGCAGCTTGACCCTCTTAGCCCCACAAATGTAGGCTAACTTTAACCCAGCTATAGCTGCTTCATATTCAGACTCGTTATTAGATGCCCTGAAAGCAAAACAAATAGCCTGGTACATATTGTCTCCATATGGGGAAGTTAAACATATTCATGCACCATATCCCATAGTGCTAGATCCACCGTCTGTTCAGACGACCCACACTTTCTTATCTTTTATATCAGTAGCTTGTTCTGAATCCCTATCGGAGTGGAATTCAACCAGAAAATCCGCCACAGCTTGGGCTTTGACTGCTGTTCGGGGAGCAAAGTCTATGTCGAAGTCCCCCAACTCTACTGACTACTTAGTCATTCTGCTCGAAATATCTGCTTTTTGAAGGACATTCTTTAAGGGAAAAGAAGTCTGGACGATGATAGGATGAGCCTGGAAATAAGGCCTCGTCTTCCTTGCAGCTATCACCAGGGCTAATGCCAACTTTTCAAGTTTCAAGTAACGACTCTCAGCATCTATCAAGCTTTTGCTGATCTAGTACACTGGATGGGGATGATCATCGACCTTTCTTACCAGCACAACACTGATGGCACAACTTGAAACTGCCAAATATACGAAGAGAGTCTCCCCATCGACTGGTTTAAACAAAGTTTTAGGGGAGGACATGTGTTTCTTGATCTCATTGAAAGCTTCATCACACTGTGGGGTCCAATCAAATCCCTTGACACCCTTCAAAGTTTGAAAGAAAGGAGCACACCTGTACGAAGACCTTGAGATAAATCTGTTTAAGGCAGCTAATCTCCCTGTTAACCGCTGTACTTCTTTAATGTTTTGAGGAGGCTCCATTTGGAATAGAGCGTTGAGCTGGTCCGGATCGGGTTGTATTCCATGTTCACTTATGATATACCCTAGAAACTTCCCGGACTGCACTCCGAACACGCACTTTTCAGGGTTTAATTTCAAATTTACTTTTACCAAGTTGGCAAAAGTTTGTTGGAGGTCGGACAAGTGCAACTGCTCATCCACACTCTTCACCATCATGTCATCAATGTATACTTCCATATTTCTTCCAATTTGATCAGCAAATTCCTTGTTGACTAACCTCTGATAAGTAGCCCCAGCATTTTTCAAGCCAAATGGCATCACCTTATAGCAATGTAGACCCCTGTCAGTGATAAACGTAGTATTCTCTTGATCCTTTGGATCCACTTGAATTTGATTGTATCCGGAGAAGGCATCCATAAAGGAAAGCAACTTGTTCCCAGAGGTAGAGTCTACTAACTGATCAATCCGGGGGACCGGATACAAGTCTTTTGGGCAAGCTCTATTGAGATCTGTGAAATCAATGCACATGCGCCACTTGCCATTCTTCTTTTTCACCAAGACAGGATTGGCAGTCCACAAAGGGTATTGAGATTCCTTAATGTGCCCCATCTTTGTGAGTCTGTCAACCTCTTGTACAATGACATCAGCCTTTTTTTGGAAAAAGCTCTTCTTTTTTGAACTACTGGAGCTACATCTCTCCGGACAGACAGGTGGTGTGATATCACTTCTGATGGAACCCCAGTAACATCAGCATTGCACCAAGCAAAAACATGCTGATGGTCTTTCAAAAACTTCAATATTTCCTTTTTCAACGTTGGTGGCATCTTAGACCCTATCTTGACACTTTTACCATCTCCCAAACAGTGTGTTTCAACCTCTTCGATCGGTATCAATACTCCAGGGGTCTCTCTGGGGTCATCAATTTCACCCTCACCCCCAGAAAGGCCCTCAAACTGCTATTGTTCATTAATACGGACTGCCCCCAGCGTTCGAGGAGCCAGGGCAGTAGCATAGCATTCTCTTTCAACATTTTGGCTGCTCCAGACGACTCCAACCTGTCCCTGAACAGCATACTTCAAGTACTGGTGGACTGTTGAAGCCACTGCATGCATCCTAGAGAGCCAAGACCTCCCTAGAATGACATTATAGCAAGTGGGACAATCCACCACAATAAAGAGTATTCTGACCATTTTCTTGAAAGGGCCCTTGCCCAACAACACCTCTTCTTCGAACTCTCCGATCACATCTGCTGAGCTACCCGTGAAGCCCACGATTGACCTGTCCGAATTCTGAATTACAGCTGGGTTTTTCATTTTCTTGTAAGTGGTTAGGAAAAGGATATTGGCTGAGCTTCCAGTATCCACCAGGATTCGCCTTATTTCATTACCCCCTATAGATGCTCCTATGACAACAGCATCCTCATGAGGGCCAGCAATGTCCCTCAAATCATCTTCATCAAAAACAATAAAGAGGAATGAGTTTGGGGACTAATAAGATGTCATGCCTCTTTCTAGCTGGGAGGCTAAAGTATGAACATGCCTCTTCCTCGAAGAAGCAGTAGGAGTTGTCATAGTGTCCCCTCCGAAAATTGTAAGCGACTCAAAAAACTTAATGAGCCCGAAGACCGATCTAGAACATTCCTCAATAGCACTCACTCTGTTTCGAGTTGGATCAGGATCCAAGTATTCAGATTCCACGTCAAACCTTTCAACTATAACCATGGCCCCCTCCGGAGCAGCATTACTTGGACCAACCCGGTGAGTGTTGTCAGGCTTGTTGCCTCCTCTTCTTTTAACGTATGCTCCCAACTTTCCCCTCTCAATCAAGTTTTGAACTTCTTGTTTCAATGCTATGCAGTCATCAGTGGTGTGGCCAATATCATTGTGATATTGGCAAACAGAGTTGTTGCGATGCTCTCTGGGAGACTGCAGCGTTGCCGGTCTCCGGTAATGCACCTCATCCTTTGTTTTATCAAAAATGGTGGCCACACTTTCTTTGAGCTCTGCGAACCTCTCCGGTTGGACCCATGGCCCTCTTTTGTTTCTGGATTGCTGACTCTGAGCAAGAGCTGCTAGCTGAGACTGAGCTTTTGCCATACCATGCCCCTGTCCGGTCTCTCTTGCTTTGTTCCCGGACTGATTTTGATTTGGAGTTGGTGCCACTAGGGTAGACCTCACCTGCCTGTGCACCCTGGTTTTCTTGGTTTCATCAACATTTGTCTGTTTGCCAACCTGATTCAGCAACCCTCCCCATGTCATGGCCTTCTTTCTGGTCACTAAATCAGCCAGATTGCCTGGGTTCAAACCTTGCCTTAGGGATGTTATTGCCACTTGTTCGAAGCAATCAGCCAACCCATTTTTGGTGTTCACGAAACGACTTATATATTCTTTCAAGGACTCATTTGGTTCCTGGGCACGATGGATTATTGTGTCTCCATTGCCCTTCAGCTCTTTACTCCCTACGAACTGCCTTCGAAAGGCTACCCAAAATGTATCGAAATCTTTAATACAACCTTGAGGCAGGCTATTGTACCATTTCAGAGCACTCCCCGTGAATGATTGGGAGAATGCCCTACAAAGTAGTTTATCATCGTTGTCAAAGTTCATCATGAAGTTTTTAAATTGCTCCAGATGGTTGTCCGGATCAGTACTCCCATCGTACTTCTCTATTTTGGTGCTGTCAAACCTCTTGGGGAGGTTTCCGCACAGAATTTTAGAAGATAATGGAGATTGCCTCCAATTCCTTCCATGACTGAACACAATATCGTCATTGGGAGTTGCAAAGATACCTGGTTTATCATGGAAGGCAAAGGGATCCATCAGCATCTTGTCCAGATGCCTCCGGCTGTGTGATGACCCTTTACCAATGTTTCTCTTCATCCTTCCATGTCTATCCCTTTTCCTTGAATACTTTTTTATCTGCTTTTGTTTCTTTCTAGTTCGACCCGCATTGCTGCTTGAGGATAAGGATTTTTCAACTCCTTCATCGTCCGAAGAGCTATCAGAAGATTCTGAGCTTGAGTCAGAACTCTCCACAGGCTTGGACCGGTGAGACGTTTTAGAACTGGCATGAGTCTTTTTGGTGCTCACATGAGTTTTTGAAGACTCATGCTCCGTGGGGTTATCGGTGTGATGAGCAACCGATGCTTTAGACTTTTCTTTCATGCCCATCTTGGCCTTTTCTACCCTCAGAGCTTCTATTTCACCCTTGAGCCGGTCACGCTCTTCGATGGTGTATTCATCGTTCTCTCCCACCACTTCGAGCAAAGCTGGTGGTAGTTCTGGGTTGTCCGGATTCATTCGGACATAATTTTTTAGCTGGTTTTGAATGCTTGATTCAGGCACCTCACGCCTCCCACTGTGGTCGCCAATTTGGTGTGGAAAATAATCGCCTGAGGGCAGGCTAGTAATTTCAGTTGGTGTTTTAAGGTAGTGTGTGGGTGTTAAGTGTTTAGAGTAGAGAGTATAGAGTAGAGAGATAATTAAGCAGCTTGGTAGCAGTTAATTCTCATTATTCGTAGTTAATGTAGGTGGTTGGGTATTTATAGCCTAATATTTGGGCCCTTATGGGCTTTCGGGTCATGTTTAATGGACCCGGGTCATGTTCAAAGACCCATGAGCTCTAAGTAGGAGAGCAAGTAGCTTAGTCAAGAAGTGTTTAGGTTTTTTAGTACTTTTGTCATAGTTCGAACAGTCCTATGGTCATAATGTTCAAAGTGATATGTCCGGTCCAAGTGATCTGTCCGGTCCGGAGGCTTTGGACTGATCTGTCCGTGTCCAGGGAGCATGCTGAATTCGGACTCATCACATGCAACTCTCTTTCTCTCTCTACAAGGCAATTTTCTTTCTCTAAAGTTATGAAAACAAGTAACTCCAAATTTTGAAGTGCCTGAGTATTTATAGCTAGAGGTTTGGGTTTCTAACAGTCACAAGGGCCCAAACAGTCGAAATTGTTTTCTTAAGTAATGATTGGCACGTGGATTTGAGACATAGAACTCGTCATATTAGTATTAAATCAACAATATGATTAATGACGTCACTGATTCGATTAATGGCATAGAGTAGAGCAGGTCAGACATCTCTGAGGTGTGTTCCGAATTTAATCCTCGGTCGAGTATCTTTGCAAGAACTGAGAGGCTACTGATATGGGAAAGAATTATTTGGATTAATAGTTGGGTCAGTTAAATGAGAGGGTACTTTGGCTTTATAAAAAAAATTATACGAACCCCAACAAATATGTAATATTGAGGGTTGTGTAATAAAATAATAATTATGGTTTAAATAAGTAAAATAATATGGTGGAATGACCTTAAATAGGTTAAGCATGAGGTTTTTGGGCCCAACACTTGTACTATATAAAGCAACAACCCATGTTTTTGGAAATGATGAACATTTATTACTTTATTACAACTTTTGTCAACTTCTGTCTTTAACTTTCTCGTGTTTCTCTCTCGAAATAGTTTCCTCCAAACATAACTTAGACATATAATATCTCTAATAAAACTTTGGAACTATCATATCCAACAAGATATCTCTCAATCATTCAACATATTTTCTCGTTGCAGCTAATGATATGAAATTAGCCTTCATAGTCGAACGAGATATGCACATTTATTTCTTTAATCCGGAAGAAACAAAACCATCTGCAAAAGCGAGCACTTACCCCATAACCAATTTTAATATCGCCTAAACTGGTGATCCAATTTGCATATGTGTATCCCTTACGTATCCCTGAAAAAATTAGAATATCAAAGATAAATGTTTTTGGTGTTCTTTTAGTACCATAAAACCCTTCCAATTCCATCTAAAATTTTTATACATGGTTAGTACTTGGATTACTTGTAAATTGACTTAATTTAGTTACCACGAAGAAAATATCAGTCATAAGTCATAAAGCTGCATACATCAAACTTTCTATTATACTAGTGTATAATGATTGAGAAACTTCTCATCACTCATTCTTTCCAAATTTTAAATTATGATCAAATGACGTATGCGCTTCTTTAAATTTTAGATGTTTGAACTTATCAAGTAGTTTCTCAATATAATATGATTGACTTAGGTCATAACCCCCATTATTGTTGAATACCTTTATTCCCAAAACAGTATCTACTTCATTAAAATCGTTCATTTTAAAATTATATGGCATAAGCCTATTTGTTTCAGTAATCATATTTATATCGGGTGAGGATAATAATCGTCTGAGGGTAGGCTGGTAATTTCAGTTGGTGTTTAATGGTGGTGTGTGGGTGTTTAAGTGTTTAGAGTAGAGAGTAGAGAGATAATTAAGCAGCTTGGTAGCAGTTAATTCTCATTACCCATACTTAATGCAGGTGGTTGGGTATTTATACCCTGATGTTTGGGCCCTATAGGCTTTCGGGTCATGTTTAATGGACCCGGGTCATGTTAAAATACCCATGAGCTCTAAGTAGGAGAGCGAGTAGCTTAGTCAAGAAGTGTTTAGGTATTTTAGTACTTTTATCATAGTTCGAACAGTCTTATAGGCTAGGTATTCAAAGTGAGCTGTCCGGTATCCGGGGAGGTTGGACCGACCTGTCCCTGTTCGGGGAGCAGACAGAATTCGGACTCATCAATATCATTAATTAGTATGATAAAATTATACATGTATAGACACATTATGAACACTATTTAAACATACAATATTTAGTGGTATCTACATTTCTTCTTAAACATGCTTCACATTTGTATATCGACGTTGAGAATGTCATATTATCCTTCCATATTGCATGGTTTGTTACATAACATTGATATAATCAAACTTGGTCTTTGTTCGCGACCGTACTTGTTTCTAATTTTATGATACTAATTATTTTTATTGTAAGTACATAGATTACGTATAGAAATCCTTACAAAAGTTGAAGATGAACTTTCATCGAAAAAGTATGGAAGCTTGAGACACATATTATATATGATTTCTAAAAATAATTATTTTGATCATTTATTGTTTTAATCCTCCAATGAAAACTATTTTGAAATATAACAATTCTTGTGATTTGAGATGCAAGCATCTAGAAATCTCAAACTAGAGTTTGACAAGTATTGATAAAAATTGATAAACTTGAGTTTTCAAGATAATAAGAAATTTATGAATATGATATGTAATCATCTCGCTGACCATCTATCTATTTATAATAAGCAAAAATCTACAGAAAGTAGTAATTTTCCACAAACCCCTAAGAAAAATCATGTTGATCAGATAGGTGACTTTTCAAAAGAGTATATTTTTTTTCCAAAAAGCACATGTTCAGGTTTATCTCGACAAGACTTTTGGTTGACGTGACAATGAACCAGTGTTTAATTATTATTTGAATTTTCAGTATTTTCATCGTGAAAAAACCTATTTTGACCGTGACGAAGTTCAAATTTTATCATCGAAAACTTAAAAATCCTGACGTGTCCCTTCAATTATTTTTTTATTACGAAAAAGTGCTTTCACCGTAGCAAACCATTTTGTTGGGCGAAAAACTCAGATTGATTAGTAAAAGAGTAGAGAAATGGTATATATGTTTTCTTATTTAAGAGATTATATTGTCATATCGTTTTTTTACCTTCTGTATTTTGTTTAATTTAATTCAAACAATCAATTTCCTAAATCTTTGATTTTACAGTAAGTTTAAAATCTCATGAATAGAAATATTAACATATGTTACCTTTGGTTCCTTCGATGATTCAGATTGAAAAATCACTAAAGAATAATTATTGTGTGAATCTTCAAAAGCAACAATAGAAAAATCTAAGAGAGGTCAATAACAAAGATTTTGGCTTCAATTTGTTTACGGTGATGAATAAGAGGTTCCATAATTCCTTCATAATATGACTCGTTGCCTTTATGGTGTATACGTATACTAGGGGTTGCATTCATTTTATTTTCCATTTTATAAAGATGGTTGATCAAATCAGGATGAAATAATATGTTTTAGAACTTTGTAATGGCGATATGAAACAAAGTTTCAAGTATTAAGTAAGAAAATAATAAAATGAAGAGCTTGATTCAAGATTTGTAATGGAGATTGAAATGAAAAGAATATACAATACAAAAACCAACCTATTTTCGAGAAGGGTAAAAGTTATTATAATCATTATTTTGATTTAATCTAACTCTATATACGAATTGGGGATCGATGAATAATATCACTTTATAATGAATGTATGAAATAAAAACATTTCTAATGAAAATATGAGTGCATGTGAGCGACATACGCATAACTTGACCATGTTTGAATTCTAAAACAGGTGCTTCAATAAAAAAATTCATTCATTCGTTCAACTTTATGTATTTCCTCAACAACGACAAATAACTTTCAAATTCCATATGAATGACCAATTCTTTTTAAATTCATTTAATTAACAAATTAGGAAAAATAAAGCTCTTAACAAATCAATTATTAAGAATAAAAATCATTTCTCTTTCAGATTTTATTAATCAATCCCACATATTTTGTAATGATTAGGGGCATTGTTCCATATCTGTAGAAGTAAAAAAGGTCACAACAAAGAATACAACTTTAACTACAATGCATAAATAAGATATAAACTTCCGTCAGCTGAATCCTGAAGATAAAGATTGCTTTTCCATTTCATAAGACGATAATGACAGTCATTCGTTCATACTTTGAAAATACTAGGACCAAATATCATATATCTAGAAGCAATATGAGAAATTATAAGCAATGTGATGAAAATGTTGAGACTGTTTGATTTCAAAAAACGTCACAATAACTCTTAGAGTCGGGTACTTGTTAGTTCTACTTTGTTTCTTTTGAAAAAATATAGTTTTCAGTAACTTAAAAGAGTTTTTAGTCAGTGAACAATTTTTAATAAGACATGAGCATATATAGCACGAGATAAACTAAAAATGTCTCTGAGATTTTATTAATTAGAGAAATCTCAATCTGTGAGCATGTAACATCAAGATTGTCTAAAATTCTGAAACATAGATATAATTTAATATACTTTGGAGAAGGAGATTTAGGTACTACAGATAAAACTTCAATAATATTTGCAAATTAATAAAAAAACAATATTTCATATAAAGTAATTTAAGGGTTCGTCGTTCCTAGTTTTTCTTCCAATAAATAAAAGGAATGCTGATTATGGTATGAATCATATAATCCATAAAATTCGGTCAATTAAAAAAGTGAATTTCATTAAACGGTGTGACTACAAGTTTATTGGATCAGTTTGTTTAAGGCTCGTTTAGTAGTCTCGGTATAAAAAAATAACTATTTGGCCGCACGCGAGGGTGAGTAAATAAAAGTAAAAAAAATATAATTAACTAACTAGCATATTCTTACATCTATAAGTATTATAGATAAAAGCTTATAAAAAATAGAATATAATCTAGATTAATGTATAAGATATATTTGTTTTGGTTTAGAAGGTATACTTTGTACACCCCTATAAATAGAGTTCAATTAATTAAATAAAGCATTACTTTCAAGATTAGGATTAATCATTATTTGATTTTAGACTCTAAACTGAAATTGGATGTCGGATCATATCTGAATCCTCATAAATTAAATTATACTCTACATGTATATATGAATATATAAATTGGTTTCTTTATTTGCATGAATAAAATATTTAAATGAAAATATTATTATAAAATATTATAATTTTTAAAATATATTAATCTCTCATTTCGCGTGATATATTAATTTGTAGTGATTTAATTTTTGAGATGGCATATGGTTTATGAATAAATAGAGCTTTACAATTTGTTGTACGAGATAATTTTCATTCAAATGAGGATGATGACTCAACTAATAGGTTTTTTGTTTGTAATTTTTATAGTTCATGTGAGGTTGTCCATTAGCAATTAAAATATTACTCCTTTCGTCTCATAATTAGTCGTTTAAGATTTTCTCATCAATATTAAGAAAAATAATAATCATTTTGAAAGTGGAATACATGTAACTAATGTTGTATTGGAAAATGAGAACGACATATATTATACGAACCAAGAATTCTTCTAAAAAAATACATATTATAAGACAGTGAGAATTTTTGATCATCCACTATTTGACTTGATCTGGATAGAAGCTTACTTATCTGTGAGACTCAACGAATGAAGACTGGTCTCAATTGCCTCATAAAAAATCTCACCGATCAAAACTTTATCCGAAAAAAGAATGCAAGACGGTAGAGCTTTACATTAGAGTAATAGCCAAACGAATTCTCGCTTTATTAACGAGGGTTCTGGAAAAAAAATTGCACATTGATAGATGAATTTTAGACAATGAGGCTTAGGATCCAGATGGGTCTCGATTGTCGAGTCCATATACAGTCTCTAAGTTTAAGATAGGGGGCTCGACGTTCAAGGCCTCTGTCTTGATTAATATATTCCAAAACACTCTCGTGTTGGCATATGCATTTATTACATTGGGCTGGTAAGAGCTTATAAAAAGTTATTCTTTATTTCTTTTTATATTTGACCCTCTAGTTTTTGCCACATTAATTAAAAAAATGACATGATTATTTTTAGAATTGTAAAACGTATTTTGCTTTTCATAGATAATATTTTTATTTAATATGCATTCTAAACATGATGATGAAGTAAATAATTAAATGGTAAGGAATACAATGCTTACATCTTTTATAAGGTAATTTGAACTAATATTTTTGTCTCCCTTTTTTATTTTTTTGTAAGAAGATCAAAAGTCACAATTCAAGTGTCTTTGTGTAATAGTACCAATCATCTCTAATAAAGTATATTAATTACACAAAAATTAGCATTTAAGTTGTAGTTTTAATTCTCAACTGTATTAGATGTTTTCAAGTTCTTAAACAACTTTTTATAAGCTAGGGTTCTACTAAGTTACAACTTTAACGTTTATAAGTAGTCATTCTTGTCTTTGTCCTTGCAAATGAAGTAAGGGAGGAATACAAATGGAAGTCCATTAGTTATTGTCAATTTGAATTACTATCTTGTTTAGATCTCGTCATTATCAACAAAAATGTATCGGTTGATGGTTTGATCGAATAATTAGAACTTAAAATTTGATTTGGAGAGAAGATAGGACCGAGACCTAGTGGTTCGATTCGGATGATAAGTTGATCTTATAAGTTTTTGATTTTTTAAACTAAATGACTAATTAAGAGAACCTTTATTTGGTTGAATATTCACACTTTGTTTATCTTTCCTCTGATGAGCCTAGTTACCTCTAGTCGAGTTGTCATGACTATGCAGAGCTCATTTTGGTATTCACCATATTTTTTTCTCGTTAAAAATATTTCGCCAACTAAAACATCCCTTGAGGAGATAAAGAAAAAACATATAAAAATAAGTAGCGGACTCCTAGAGTTACTTATATGACTTTCTCAATTGAAAAATATTGTTCGTAGTTTTACCTACGTGGGACTTCACCCTAGTGCTTCAAAGTAAAAGCACATGATTATTATTAGTAAAAAAATAAACTTGATAAATTTCTTTAAAAGACAAATTAATTCGGAAGAAAATAAATGGGTAAGCCCTAGTAGTAGCCCAGCTATCAAGTGGTTTTAACATGGATGGTTCGAAGTGATGCCGAATCTAGTATACTAAAATTAAGTGCATGAGTTCAGTTAATTTCTCCTTTTGGGGAGGCTTTGTACCATGCTATTCGATTTGGATTTCTTGCATCAAACAACTAGGCTGGATACGAGGCTGCATTAGCTGGGTTAAGGCTTGCTAATATGTGTGTAGCGAAAATAGTTCGATTAGAGACAGATTCGCAGCTAGTAAAAAAATGACATGAGTGTCATACCCTCGTGAAAAATATTGTTTGTAATTATACCTTCGTGAAGTTTGAGGGTTAATTCTTCTTTTTTATAAAGCAGTTGTTGAGCATATGAATCGAGGAGACAACATAGTTGTTGATTCTTTTGCAACTATTGCATACACAGAAGAATATCCGTGGATATTACTATATGAAAGTCCTTTGATTTTGATGCGATCAGAATAATGTAAGTATATTGAGGAGGTTTTTGTCATTAGCGAGATAATTTGAGGTGACTGGAAATCTGATATAATAGATTTTTTTTACTTCGAGGTATATTACTCAAGCTATTAAGTCAACTAAGAGATTGAGATACAAGGCTCATGGTTATCTAGTGTTAGATGGAGTGTTGTATAAAAAGTATTCAAGTAGACCCTTGTTATGATGTTTGTGTAAACATGAATCTCAGGATATTTTATCTGAAGTTACATGATGGGGAAGGTTTAGCTCATTATAGGTTTAAGTCTTTGACGCGAAGGGTTTTGTTGGAAGATTATTATTGGCCCTCGATTATGAGTGCTGCTAAAAGTTTAGTTCAAAACTATGATACTTGTCATTGTTTTGTCAGTTATATTCATAAGCCATCAGTCCCACTTACTTCTATATTCGAAACAGTACCCTTTGACAGATGACGAATAGATCTAGTAGGACCATTACCTATGGCTTGTGGAGGGCGTCAAATGATCATTGTAACAGTGGATTATTTTTTGAAATGGGCCAAAGCTGAACCATTATCTTGTACAAGAGGCAGTGATGTTATTAAATTCACTATAGATGATATTTGTTTTCGTTTTGGAGTTCCTCGAAAGATTACTAAAAATAACGGCCCTCGGATTAACAATAGATAAATGTCGTCTTTTTGCAGTTCAAAATGTATACTTTCAAGCAACGACCAAGTGGAAGTTGGTGAGCTCAATTATTAAAAGAGTTGTCTTAGGAAAAAGTAATATGCAAGTTTTAAAGAGAGAAAAAGTTTTTAGAGAGAGAAAATCAGAGCACAATTATGTAAGATAAAAAAGTGTTCAACCCCTTTATTAGTCCAACCTTGCACTTTATATAGAGGCGCTAAGACTCAACGTTAAACTGAAAGCGGTTACATAAAAGGGATAAATTACCCTTAGTCCTTAACATAATTCCACAGTCATAATTGTTCAACTAAACTTATATTATTTACACTTTAGTCCTTAAATTTATACTTCCATATCAGTAGCCCCCCTAGTTCTCATATCAGTAAATTAATGAGAACTAAATGTCTTCGAATCCTGCTAGAAGCATATTAGAAAATTCAAAGTCAAATACTCAATAATATCCTTTTTTTCTCCTTGAATCTTTTTAGACGCAAATTTAGAATATAGTCATCGATTATTGCCAAACGCGCTCACATATCAAAACTCAAATTCAAAATATGGTAATCTTCGAATTTTACCAAAGGTGCCCACAAATCGTAACTCTCTAGGAAATAATTTTACTTCGAAATTACTTCGAGGTAACTCTTTATAAAATATAACCATTCAGATTCATCATGAATATCTAGCTACCAGATTAATAGCTAGCTAGCTAGTTTGACAGCTATCGAACTCATAAGCTTTTCACTGTTTTGTATTCAGCCCTATCATCATAAAGTCTTTTCCACTTCTACACATCTTCTTATTCTCCTATAAATTCGTTAGCAACTTCATTTTTCATTCTCACAATCTAAATTCGTTGAGAGAGAAAAACACATCGTTGGCTACCTTTAACGTGTTCTTTAACTTTCTCAGCATCTTCATCAGAAAAAACTCATACTTTCCGATCAAAACCTATATTCTCCGGTCAATCTTCATCCAGTTTATGAGAAAAAAAATCCAAAAACCAGAAAATCCAAGGCTAACATACCCAAAAAACCCAAATCTTCGAAGGCAGACTATAATCTAGTCTTCGGATCATACGATTATTTTTGCATTACTGAAAGAGCAGAGGAGTATAAGGCTGCCGGATTAATCAACAACGCTCTCGTTGGAACAACCACTAAAACCACTTACTACGGGAATTTCGATCCAACTAAAGTTCATATTTTTTCACCTACTCCTACTACCGAAGTGCATCATTCTTCTAAAGTTCAAATACCTAAAATGCCTCGAGCCTCTTCTTCTCAAGTAAGAGCATCACCTCTGATTAGTGAAGAATCAAGCGATTTGTTTTCAAAACAACTCTCAATTACTCCTTCTTCAACTCATCCTCCACCAACTCATAAAAGAAAAACTTTCATAGCCATGAGAGATGATTCTGATGTTAGTCCAACTCCCCTCTCCTCGATTTTATCTACTCAGTCTCCTCATCGGAGATAAATAATCAAAGAAGCTCCATTGCCTCAACAAAATCCATCTAAAAATCCTTCCCAAACAAGATATAAAACATCAGAAGCCGATGAAGCTGATTTTGAGGCTATTAGGTCTGATAACGAAGCTGAATCTGATGAGGGGGACTCAGAAACTGCCACAGAAAAGAAAGTTCGCAAGCTTCGAAAAAAGAAGGCACTGCGTATTGTTTCTAATGAGGAAATGACAGCTATTGGTAGAAAATTGAGAGATCTTGATGCTGACTATATTATCGAGCTGGAGAAGGTTCCATATATATACTACCAAGAGAGTCAAGCATTGGAGTTAAAGAAATAGTGGAGAATCGGAGACAACATCACTGTTCGACTACCTAAGAAAGGGGAAACTCTCTTAAATTGCAAAGATAAAGAGTTGGTGCTCTACCCCAAAATCATCAATTGGGGTCTTCGGTTCCCACAGGATCCTATGATGGTGGAGTACTTCGAACTTCTAAACCCATGCCATACTCAAGTGATACCGAATCAATGGTTCACTCTTATATCTATGATTATGGCATCTCGGTTGTCCAAGATTCAGATGAGCATCAAGGATTTCATCTCCTTAACCAAATTATCAAAAGGTCTGAAACTCTCTTTTAACTACCTCACTTTAGTAGATGATTTAAATATCATCGATGATCTCCAGGAAGTGGACAAACTTTGGAAGCAATAGTTTATCTTTATCTCATGAGCATGGAGAACGACAAAGAAATATCCGATGCCAATCCATCAAAACTAAATCCCATCTGGAGAAGCAACCGTAAGTACTTTGAATATTATATACTTTAAGATAAATCTTTGTTGTTGTCTTCTTCATTAATTATTTATTTGTATGATTATTTCAGCAATTCCAAGGCGATATGTTATTCTTCGTTCAGCAGCCAAGGAAATTTTCAAAAAATCTTGTCGCTTCGGCCAAAAAAGAGTGGAAGAACGCTTTCCACACCACCTTCCAACCGATCAACTTCGTCAGCAGTCATCTTTTTTCGATCACAACGGGAGCCTTGCCTCCTCTAAATTTAATGGATGAACCCAATCCTCATCACGCTTGAAAAATATTAGTTCAACCTGATTGTAAGTTATTCCTCCCCATCCGCAACAGGTCGGAAAGTCACCTACCTCTAAAGAAAAAAGAAAAGGCAAAAACGGAAAAGAAAAGTAAAAAGGCAGCTAGCACATCTAGTGCTAGACCTTCAACACAGTCAAAGCCTAAACACCACAAGAGAAAAGTAGGAGAGCATAATCTTTCACTCATCGAAGAAGAAGAGCAAGAACTTTCTTCGAAGAAAAAGAATGCTTCGACCAGTCCTCATGGGAAGAAAAGCAAACAATCAAAAATCACTGAATATACATTGGCCGATGAGAAAGAAGTCATAACTGCTGGTAATCAACAAATTCCTCTTATTAAAGAGCAAACAACCAACAATCATGCTCTGATCATCATCAAGGATAATGCAGATGATGGTAATCAAAATATTGGCCACTTCGACCCTGACAGCTTTATTAATTTCAACGAGTCATATGAGCTTGCTGGAGAAGATGATCTTGTCCTATAATATATTCAAACTCGTATGCACCATTTCGGGAGAAATACAACTGTCGAAGCGTCTCTAGAAATCATTTCTCCCTCTATTCCAACTACAACTTTAGACATGATTCTTTGTCCTAGCCCAACAGTTTTTCCTTCTCCTCCACCTAACCTTGAAGTCCTTACTTCACTCCAAACATTGGCCGATCTCGATGCTGCAGCAAAGGCGCTTGCTTCACCAGTCGAGGCCTCTCAAAATCATTTGAAACAATTGGCCAAAGACATGATCCGCTACAAGGGAATTGTCAAAGGTGAAAAAAAACTAAGGGAAAATTTTCAGGACAAGGTGGTCGAGCAATTCGACATGTTCGAAGCAGCAAGATCTGAACTTATTCGAGGAACGCTCTTTATCAAAAGTCATTTGCAAACACAACATTATGCTAAGAAATCGCCTCATATAAAGAGAAGATGGACAAGCTCAAAGCTAAACATGTTGATGACTTAACTGAAGAAAAGGTCACATCTGAATGTCTTCAAACTTCTCTTTCTTCCAGCAAAGCAAAAAATAAAGAGTTAACTTATGAGATAGCCAAACTGATTAGCGATTTTGAGAAGAAAAACGTTGTTGTTGTTGCTGCTGCAGAAGCCGAATGTTCTAAAGACATGTTGGCTGTCATTAACAGTGGAAAAGAAGAGACAACCATCACTCTTCTTCGAGAGCTTCATGAAACTTATCCAAAAGTTAATCTCTCAAGTTTTTAGAACGACATTCCCATCGAACGACGTCCTAGTGAAGACTTCGATCCTGTCCCAAACTCGTCATCAGAAGAAGAGTCATCCAAAGAGGAGTCATCCTAATAACTTCATTTTTCTTTGATTTTTTGTTATCCTTTTTGTACTTGTCAAATTAGGACCCTGCTTATTGTACTTCATCGAATTAATTGACAAATGTTTGTTTATTTCTCATTTTTATCATCAATATAAATTATTCGAAGTTAACAATCCTGAAATAATTATAATAATAATTTTTTAAACATAACTCCGTAAATATAATAATACACTTCGAAATTAAAAATACATAACTCCAAATGACTTAATACAAAATTCAAACATACCACCTCGAATACTATAGTGTATTTATTGAACGCTGCACTTTGAAAAATCACCGTTCATTTGTTGAGCATTGCACTTAGAAAAATCACAGTGCATTCGTTGAACGTTGCACTTTGAAAAATCATAGTGCCTTTATCAAACGTAGCACTTCGAATATGGTTATTTCTTTGAAAAGTGTAATAAACACTTCAGAACATTCTACTTTAACCAACCTCAAAGATGATCATTCGTTGATAAGTTGTTAAGATAGTTTTCAATAAACACTCATAAATAACCATTGGCAAAAAATGCATTGTATTGATAATATTGAATATGTGCATAGCGCCTTGTTAAAACCTTCATGGGCCAATATGGTAGGAAAAAGTACGCCATTCAATAGTAAAAAATCTAAAATACAAAAACAAATTTATTCCCAATATAGCTTCAAATGATGTATATTCCACGGGTGTTGAAGCATCCTCCATTGAAAATCACAAAGGCAATAAGACCCTGGTTTTATCCTCTCAACAACCATATAAGCCCATTCCCAATGCAAAGTCGTTTTTCCAAGGCTCTTATCCTTTGTATGCAAGAATACTTTTCTCAACACTTTATTACCTTCTTTAAATTCTATTCTTTTTACCTTCGAATCATATTTGTTCCTCATAAGAGTATGATAATGGATTACATTTAAATGAGCTCAAACGTTTTTCTCCTCAATCAAATCTAAATTCTCCCTTTTTAGCTTCATCATTGGATCTTTCATAATATTGATTTATTCTAAAAGATGACATCGTAGATTCTATGGGGCTAACTTCATCCATTCCATATGCTAAGGCAAAAGGAGTTTCTTTTGTAGGCTCCCTCGGAGTTGTTCGATAAGCCCAAAGCACCTCTTGTAAATAATATAGTCATTTCCCTGCTACCCCTGTCAATTTTTTCTTCAAACTATATAAAATAGTTCTATTTGTCACCTCGACTTGTCCATTGGCTTGAGGATGAAAAAGCGTCGAAAAACATTGCTGAATTCCTTTTGACGCACAAAATGAGGTAATTTCTTTATTATTAAACCGAGGGCCATTATCTGTTATAATTATCCGAGGAACTCCAAAACGACAATAAATACTATTCACAATAAACTTGATCACATTATTTGCCTTTGTTCCAGATAGCGATTCTGCTTCAGCCCATTTTGTAAAATAATCTACTACTATAATTATCAGTTTCTTTCATCCGATGCCATCAGCAAATGCCCCACGAGATCAATCCCCATCTATCAAATGTTATAGCCTCGATTATAGACATAAGTGGTATTGTCGAACTATGAATAGCATTAACAAATCTTTGACAAGTATCACAACTTCGAACTAATTTTTTAGCATCGTTCATGGTTGTAGGCCAATAGAATCCCACAAGTAAAACTCGTCGTAATAAAGCTTTAAACCCGCAATGAGTTGACCATTCTCCATCATGCAACTCTGATAACACCTCATGTGATTCTTGCTTGTCTAGACATCGTAATAATGGCCTGCTTAATGCCTTCTTATACAAAATTCCATCTAACACTATGTATCTGAAGGCTTTTCCTCTCAAATTTTTGGCTAACCTTGTATCATCTAGTAATGTTCCTTGAGTTAAAAAAATTAAAAATATTTGTTCGCCAATCTCCTAGGATTGCATCAGATGTGACAAAGAACTCCACTATACATTCACAGTGACTAGATTGAGTAACAATCGAGGGATTTTCTTGTAGAAAAATCCAAGGATATTCCTATTTTATAAGCAATAAATCCTAAAGAATCAGCCACCATGTAACTTCCTCGACCAATATATTCAACAACAAGATGATTGAATAACAACATTAAAATCTGAAGTTCCCGAAAATATAAAATCAAACAATCCTTTCTCGCCTCGAAAAATCCAGATACCTGATTCACTAAAAATTGAGAATCTGTTTCCAAGCGTACTGAAGTTGCTCCACATATTTTTGCCAATCTTAAACCTGCCAAAGCAGCTTTGTATTCAGCTTCATTATTCAAAGCGTGGAAACCAAATTTGATAGATTGAATAATATTTTCTCCAGTTGGAGCTATTAACTGAACCTCAGCAATGCATCATGAAAAACTAGACCTTCATCTGTTCGAACATTCCACCTCGAATTTACTGGTGCATTATCTTTACTTTCTTCCATATCCGATCTGCTAGAATAAAATTCAACAAAATATTCTGCCAATGCTTGGGCTTTAATCACAGTTTGAGGTGTGAACAAAATATCATAATCCCCCAAATCCACTGACTTCTTAGTCATTCAACGTGAAAGTTCAGGTCGTTGTAAAACATTTTTCAAAGGGAATGAAGTTCGAACTTCGATAGTATGAGCTTGAAAATAGGGGCTCATTTTTCTAGCAGTAATCACCAATGCTAATGCTAATTTTTCTAGTTTCAAATACCTCTTTTTTGCTGCCACTAGACTTTTACGGATATAGTACACTGGCTTTAGAATACCTGAATCTTCACATATCAATACCGCACTTAGTGCAAAATCCGATACCACAATGTGTAAAAAGAGCTTTTCTCCACTTCGAGGTTTTGACAATATTTCTGGTCATGATAAAAAAAAATTATACTTGTGAATGCTACATCACACTCCGATGTCTATTCAAATTTGTCTGGTCCTCGTAAAACTTGAAAGAAAGGAAAGCATTTGTCAGAAAATCTAGAAATAAATTAGTTAAGTGTTGCTAACCTTGTCAAAATATTTACTTCTTTAATAGATCAAGGCAAATTCATTGCTATCAAGGCTTTCAATTGTTCTGGGTCAGCTTCCATTCCTCTTTCACTGATGACATAACCCAAAAAATTCCCTGACCAAACTCTGAATGTGCACTTTTCAGGATTTAGCTTTAGCATGATTGCCCTTAAATTCAAAAAAATTTCCTCAAAATCCTCAAGATGCACATCATCCTTCAAACATTTCACCACCATATCGTCTATATACACCTCCATATTTTTTCTGATCTTAGTGGCAAAAGCTTTATTCATCAATCTTTGATAAGTCGCTCCAATATTTTTTAATCCAAAGGGAACAACCTTATAGCAATGCAACCCTCTATTAGTTATGAAGGTCGTACATTCGTGGTCCTTTGGATCCATCTGAATCTGATTGTATCCTGGAAAAGCATCCATGAATGTTAGTATTTTATTTCCCGAGGTGGAATCAATCAGTTGATCTATTCGAGGAACATGAAATGGATCTTTAGGACAGGCTCGATTCAAGTCTGTAAAATCCACACACATTCTCCACTTCTCATTCTTCTTTTTTACCACTACTGGATTTGTCGTCTATAAAGGATATTGTGACTCCCATATGTGTCCGACCTTGAATAACCGGTCCACCTTAGAAATAATTGTTTCTGCCTTCTCCGAAGAGAATGCCCTTCTTTTTTGAATCAATGGTTTCACCTTTGGATCCATAGCCAAACTATGACGAATAACCTCGATTGGTACTCCGGTTACATCCTCCATTTTCCAAGAAAAATGTCCAAGTTAAAAGATAAAAATTACATCAGTTGTTGACGTAAAAATGGGGTCAGTAAGGTTCCGATTCGAAGCACTCTTCCTTCCGAAATAATACACTCATCTATTTCTTCACTTATTTTTAAAGACACTGGGGTTTCCTCGGATCGTTAAATCTTTCTTCAAAATCCGAGGTTAACCCCTCTGACTGCCATTCATGCATCAAATCTCCACTGTTGGCTCCCCAAATTCGAAGCGCAGTGGCATTACATTCTCTAGATACTTTATGGTCGCTTCGAACGACCCCGACCCAATCCCCTATCACATACTTGAAACACTGGTGAACTGTTGACACAACCCCATACATTCTAGAAAGCCATGACCTTCCAAAAATAGCGTTGTAGTTCGTGGGGCAGTCCACCACTACAAAAAATACCTGGACGTTCTTCTTGAACGGTCCTTTTACCAAATTTACTTATCCCTTGAATTCCCCAATCACACGAGTTGTTACACCCGTAAATCCTATAATTGTTCGTTCTAATTGAGAAATTGTAGGTGGATTTGTCATTCTATCATAAGTTGATTTAAAGAGAACATTTGCAATCGAAACCTTGTACAAACTGATTATCAGTCCCCATTACCGCGTACAAATTTCGATCAGTCACAGTATACTAATTCGAGGTGTCTCCCTCACACCACTTAGACTCTTTCAAACAATGAGGAACATTGTCCCTTTTAGATTTATGTTCTTTTTTATTCTTCCCTGGCTGTTCTCTTTACAGTTCCTCTTTCGAAGAACTCTTATATCTCTTAAATCCTGAAGCAGAGCTTTCAACCTCTTCATCAATAGAAGCTACATACTTTTGCTTGTCTTTTTTTCGTTTCAGAGAAGAATAGCGCTCTTTAGGAGCTTCAAAGCGAGCTTTTTTTATGTTCACTTCTAGCATGCCAATCAACACAAAATCGATCAGACTGATCTCCTATATCACATATCTCGTTTTCTTGCCTCACCTCAGATTTGAGCTTTGCGAGTGAATTTCTTGTTCTCTTTGTTCATATTTTTCGTTAAGCATATTTATTTTATCAAAAAGTTAATTCATGCGTATCTCAATGTCTGATTGAGTTTGGATCAGAGTTGATCCATCCAGCCTATTTTTATTTATTTGCAAATCATCTTTTAATGTTTCCCTCGCTAATCGAAGTGACGAATTATTTTCGGGATTCATTATATGGAATTCAAACGAAAAAAACAAGAAGATTGTATTGAAATTCGAACATGCAACTCACTGATTCTTAATCGTACCCAGTGGAATTGCCAATTTGGTGAGCTCAATTATTAAAAGAGTTGTCTTAAGAAAAAGTAATACGCAAGTTTTAGAAAGAGAGATAAAGAGTTTTTAGAGAGAGAAAGTCACTTCACAATTGAGTAAATCAAAAAGTGTTCAACCCCTTTATTAGTTCAACCTTGCCCTTTACATAGAGGCGCTAAGACGCAGCTTTAAATTGAAAACAGTTACATAAAATGGATAAATTACCCTTAGTCCTTAACAGAATTACATAGTCATTATTTGATCAACTAAACTTCTATTATTTACACTTTAGTCCTAAAATTTCTACTTCCATATCAGAAGTAACTAATAGGACTATTTTAGAAGGTTTAAAGAAAATTTTGACAAGTGCTGCTGGGAAATGGCCTAATTAAATGCAAGAGGTGTTGTGGACTTATAGAACAACCCCTCGAGAAGTTACTCAAGAAAATTCGTTTGCCTTAGTATATGGAATGGATGTTGTAAGTCTTGTTGAATCAATTTTACCTTCTTATATAATACTTCTTTATTCCGAGGAGCCAAATAAAGAGGTAATAAGGACAGACCTTGACTTGACTGAAGATAAAAAGGTTAGAACGCATTTGAGTTCGACTCGCTATCAAACTTTGATGAATAATCGTTATAATTTGATTGTAAAACAGAGGGATGTTAAGGTGGGTGATAAATTTTCAGAAATATATATCTCCATACAAAATATAAGCGTCTTAAGATGATGGCTCCAAAGTGAGAAGGTCCTTATGTGGCGGTAGAGCGAGTCAAGACGGGTACATACCGTCTTCACGATGAACATGTGAGACTTCTACAACACCTATGGAATATTGAGCACTTGAAACTATATTTTGAGTAATATTTTCAAACGTTTGTGGTAATATGATTTTATTGTGCGTTTGTATAAATGGCATACTCGTGGAGGCGATATAAGAGAGAGAACAAACGACTACAAAAACAAGAAAGAAGAAGACGAAACAGAGTACATATAAACCCTATCCCTAGGTTAGAGATAAATAGACTCAATGACAAAGAGAAAATTCTCAATTTTTATTCATTAAAATCTGACGAAAAAAAAATAGGGTAAAGGATGTTTTATATAAAACTACCCAGAAATCTATTCCAAATAAATAAAATTACATAAATGTCTAAATAAAAAAATACAAAAAATAACACTTAAATATAAAAACTAGGTTTTGAGGGTGTTATGGATCGAATTAAGGTACTAAATTTTGTGACAAATCACAATTTTGAAATCTGACGGGCTTGTTGAAATTTTCGATTTGGGTACCTGTTTGACCCAATTCCAATACTTCCGCGAGAAACCAGCATGGCCGTAGTTTTACCTACATTTTCCTTTTCCATTTGGAAAATATTCGACCCCAAATTCAAAACATAGAAATATTGAAAGAATTACAAGCAAATCGGATACTTGTTGGTTATACTTTGTTACTTGCGAAAAAATATAGTTTTTTATTTAACAGAGTTTTCAATGGGTGAACAATTTTTAATAGGACATAAGCATAATTAGCATGAGATAATTCAAAAATGTTTATGAAGTTTCATTAATTAGAAGAATATCAATCTGTGAACATGTAATATCAAGATTGTCTAAAACTCTTAGGAGTTTGACCGAAAAAGACTGAGATATAATTTAATATACTTTGGGAAATGAGATTTGCGTACAACAAATAGAACTTCTATAATATTTACAAATTAAAAAAAATATATCTCATATATAGTAATTTAAGGGTTCGTCGTCCTAGTTTTTCTCGCAATGATTCAAAAGGATACTGGTTATGGTATATATATATATAGTCCATAAAATTCGGTCAATTAAGAATGTGAATTTCATTAAATGATGTGACTACAAGTGTATTGGATTAGTTTGTTTAAGGCTCATTGAGTAGTCTCATTAGAAAATATAACTATCTGGCCGCACACGAGGGAGAATAAATAAGTAAAAAATATAACTAACTAGCATATTCTTACATTGAATATAATCTAGATGAATGTATAAGATATACTATTTGTTTTGGTTTTGTACACCCTTATAAATAGAGTTCAATTAATTAAATAAAGCATTACTTTTAAGATTAGGAATAATCATTATTTGATATTAGACTCTACCCTAAAATTGGATCTCGAATCATATCTGAATCCTCATAAATTAAATTAAGGCCAGGCTAGAAATAATACACATTTTTATAGATCTTAAATCGCTAGATCTTATACCTAATTGATAGTCTCGCACCGAAATTTTGACCATTTTACCCTTTTCAGAAAACCTAGCTATAAAAGCGTTTTGATAGATCTCTCACCATTTTTTTCCTCTCTTTCTCTCTCTCTCTAGAAACCTCTGAAGCACCCATTTCTGAAATTCGATTTTTGAAGAATCTAAACCGAAGAAAACGTAAAGGTAAACGATACGAACATCATGGTATAATTTGTTTTTGATTTCATTCGGTATAAACTGTCGAATCTAGGTTTTTTAGTTTTTGTGGTTTCGATTTCAAAAGTTGGATTTTTGTATGATTTTAGGTGTTGTTTTGTTAGATTAGTGTTATATTGTTGTTAGTACTGGTAGGATCTACGTTTTGGTGCTTGGTTTTGTTAGAAATGAGGCTGTTTTGGGGTTGTAGCCATTAGGGTTTCGACATTGCTGTTGGGCCTCGTCGCATGCCGTTCGTGCGATGAAGAGGGGTCTTCGTCGCACGAACGGCATGCGACGAGGCCCAACAGCAGTCTCATTTTGGGCCTGCGACCAGGCCCAAATGAGGTCTCATTTTGGGCCTGCGACCAGGCCCAAATTGTTTTTTTTTTATATTCATTTTGTTTTTTGCATGCTAATACATATTTTTTTGCGTCGTATTTACACGATGCCTCGATTCAAGATTAAAGCAAAAAATCCGTTTAAAAAAATTAGGGCCGATGCCGAGGCCGAGGAGGCAGCAGCAGCGGCTAGAGCGCAGGCCGAGGCCGAGGAGGCTGCTCCGAGCGGGGAACATGTTCCCGGTACACGTAGTAGACGACGTCTCCGTCGTGCGCAACCGTGACCAAATCAAGCGGAGGTATATTTTTTGCCAACCACTCCAGCGTTTGTTGTTTCAGCCGTATAAAATTAAGCAAGAAGCGGCCGCCGTCTTCAACATGACAGTGGTAGACTACATCAGTAGGGATATGGTTGCGTATCTTCAGGATAGGATTGCGGAAAGGGAGGAGGGGGTTCATTCTGACGACAACTTGGGATACGACTTCGATGATTGAGCATTTGGTTGTTGCCATTTCGGTGTTTAATTATTTTCTTATGTTTCGTTAAGTTAAAAGTCATAACTTAATGATTTCCTCTTCTTGTAACCACTTCAAGTGTACTTGTTCTTTTCTTCTATTTCTTCATAATGTACTAGTTGTTTTCCTGAACTTCTTCAAAATGAACTTGTTGTTTTCTCCCATATACTGGTATTTTATTCCAACAAATGTCCAAAATGGTAAAGTAGGCCTATTTTATGTCTGAAAAACTATGCAAAAAATCTAGCCTCTCGTCGCAGGCCCAAAATGAGACGAGGCCCAATAGGCGTCGCATTTTGGGCCTGCGACACAAGCCTTCTGTCCAAGATTATGGGCCAATTTTTTGGCCTGCCGTCGCAGGCCCAATTTGCGACCATGCCCAAGGAGGTCGCATTTTGGGCCTGCGACCAGTGCATTCTGTCCGGTTTTATGGGCCAAAAATTTACCTTGCCGTCGCAGGCCAAAAATGAGACCATGCCCAAAGGGCGTCTCATTTTTGGCCTGCGATAACTGAATTATTTTTTAGAGAACAACCCGAATTTTGAAAATAGATATGTGATATGTGTTTCTAATGAAAGTTACGTTAAACTTTAAATCGTCAAACACATTTCCGTAACTTTCAAAAACACCGTAAACTATATTATATCAAAATTACATCAAAATTACATCAAATGTACATCATCGAACATCAAAATTACATCAAAAGTACATCAAAAGTACATCAAAAGTACATCAAAAGTACATCAAAATTACATATGTTACAGTAGATGTTAGGAAAACTAACTAACTTAAACTACAAATGTCGCACAAAAACATTTCAAACATTTGAAACGTCCTCGTCTCTAGTCAAATCTGTGACATGGGGTTTTTCGTTCAAGTTGATTTTCCTTGCGGGCATTATCTGTGTAAATTTGTTCAACCGCCGGTAGTATGGATGCGCCCATTGATTCGCTTCTTCGGTTGCGTAAGCGGCCCAACAAGGGTATAATGGAGGCAACGGTCCATCGGGTGGAGTAGTAATCTACAAGGAAATAAAATAAACGAATGCATTAGTAATGATAGCGTAACAATTTTAAATTGGAAACGACATATACTTACATTAACAAAGTGACATCCATGCACGAAAGCTATCCCAACTTCTATGATCGTCGAATTGTTGACGGGTGGCTTTCCACGTATTGGTAGATACGTTAACGAGGCTGCGAGCGATACATGGTATACCATGCATTGATACCTTGTCGCGATGACTAGTCCAATGTCCGGAAATGTCATCCAATAGTGGCTACTAGGATTGGGCTTGAAGTAATCTAACCTTTGTATCAAATCGTCAAACACCTTCTCCGAACCATATACATCCAACCAACATGCACGGTTGTCCCGCAACTCCTTCAACAACTCGCGTCTAACATCCTCCCATCTATCTTCGTCGTTGTAAATTGAATGCGCTACGGAACGATATCCGCATTGTCCGTCCGGAAGAACGTCAACTAACTTTGAAATGTAAGTGTGTAGAAAGGTCGGGATGCAATCCGGATACAATGTTAACTTCCCATCCTTAACAATTTTCTTAGGCCTTCCAACCTTCTTTTTTGCTAATGGAGGTTTGGGTGGTACGATGGGAGCCACTTTGGATGCGGCCGTGCTCCCTAACGTGTTTACGGGTGTACTACCTACCGAGTTAGCCGGAGTACTAGCACTAGCGGTTTGTTCAATGGGATATTCCCACGAACTAGGGTTCCGTTTAGTCGATTTATCAACGCCTCCCTTTGGTCTACCTTTAGCTCTAACCGCTTCTTTCGGATCTTGAATATGACTTGTCTCGGGCATCAAAATTTGCATTACTTTATTGATAATGTGGTCTTGTTGGTCGGGGCGGAAACTACGAATGGAGTTGTCAATCAAGGAAATCTTTTTTTGCAATTCCTCTTCGCGAGAGGTAGGATCCCTGTGCACAATATCTAATCTTTTCCAAAAAATATCCACATCTTCTAAAGGGATGCACCTACCTTCTCTAGTTATAAAGGCAATTTCACATGCACAAGGTAAACCATGCGTTTTCCTAAGGAAACAACCTCCACATGCCACCCGATCTACTCCTATATTCCGAGCACGTACAATAGCAACCGTCAGTATCTTTAGCCCCGCATGTGACACATGACCTTTAAGATTTTTGGTCAAAACACCATCGAAGCCGGGAATTGATCTAAACTTACTTTGCTCGAATGATTCGACGATACCCGCATGCTGCTTCGTTAACAAGTTATGAACTTTTTCCCAAAAAGTCTCAAAGTTGCATTGATTCGTCCCAAGATATTTTTTTAGGGACGAGTGTGCACCCTCCGCCCTAATAAGTACAAGTAATAAATTATCAAACCACGAAGTACTTTAATAAAATAACTCAACGAAAAGTAGGATACACGGACTAACCTATTTGTAGTTGTTTGGCCATAATGCTTAATCGTGTTCGTTTTGTACGCAAGGAACTTGTCAGCATATTTTGTTATCCACGAGTCCATAACGTACGCAAAGCACTCCGGTTTAGATGCAAACATCTCCTTAAGCGTATCCAGGTTCTTTTGGTAACTCTCAAACGTGTTCGCCTCCGCAGCGTAGCCGTAAAATTCAACAAATTGTTTCGCTACCGCATCATCGTGCAATATCTTCCGAACCGCCCCAAGGATGTTCTTACTAATGTGCCACGTGCATAACAAATGGTGCGTTCCGGGAAAAATTCTATCAACCGCACGCATGAGAGCTAACTCACGATCGGTAACAATAATGGATGGAAATGCGCAAACGCTATCCATCATCAAACCACGAAGAGTTTCCAAAGCCCATACGTAGTTTCCAATCTTCTCTCCGCTCATAAACACGTACGCAACTGTGAATGTGATGGAAGTGGACGTAAAACCAACAACCTCTAACAACGGCATCTTATACCTAGTCGTCTTGTACGTACAATCCATGAATAACACGTTCGGGAATGTACGTAATAAGTCTATGCTAGTAGGATGTGCGAAGAAAAAGTCAGTGATCACCTTCGTATCATCTTTCAAACGCTCCCACGTCGAGTATCCATTCTCCTTCAACTTCGTCAATAGATATTGCATTTGGGTTTGTCCCCCGTGTTCAGCGTCCCGATGTTTTTGGCGGACATTGTAGATAGCACGCATGTTCGAAATGTTTTCCGGATATTGGTGTTTCAAACCACTGTAAATCTCCCTAAGGCGCGAACCTAGGTGAGACAAACTGCGAACTAGTTCCTCTTCGTCCAGTTTTAGCCTACAAGCGCGGGAATGACCGTCTAGGCGAACGTAGGGTTCATGATTGTGAGTACCGTTTATCACCTCCAAACGCTATTTCATGGCTAGTACGTCGATCGGATGACCTTTTAGCGCAAACGGACAATTACATTTCTTCGTCGATGTCTTCCTCTTTTTCAAAGTGTCCGGCTTTGCCTTAGATATGTATACACCGTATCGCTCGCAAACGTACTCTAACCTAGGAGTCCTTCCCCATTTCCCACTATCGTAGAGTTTTCTTATTGTCACAAACTGGATCTTCTTTGATTCAATTTCCACGAAAGCATCTAATTCGTCTTTAGTGAATAATCTATCCGTGGTGAATATTTTACTGTAATCGGCATCCATAAATGGAGGCTGGGCAGGTTCCTCCTGCAAAATATACAATCGAAAAGTATGAGTTTATATATACAAGAACCTGTCGCAGGCCCAAAATGAGACATGTCTCAAGTCCCGTCGCAGGCCCAAAATGAGACGGATACAAAAGAGCGTCTCATTTTGGGCTTGCGACAGAAGCTCTCTGGCCCAAAAATATGGGCCATATTTTTGGCCTAGCGTCGCAGGCCTTAAATGCGACGGTCAGTTGGGCCCGTCGCATTTTGGGCCTGCGACCGTCGCTGCGACCGTCGCGCGCTGTTCGTGCGATGACAACGCTGTTCATCGCACGAACAGCGTGCTACAGCTCTGAAATTAAAAAAACTTAATTTCGGTCCTTACCTCCATCCGGTAATCTTCCTCCTCGTTCAGTAAGTCTTCCAGAGAAATGCCCATCTCTTCTTTGTCCATAGATACTCCGATTTAAGATTTTTCGAAGTGGGTTTTATGGGTTTAGGTAAAAAAAGCTAATTTTTTCGAATTAATGGGTTTAGATTAGTAGATGTTACTACAAAGCTTGTAGATCTAGTCTAATATCGGATAGATTAAGTGTTTCGGCCGATTTGGAGACAAAATGGCATAAATGTCAAAATCTAGAGAGAGGAAGGGCAATTTTGGAATTTCAACTTTCAGTTTCAAAAAATAAGGGAGTAGGGTGAGAGATCTATCAAAATGTGTAACATTTCTAGCCTGGCCCATTAAATTATACTCCACTGTGTATATATGAATATGTAAATTGGTTTCTTTATTCGAATGAATAAAATATTTGAGTAAAAATATAATTATCAAATATTATAAATTTTAAAATGTAGTAATCTTCCATTTCGGGTGATATATTTATTTATAGTGATTTGTTTCTCCAGCAACATATGGTTCATGAATAAATGGAATTTTTATTAGACCTAACTTAAACAATTTGTTGTATGAGATAATTTTCATTAAAATTAGTATGAAGACTCAACTAATAGATTTTTTGTCAACACTTTTTATATTTGATGGTCTAGTTTTTGGCACATTAATTAAAAAATGACATGATTAATTTTGGAATTGTAAAATGTATTTATGTTTTTCATAGGTAATCTTTTTATTTAATATGCATTGTGAACATGATAAATAAATAATTAAATAATGAAAAAACCATGTGATACCGTTATCAACATTTATAAGGTAATTTGAACTGATATTTTTGTTTCCTTTTTTATTTCTTGTAAGAAGATCAAAAGTCGCAATCTGTCTTTTTGTGTAATAGTACCGATTATCTCTAGTAAAGTATATTAATTACACAAAAGTTAGTATTTAAGTTATAGTTTTAATTGTATAAATGTATTAGACTTTTCCAAGTTGTTAAACAACCTTTTATAAGCTAGGGTTCTACTAAGTTACAACTTTAATGTTTATAAGTAGCTATTTTTGTTCTTGTCTTTGTCCTTGCAAATGAAGTAAATAAGGAATACAAATGGAATTCCATTAGTCATTGTCAATTTGAATTACTATCTTGTTTAGATCTCGTCATTATCAAGAAGAATTGATGGTTTGATCGAATAATTAGACCTTAAAATTTGATTTGGAGAGAAGATAGGACCGAGAAAAATAGTTCGATTCAGATGGTGAATTGATCTTCTAAGTTTTTGATTTTTTTTGAACAAAATGACGAGTTAAGAGAACCTTTAGTTGCTTGAATACTCATACTTTATTTATCTTTCCTATGATGAGCCTAGTTACCTCTAGTCGAGTTGTCATGACTATGGAGAGCTCATTTTGGTGTGGATCATATTTTTTTTCTCGTTAAAAATATTTCGCCAAAAAGAGGAGATAAATGAAAACATATAAAAATAAGTATCGGATTCCTAGAGTTACTTATATGACTTTCTCAATTGAAAAATATTGTTCGGAGTTTTACCTACATGGGAATTCACCCTAGTGCTTCAAAGTAAAACCACATGATTATTATTAGTAAAAAATAAACTTGATAAATTTCTTTAAACAACAAATTTCTTCGGAAGAAAATAAATGGGTAAGCCCTAGCAGCAGTCCAGCTAGCAAGTGGTTTTAACATGGATGGTTTAAACTGATGACAGATCTAGTATACTGGAATCAAGTGCAGGGGTTCAATTAATTTCTCCTTTTGGGGAGGCTATGTACCATGCTATTTGATTCGAATTTCTTCCATCAAACAACGAGGTTAAATACTGGGGTGCATTAGTTGGGTTAAGGCTTGCTCATATTTGTGGGGCAAAAATAGTTAGACTAGAGACAGATTCGCAGCTAGTAGCGAATCATATGACAGGAGTGTCCGAGGCTAAGAAATATAAATTAATTATATACCTTCGTGAAGTTCGAGGGTTAAGTCTTCTTTTTTATAAAGTAGTTGTTGAGCATATGAATCGAGGAGACAACACAGTTGCTGATTCTTTAGCAACTATTGCATACACAGAAGAATATCTGTGGTTATTGCTACATGAAAGTCCTTTGAATTTGATGCGATCCGAATAATGTAAGTACATTGAGGAGGTTTTTGTCACTACCGATATAATTCGAGGTGACTGGCAATACAATATAATAGATTTTTTACTTCGAGGTATGTTAGCTCAATATATTAAATCAGCTTAGAGATTGAGACACAAGGTTCATGGTTATATAGTGTTAGATGGAGTGTTTTATAAAAAGTATTCAAGTAGACCATTGTTATGATGTTTGGGTAAACAGGAATCTCAAGAGATTTTATCTGAGTTACATGATGGGGAAGGTTTAGCTCATTATAGGTTTAAGTCTTTGACGCGATGGGTTTTGTTGGAAGGTTATTATTGGCCCTCGATTATGAGTGCTGCTAAAAAGTTAGTTCAAAACTATGATACTTTTTAACGTTTTGCCAATTATATTGATAATCCATCAATCCCACTTACTTCTATATCCGAAGTAGTACCCTTTGATAGATGACGAATAAATCTAGTAAGACCATTACCTATGGCTTATGGAGGGCGTCAATGATCATTGTAAAAGTGGATTATTTTTTGAAATGGGCCGAAGCTGAACCATTATCTGCTACAAGAGCCAATGATGTTATCAAATTCATTATGGATGATATATGCTGTCGTTTTAGAGTTCCTCAAGATTACTAAAAATAAAGGCCCTGGAATTAACAATAGATAAATGGCTTCTTTTTGCAGTTCAAAAGGTATTACACAATGTTTTCAACACCTTTCCATCCTCAAGCAACGACCAAGTGGAAGTAACTAATATGACTATTTTAGAAGGTTTAAAGAAAATTTGGACACGTTCTGCCGGGAAATGGCCTAATTAATTGCAAGAGGTGTTGTGGACTTATAGATTAACTCCTCGAGAAGCTACTCAATAAAATTCTTTTGCCTTAGTATATGGAATAAATGTTGTAAGTATTTTTGAATCAACGTTACCTTCTTATATAATACTTCTTTATTTCGAGGAGCCAAATTAAGAGACAAGAATGACAGAACTTGACTTGATTAAAAAGAAAAAGGTTAGAATGCATTTGAGTTCGACTCACTATCAAACTTTGATGAAGAATTGTTATAATTCGATGGTAAAACAGAGGGATGTTAAGGTGGGTGATAAATTTTTAAGAAATGTATATCTCCATACAAAAGATAAGCGGCTTGGGATGATCGCTCCAAATTGGAAAGGTCCTTATGTGGTGGTAGAGCGAGTCAAGACTTGTACATACCATCTTCACGATGAACAGGGGAGACTTCTACAACACCTATGAAATATTGAGCAGTTCAAACTATATTTGAAGTAATGTTTTTAAATGCTTGTAGTAATATGATATTATTGTGCGTCTGTATAAGTTGCATACTCGTGGAGGTAATATAAGAGAGAGAACAAACGACTACAAAACACAAGAAAGAAGAAGACGAAATAGAGTACATATAAACCCTAACCCTAGTTTAGAGATAAACAGACTCAATGACAAATAAAAAATTCTTAATTTTTATTCATCAAAGTCTGACGGAAAAATAGGGTATAGGATGTTTTATATAACACTACCGAAAAATCTAATTCCAAATAAAGAAAATTACATAAATGTCTAAATAAAAAAGCCTAAATATAAAAACTGGGTTTTGAGGGCTTTATGGGTCGAATTTGGGTACCAAACTTTGTGATAAATCACAATTTTGAAATCTAACGGGCTCGTCGAAAGCTTCGATTTGAGTACCTGTTTGACCCGATTCCAATACTTCAGCGAGAAACTAGCATGTTCGCAGTCTTACCAACATCATCTTTCCCCATTTGGAAAACATTCGACCCCAAATTAAAAACATAGAAACATTGAAAGAGTTACAAGCAAGTCAAAACATTGAAAGATTTGTAGGCAAATTATGTTTGAACACCGACTAGCCTCGAGAAGAAGATAGAATTTGTCATCGGGAAAAGATGAATTTTCGTTGGCCACCCTTTTGGCAGAGAGGCGTTGTTTCAGGTGTTCATTGTGTAATAACTTGTTGGTATCTACATTACATATGCTTTAAATAAATTATACAAGTGATATATGTGGCTTTGACGACATGCATGTCGAAGAAAGTAAGAAAAAAAATATATGGAAGTCCTTTTGCAGCCGAGAATGTCATTATTGGCTCCATAAAAAACCTTGCAAATAATTGGACTAGGAAAGATAGGGCGGACAATATCATCATGCAATACAATCGGGTCAAGTAGACGAGAAAAGTTATTTACACAACAAGGACACGCTGCTCAATCACCCATTGTACCGATTCTATGTTCTTAAATCTGTTTAGTTAATCCCTGAAGTATTTCGATTTCTTCAAGCTTAACCCTACCAACTTTTAGTCTTTCCATCACATTTGTTTACTTATCCATCAGAAGCACAAATGCAGTTCCAAGACCTTATTGAACAGCCTTGAGTTCATCGAAATCCATCAGCACATTTACAGTTTCTGATTCTATTTTCAACTGCTCTTCTCCGATCTTGCTAAAGTCCCAAACCACCAGCCTCGTGTCCGTGCTATAAGATGCTAGCAGAGTTTTGTGAGTATGATCCTATTCTACCTGGTGGAATTGGCTAAGAAACCATAAAACAAGAGACATCTTAATGCCAAATATAGTAATGCAGAGTTGTCATATCCAGCGTAAATCCATACACTGTAATCCCTGCAGAAAGAAACAATTCTTCTTTGTTAAATAGTATATGGCTTCTCAAGTTCTTCAGAGTATATTTCTACCAGCAGATTCAAAACACTGCAATCTTCAACTTTTAACTTTTTACTCCTTCTTTTATTTCCCCAACTATCGCCAAAAACTCCTCCAGGTTCTATCACAAAACATAATCTATTATTCATCAAAACACTTTTATTTTCTTCAATCAATCTATTCATAATCTCAAACACAAAAATACCATCTTCCGTTTTCCAACACGAAAACATGTATCCATAGAAAACCGAATCAAAGGATTGATTTTAGGATAACATAAAATACCTGGAAGATGCATCTCCACAACAAAAGTTGCCACTTTGCAGCCCTTCTTCAATAGAGCCTCTGAAGCGATGTAGTTTGGTGTACTGAAGCCTAGAGACAATATCTCGATCTACAAGTTTCTCCTCAACATTAATTAGATCTTTATCATCTAAGTCATCATCATACTCATCATAGACTGACTTGTCAAACGTCGGCTCGGATAGAGTTTGAGCATCAAAACTAAGACTGATAGGTGGTACAGTTTGAGCATAGAAAAACAAATGACCACTAATTTGATAAAGGAACGATGTTATCACTCCCATGTTAGAGCCGAACATTATGAGACTTTAATACACAATTGTACCATGTAAAGCTGAAGGTGAGAAATTTCGGAGACGCATATTTGTGTCTAAAAAATGTGTTTCAGGAAACGAGAGATAAAACTTGTGGAAAGTTGGATCATAATTGCGATGAACTGTTCAAATATCAAAAGGACATAAAGGAGCTTAAGTACCAGCGATATGGATGAAAATACACTTAAATTCCTATGGAATAGTCACTATTTGAAATCGTTCAAAGCAAAAAAAATAGTTTCTTGGTGTCATTTTATTTTACTATGTGGCCGACTTTTTTTTAATGAGATTTCATATATGATATTAAAAATAAAATGTCTTACCAATAAATTAAATATTTATTCATATTTTTACTTTAAAATAATAACATATAAAAATAACATTTAAATATACGCAAATAAATTAAAAAAATTCAATATACTAAAATTGAATTTCAATAATAAACTAATGGTTCAAAATACGATTTTAATATTATTCTCCTACAATATAGTGGTAATAATTTTAAGCGAAGATGACATAACTAATATTTTCTAAAGCGATGATATCCATGACAAATTATTCTCCTAAATTTTAGGAATGTTTATCTAAGATAATAATAATGATATTATTTTCTCCAAAAATAATAATAGTAATATTTCTTCATAATTCTCTAAGAAATAAATATTTGTAATTCTCTCAAAGTTAGTGATGATGGTAATAAATATTACCCATGACTTCTTTCCGATTATCAACAATTGGAAGAAACTAATAATGAATTAGAAAATTATAACTAATTTATATATATTTATATATATATATATATATATATATATATATATATAATTTACAGAGAACATAGTTATAATTCAAGTTCTACTAATATATGTAAGATTTTATTCATCCAATTAATACGAACATGATTATAAGTCAAGCCCGACTGATATAGTATAAAAGAATATTCAACCAATTAATACAAACTTGGTTGATCTAGGAATTGAAGTAAGGAGGGCCAAAATTCTCGTCGAATTCTCGTCGAATTTTATCTCTAACATTACTATCAGAATTCAGAATTTTCAATAAGTTCGCGTAGTCTACTATATATTCATTCATTCAAATGAATGAACCAACACTATTATGGTGAATCAATATTATTATTACTCGAGCTACTTGAAGAACCAACACTATTATTTGGTTTAATTATATATATATAACAATAAATCTTAATGTATCTTACTATATTATTTTTAAAAGATATATAAAATAAAATAGAATATAACAAAACCAAATTTAATATCTTAAAAATATATTTTAAAATTTACATAAAACTAAATAAAATTTGTTATAAAAAAATATTTTTGAAAAATAGATAATATTAATATATTATTTTTAAAAGATATTTAAAAAACTATAACAAAATCATCTAATATATAAAAGATATTTCAAAGATATTTCAAAAGATAAATATATAAAATATATTTTTGAGAAATGAATGGAAATAAATTCAATTTTTTTATATAAAAAAATATTTTTTAAATACATATAGATAAAATCAAAATTTTATGTAAAAATTATATAAAATTAAAATCAAATTTGTATTAAACATAATTTATAATATAAATATATAATTTTATTTAAAAAAACAAACAAATATTTCCATATATATTGCCTTTAAACTAAGTAAATGTATTTTCACTTTCCTAAACCACAAATCAGATCCGAAAAAAATATTGATTAACAGGTGTTTTAAGATTAAAATAATAATAAAATTTTAAAAGGAAACAAAAAATATACATACTTGAAAAAATAAATTGGTGAAACTCCTTCGGATCGTGTTCTTTCTTTTCCTCTTTTTTTAAATTTCTTTTATCGAAATTTCTAAACCAAAGCCAGAGATAAAATATAATTAATTAGAAAGAGAATATTAAATCAAAACAAATTATGGCAAAAACAAATTGAGAATACTTACAAAATCAAGACTATATCCAACCATTTATAAATATCAACTTAAAATTTTATTTTAAAATATTCAAGATTTGTAACTTAAATTATTCCTTAAAAATAGCCATAATCCAAAATTTTGTAAATTAAAATTTCCACAGTTATTTGAGACTTTTAATATAAAAAGTTTCTTAAAAATAGTCAATATATTAGTTTTAAAATTAAAACATTTCTACCATTATTTCAGACATTAAATTTAAAACATTCCTAAAAAACAATTATTATCTTAAATTTTTACTTTAATATTATTTAAATAGTTATTACCTTAAAAAAATTATAAAATATATATTTTAGTTAAAGGGGCGTAAAATTGTTACTTTAATATTATTTAAATAATTATTACCTTAAAAAAATTACAAAATATATATTTTAGTTAAGGGGGCGTAGATTTTTATTTTAATATTATTTAAATAATTATTACCTTACAAAAAATTATAAAACATATATTTTAGGTAAGGGGGCCCTACGCCCTCGGGGCATGCTAAGAAAATTTTCAATGTCATGTTATAAAGGTTTTAATTAAAATCATTGTTATAAGTCAAGCCAAAATGTTAAATTTAAGAGGCCACAAACCTAATCAACGTGAATATGAATATAAACCAAGCTCATCTAGAAAGTGTAAAAGATCATGCTAATATTTAAAAATTACATGTTATATTTTATTCGAAATCGCATCAAATAATATATAACAAATCGCGGAAAAAGTTAAACCCTTTTGCTAGATTCATCTATAGAAGAAACAGAAAATCAAGAATACTTACGGGTTTGCCTGCTGCTATCCATATAGTATTCTCTTCAGTTCTTTTGCGTTCTTCAGCGATTCCACGTTTCCGGCGATTACGGTTTATGAAACTAAGAGACCTGCAGAATCAGATTAGAGAAGAAGGAAAAGGTTTCCAGACACTAAGGAAGCGGCCGTATTTCTGATTAGGGTTTAGAGTGATGAAATACCTAAACCTAGCCCCTTATTTATAGATTTTACAATGTGAAGCCCAACATTGTAAAGCCCATCCTATGTTACTTCCTTGTGTCCGGGACCATAACCCAATAAATTGATAATTCAATTTATATCCCTGATTTATTAATTCAGGCTTAAGTGTTGAGATTTGGGCCCTCTTCATCACAGTGCCCAAATTCAACCCGGTTACCACACTTGAGCCCATAACGCCTTTTTACCCATAAGTCCAATTTAGTTAATTAAATAATTAACTCGACTACTTTTAATTTGGACTTCCTTAAGACAATAATCGAATATGTTTATTTAGCATATCGGTCCAAATTATTGTTAGTCTATAAATATATTAAATAAATATATTCCAACAATCTCCCACTTGGACCGTCATATGCTACTCAAGAATACATATTCAACTTTAATGGGATCCCTATATTCATTGTCAATGGACAAACGGTACAACCCCGTACATGACTGATAACAATAAAGGACTAAAGACCTCTTTCTCGTAATGTGAACAATAGGATGCAACAGTAATCACATTACCATTATCAATCAATTACTTGGGCCAATTATGGAGCGTGGCATAAGAGTAATATGGCTTGTAATCGTACATATCTACTCTTAAATGGTTCCTACTTTTGGAGATCCAATACTGTACAAATATCAATAAATATTTCCAAGCATATATATATTGCAATAAACTTTAATGTGCACAATACTGCAATATATAACATCAGATCCTATTACAAACTCTCCCACTGAAACTAACAATCCTCTAAATCAACTACACCCATACTGATGGTGTGTCCCTGGAAAACCTTAGGCAAAACCACCTTTGTTAGGGGATCTGTTATCATGGAGTTTGTACCGATGTGCTCTATACTTATCTGACCCATTTGTACTCTTTCTTTAACAGACAGAAACTTTATGTCTATGTGTTTGGATTTAGACGCGCTCCTGTTGCTGTTAGAGTACTGCACTGCGGAATTGTTATCGCAATATAACCTCATAGGGATTTCTATCCCTTGTACAATGCGTAATCCAGTAACAAAATTCCGCAGCCATAGTGCCTGGTTTGATGCCTCAAAGCATGCAACAAATTCTGCTGCCATGGTGGACGATGAGTAAGTGTTTGCTTTACACTTTTCCAGGATATTGCACCTCCAGCCAATAAGAATATGTTTCCTGACGTGCTTTTTAATGTGTCTGCGCATCCACCAAAATCCGAGTCGGAATACCCGATGATCTCCAGTTTATCCGACTTCCTATATGTCAACATGTGCCCCTTTGTTCCTTGCAGATATCAGAGTACTCTTTTAACTGCTTTCCAGTGATCCATTCCTGGGTTACTAACATATCTCCCCAACATGTTTACAGCAAAGGCAATGTCCGGCCTAGTACAAACTTGAGCATACATTAAACTCCCAACTGCAGAAGCATAAGGGACCGTTTTCATTTCCTCAATCTCAAGTTTTGTCTTAGGACATTGACTCAGACTAAGTCTGTCACCCTTTGCTATAGGGGTACTTAGGGGTTTGCAACCTGCCAATCCGTAACGTTGTAACACACTTTTAATGTATACTTTTTGTGATAATCCAAGAATACCACGAGAACGATCTCGATGTATCTGGATTCCTAACACAAAACTGGCATCACCAAGATCCTTCATATCAAACTTGTCTGATAGAAATCTTTTTGTAGTGTGTAACAATTCCTTATTGTTCGAGGCAAGCAATATGTCATCCACATATAATATAAGAAATATGAAATTACTCCCACTGAAATTGTGATAAACACAATCCTCAACCGAGTTGATCTCAAAGTCATAACCGACTATCACCTCAAGGAATTTGTGATACCATTGACGAGAAGCTTGTTTAAGCCCATAAATGGATTTCTTAAGTCTGCAAACCAGATCTTTTGAGTTACTTGCTACAAAGTGTTCTGGTTGCATCATGTAGATCGTTTCCTCAATATTACCATTGAGAAAAGCGGTCTTAACATCCATCTGATGAAGCTCAAGGTCAAAATGTGCAACTAATGCCATGATTGTTCTAAAGGAATCCTTCGTCGATACTGGAGCGAAAGTTTCTTTAAAATCAATCCCTTCACGCTGAGTATAACCTTTCGCTACAAGACGTGCTTTATGTCTTTCCACATTACCCAGGGAATCGCGTTTGGTTTTGTAAACCCATTTACAACCAATTGCCTTTTTCCCTTCAGGTAATGGGACAAGATCCCATACCGCATTATCCTGCATTGATTTATACTCTTCTTTCATAGCGTCAATCCACTTTTGAGATTCAGAGCTTGCCATGGCCTGTTTGTAGGATGAGGGATCATCTACAGTTCCAGCACATAACTCATCATGCTCCTGAAGATATACTATAAATTCTGGACCTATAGTACTCTTCCTTTCTCTAGTGGACCTTCTTAATGGCACTATTTCCTCTTGTTGCACTTCTTGAGGAGGTAGAGTTTGATCATTATGAACGATGTCATTTTGATTCCCTTGTGGAAGATTATCTTGAGGTTCCTCTTGTTCTACCTGAATCTTTGTATCCTGGTTAGAACCCTCAAGTGAAGCATCAGTGTTAATCTGAGGATTACCTTGTTCTAATGGGATCGAAATGATTGGCATTACCGCCCAATCTTCAGATATCTCAGTATCCCTATTAAACCTTCATGAATCTTTATGGATTCTTCCTCAAAATCAACATATGTTCCCTTATTCTTCCCCCCAAACTCAACATCCTCTAGAAACTTGGCCGTTCCTGTCTCAAATATTGTACCAGTGAGAGAATCATAAAACTTAAACCCTCTAGAATGTTCGGAATAACCTATGAAGAAACAACTAACTGTTTTTGGGTCCAGTTTATTTTCTTGAGGTTTGTGAGGCCTCGCCTCAGCTGGACAACCCCACACATGCAGATGCTTTAAATTAGGTTTACGCCCGTTCCAAAGCTCATATGGAGTCCTAACAGTAGCCTTTGTGGGTACTCGATTGAGTATATAAGCGGCACATTTGATGGCTTCCCCCCAGAGAGATAATGGTAGAGATGAGTGACTTATCATGCTTCTAACCATATCTTTTAGTGTTCGGTTCCGTCTCTCAGATACACCGTTCATGCGAGGTGAACCAGGCATAGTGTATTGAGGGACTATTCCACACTTCTCTAGGTACTGTGCAAAGGAACCTGGACGTTGTTCACCCGATCCATCATATCTACCATAGTATTCACCACCATGGTCAGATCTAACGGTCTTAATGCTTTACCAAGTTGTTTCTTAACCTCGGTCTTAAAAGTTATGAACTTGTCCAGGGCCTTATACCTTTCTTGTTGACCGAACCTTGACCTGGTCCTTTGCCATATGCCTTCCGCTTAGGTCCTGCCTTATTTGGTGATGTAATCACATTAGCCTCAAGCGCTGTGCCTTTAAGTCTTTCCTCCTCCTGTGCAGCGTGGGAAATCAATTCATTGATATTCCACTTTTCTCGCATGCAGTTATAGGTGGACTGGAAATACTTAAACCGGTCTGGCAGCGAATGAAATGTGAATCCCACTATGCATTCCTCAGGTAAGTCTAAACCGATTGCCTTTAACCTTTGGCAAATCATCAACATTCCCAGAATGTGCTCCCGGATTTTACCTTTGCCATTATACTTTTTTTTTTTTTGGCAAAGGCTTTCTCAATCTCCGTGAGAAAGACCGAGGCAGTGGTAACACCTTTAGGGACAGCCCCACGCAATGCTACTGCTATTCCCTGTAACAAGAGCGCCATGCATAACTTATTTGACCTTTCTCACTTTTCATCAGCCTTAGTTTCATCCGGTGTACTTTCCGGACTAAGGGGAGATGGTTTGGGAGTTAACAATGCATAGTCGTAATCATGTACAGATTAAAAACAGCAACATTTCTTCTTTCCACCATTGGAAGTCCGAACAATCCAACGTTGGTGGACGATTCCCCAACAAATTGTAACCCATGGATACTATAATAGGAACAAACAACACAAAGCACATCTAGCATTTTGACATATAACTGAAAACATGTGCATAAACATGACAAATACATGTAAAACATAAAATTCATTGATAATAGATACCGGAGGGCAAATCAAATTAACATGAAATTTTATGAGTTTGAGAAAAATACTATGATCATTATTTTAATTTTCTAATTGCCAATGAGACCTTCCGGAGGGCCGATGTCATTTACATATATTAAAATAACCATAATTTGATTTTCTTAAGTACCGGTGAAACCTTCCGGAAGGCCGATTTCACCTACTTAAAATCAAAAAATTGTAAGGCTGAATTTAATTTATCCTAAGTACCGATGAAACCTTCAGGAGGGCCGAATTCATCTAATTAAAATTAAAATCAGCACAAAGACCATTTTCAATAATTTTCTCCCGTTCATAATTAATTTAAACCCAAACGTGAACCTTCCGGAGGGCCGATAATATTTGAATTTAAATTAATCCCCGAACCTTTCGAAGCCTAGGATCCTTAAGAAAATTAATTTTAACCTTCCGGAGGGCCGATTAAATTAATTTCTTAGTTTCACCTACCGGTCTACGAAACCTTAATCATGCACCGTCATTTAATCATTCACACACACACACAATTTAATTCACAAATAAACATACAAAAAAAATGCATGCCAAACACAACATACTTGTGAAATAATTTACATACAATATATATATATCCGAACAAAATATGTACTTTCAAAAAAAAAATTCTTTTTTTTTCGGCAGGTTACCGTGATAATCAGCGGACAGTCTTCGATCAGCGTTAACATCAGGGGTTAAGCTGTCGATGAGCCACTGTCCCAATAATTTTGATTTTATTCGTTATTTTAGGGTTGATTTGATGCTAATTTTGGGAGAAAAAATTTCAGACATCAATAAACCCTAATTTTACCCGGAAAAAAAAAATCCCTAAACTATAAAAATTGCAATTTACTGATAATAAAACATGTGTTTCAATACAATAATCCATGCCCTACCAATTTAATTCACATATAATCCCAAGGACATGGATTCTTTACAATGAAGAAAAACATGCGTTTTTTTTTATCTATCAATACTCAATTTGATTATTCTACTGAATCCAAAAAGGGTTTAACCTGGCTCTGATACCAATTGTTATATTTTATTCGAAATCGCATCAAATAATATATAACAAATCGCGGAAAAAGTTAAACCCTTTTGCTAGATTCATCTATAGAAGAAACAGAAAATCAAGAATACTTACGGGTTTGCCTGCTGCTATCCATATAGTATTCTCTTCAGTTCTTTTGCGTTCTTCAGCGATTCCACGTTTCCGGCGATTACGGTTTATGAAACTAAGAGACCTGCAGAATCAGATTAGAGAAGAAGGAAAAGGTTTCCAGACACTAAGGAAGCGGCCGTATTTCTGATTAGGGTTTAGAGTGATGAAATACCTAAACCTAGCCCCTTATTTATAGATTTTACAATGTGAAGCCCAACATTGTAAAGCCCATCCTATGTTACTTCCTTGTGTCCGGGACCATAACCCAATAAATTGATAATTCAATTTATATCCCTGATTTATTAATTCAGGCTTAAGTGTTGAGATTTGGGCCCTCTTCATCACAGTGCCCAAATTCAACCCGGTTACCACACTTGAGCCCATAACGCCTTTTTACCCATAAGTCCAATTTAGTTAATTAAATAATTAACTCGACTACTTTTAATTTGGACTTCCTTAAGACAATAATCGAATATGTTTATTTAGCATATCGGTCCAAATTATTGTTAGTCTATAAATATATTAAATAAATATATTCCAACATTACATAAAGTTATTTAATACGACTAATGATATTTACGTTCTCCAGATAATATTCATAAAGAAATGTACAATATAGTTTTTAAAAGATTATTTTTATATGGTGTCCATACAAACAATGTCCACATAAAAAACGTCATTCTAAAATTTATATAGTAACATAAAAATATGGTTTTTAAAATATGTTTCCAAAGTAGTTTTTAAGACTATAACTAAAAGAAGAATATTTATTTGATGATTATAAAAAAAAACTTTTACATAAATAACAAGCAAGCTATATATAACAAAATGTTTACATAAAGAAAACTGTCCTTAATACAAATAGTTATGAAAGAAAGAGTAATATATTTAAATAATTTAATAACGAATAATATAAAATAGTTCAGAGTAATTTAAAACAACAACCGGATATTAGCCATTAAAAGTTTCAAGCATATAAAATTAACTTTAAATATAAAATGCATTAAGAAAAATATCAACTGAGTGGAGAATATGATGGAGAGGCTTGTTGTTTATTTGCATTGTCAACATCGTCTTCATTATAAATATATATTTGCTTGTATTTCATTTGTTATTAAGTTCATTTCCATCATCAAAACCATCATCTTATGAGGAAGCTTTATCAACACGATAAATGGTGATAAAATATTTTATATCATATTTTTCTAGAATATTGTTGATGTATGGTCCCATGAAAGTTTTTGTATTATGTTCAACTAGATTGATAAGAAGTTTTGAATAACTTACTTCTGTCATCGTCTTAACTTCAGTCATAACTTCACTGAGAGTTTGCGATGTGATTTTACTATTGTTAATCTCGTTTTCATTTGTAACTGTTTTAATATTTTCTTTGAGTTTGTCAACTTCATTTTGCCATTTTTTGTTCGAAGTTTTAAGTCCTTCAATTTTACTCGGTTTGGAGTTAACTTTACTTTTAAGACATGTTTTGATATTCTTCCGTTGTTTCTTTGTTTCTTTCGAACTGTTAAGAGCTTCAAAAAAGTTAGATATTTATTCTTGAACTATATTTCTCCTTCTCCAAACTTGATAGATGGAATTAGATTTTTATTCGAGCAAAGGAGATATCGTTGGTTCAAAGATTTATGTTGGGTAAAATAATAGAGTTGAAAAAGCTTTATGTGGTATAAAATAAGAAAATTAGTAAAAGTTATGAAGATGTTTTTGATAAATATGCATTATAAAAATTATAACCTCCAAAATAATCTCCGTTTTGCGTTGGATAAGTCCAGCAGTAAAAAATGATAATGAGTATGTTCCAGGGTATTGAGTCAGGATATGACCGACAAATGACCTTGGATCCAACGTTAACAACGTTCTTACAGAATCCATTAGAGATTATTATTTTTCAAGGTTAAGATTGGAATAATGAGGAAGTAACTTGTATTTATTTTGATCAAAATGAATATACTTACATCGCTTTAAGAGATAAGTGGATCACCTTGAACATATGAATCGACTTATTTTCATAAAGAACGAGTTATATAATCAGTAGGAGTAGTTTCGTTTTGAAAAAAGCTTTTTGTTGTTTTTTTTTCCTTACAGTATGTTTCCAACTTTTGTTGGACCGAGTGTCGTCAGTAGCAGCACAGTACTTTTTGGATGTATTTTTTTATGTCTTTTGGATTATTTCTTCTTTGAAATATTTAGATATATGCCCTATATAGGTTCTTCATCAAGACTAGCATTTAAGGTGTTAGTCAAAATCTTTTGTTCCGTTGGAGTGTTGGTATTGGCATCCATTATTTCAAAAACAATTGGTGATAACTATTTTTTCTAGCGGCCAAAATCCATAGCGAAGATGATGGTATTATTCTTTCCTCAACAGGAAAGCAAATACTGAATGTTGATTGAGAAATTTACTGTTGAGAGCCTCGAATTTCTAACCTTTTGGATAGTGCTTTAGTTTCTCACAAATGATGTATGATAATTATATGGTATAAAACTAGAAGAAATATTTTTTTAAACAAAATATAAAAGATAAAGACACTTTTTATCATCGATTATCTTTTAGATTGAACAATGTTTTTTGATAATTATGACTCTCAATTGTTATTGACATAAAAAATATTCATTTCCAATAATGGTCAACGGATGTAGCTTAACTACGCTACGGTGTTTTGGAGAGATAAAATAATAGAAATGACATTTACTAAATTTATTAAATTTACACTCAGATATGATTTGAGGTATTTCAAAAGGCATCTTAAGAATTATACACACTATCATTACGGTTATTAATGAATGTTAGATATTGGAGGTAAATTGAGTGGGACACACATTAAATCATCGGAAAACATTAAGGGTTTTAGGATATAAGGGAACCGAACACACCATTCTAGCGTCTGATAAAAACAAAACAATCATCAGCAATAAGATAGTTCGTGTAGTCTCTTACTTCGAAGAAGCGACGTTTGACATCATCAGGTATATCCCGATTTTATAGAATATTGTGTTCTTCTTCAAGTGCATTCTTAGGATATAAGAAGGTTTGTCTAGAAAACTATTGATAAAAGAGTTAATTTCTTTTTTATCATGTTGATAGCATGACGATTGAATTCCAATGGTAATGATTTCTAATAGAATAAGATTTTTATGTATGAGTTGAAAGTTTGGAAGACTAATTAAGATAGGATATAATTTTTCTCATAACCTTCTCTTTAACTTTGAGTGTGATGTCTATAATAGGGAGTTGTTTTCAGTTTCTCACAAAGATTTGTGGTCGCTGCTAGATGAAAAAAAGATGAATATGTTTGATTCACTAATATATAAGGAGTAAAGTCGTCTTCATATTGGCGAATTTGTTGGTCATTATGAGAATCTGAAGGTATGTGTTCAGAATATGATTCTTTTGCCACATATATACTACATGATGAACGAAATGATTGAATCAAGTCTTTAATTTTTTCATCCATCTTAACTAACTAATCTAATTAAAATTAAAAATATATCTAACCGTGTGAATGAATGAAAGTTAATTATCAGACAATGGTTGGAAAAACTTTGTCTTCAGTAGATAAATTTAGGGAGAGAAACTTTTAAGAGAGAGCATCTCTGAAAGTTTATAAAGAGTAAAAATGAAAGTAATATATATTATTAACTCATGAATATAAACCATCAATCTAATGTAATTTGAACGGAGCATGTGTGACATCAGAGATTGTCAGTATTAACACATCACAAGATGATTTGTGAAAGATAATATTATTATGACATCATGATTTCATATCTTATAATTAAGATATATGAACGATAGAAAGTGAAAATGGAAAGTTACAAAAATAATTAAAAATTAAAGCTCGTTGTTATGGAAGCATATGAATATATGATATAATCTATGTTGATATTTAGATAATGCATCGTTGTTATGGAAGCATTATGAATATAGGATATAATATATGTTGATATTTAGATAATGCATGGTAGCTTAATTAGCCTACACTTTGGAGCAAAGAATTATGGAAGATGCACGAGATAAACATTAAATAAAAACTATGGGAAAATAGTGTCTTCATGAACAAAAAAAAGATGAAAAAGACTTCAAAATTGATAATAATTTGACACCTAGACTAAAGAAGATTATCGAAAGTTCAAGATAGAATGTTTATTTTTGAAATATATTTGGTATAACTTTGGCGAAGGTTTTCCTTCATCACCATCCATTTAGAGAAATAATCTACTGCAACCAGAATGTACAATCGACATTGATGCTTTCGAAGGGGGCCCACTATATGCAAACCCCACCTCTCGAAAGAAACACTTAAACCTAATTTTAGGACGTGAATTGGGTTCGTAAATCAGTAACATGTATCGCAAAAATGAACAAATATGTTGGTACTTGCATATATTATAGATTGGTAGTAGTAATATAAAAAGGGTCACATAGGAGGTATTTATACGCATAATAGAAAACTCATTCTCCTTTATAGATTACTCTCAGTATGAAGGTTAACTTATCTAAGCCCATGATTTTAAGAAGGGCTCTGGATAACCCTAGGCGACATCAAGTGTTATGGAATAGTACATATGGAGCATATTGCATTTTAACGCTTATAGCCTCAACTTTATCAATTGGGATTATCCATTCTATAAAGTAGGTCCTTAATAGGGTTTGCCAATATTATGGCCCATCAACGACCATAAAATCGTAGGCATATTCAGAGGGCTTGGCCAATGCTAGTTGGTGATAACTATTTTTTCTAGCGGCCAAAATCCATAGCGAAGATGATGGTATTATTCTTTCCTCAACAGGAAAGCAAATACTGAATGTTGATTGAGAAATTTACTGTTGAGAGCCTCGAATTTCTAACCTTTTGGATAGTGCTTTAGTTTCTCACAAATGATGTATGATAAGTATATGGTATAAAACTAGAAGAAATATTTTTTAAAACAAAATATAAAAGATAAAGACACTTTTTATCATCGATTATCTTTTAGATTGAACAATGTTTTTTGATAATTATGACTCTCAATTGTTATTGACATAAAAAATATTCATTTCCAATAATGGTCAACGGATGTAGCTTAACTACGCTACGGTGTTTTGGAGAGATAAAATAATAGAAATGACATTTACTAAATTTATTAAATTTACACTCAGATATGATTTGAGGTATTTCAAAAGGCATCTTAAGAATTATACACACTATCATTACGGTTATTAATGAATGTTAGATATTGGAGGTAAATTGAGCGGGACACACATTAAATCATCGGAAAACATTAAGGGTTTTAGGATATAAGGGAACCGAACACACCATTCTAGCGTCGGATAAAAACAAAACAATCATCAGCAATAAGATAGTTCGTGTAGTCTCTTACTTCGAAGAAGCGACGTTTGACATCATCAGGTATATCCCATTTTTATAGAATATTGTGTTCTTCTTCAAGTGCATTCTTAGGATATAAGAAGGTTTTTCTAGAAAACTATTGATAAAAAAGTTAATTTCTTTTTTATCATGTTGATAGCATGACGATTGAATTCCAATGGTAATGATTTCTAATAGAATAAGATTTTTATGTATGAGTTGAAAGTTTGGAAGACTAATTAAGATAGGATATAATTTTTCTCATAACCTTCTCTTTAACTTTGAGTGTGATGTCTATAATAGGGAGTTGTTTTCAGTTTCTCACAAAGATTTGTGGTCGCTGCTAGATGAAAAAAAGATGAATATGTTTGATTCACTAATATATAAGGAGTAAAGTCGTCTTCATATTGGCGAATTTGTTGGTCATTATGAGAATCTGAAGGTATGTGTTCAGAATATGATTCTTTTGCCACATATATACTACATGATGAACGAAATGATTGAATCAAGTCTTTAATTTTTTCATCCATCTTAACTAACTAATCTAATTAAAATTAAAAATATATCTAACCGTGTGAATGAATGAAAGTTAATTATCAGACAATGGTTGGAAAAACTTTGTCTTCAGTAGATAAATTTAGGGAGAGAAACTTTTAAGAGAGAGCATCTCTGAAAGTTTATAAAGAGTAAAAATGAAAGTAATATATATTATTAACTCATGAATATAAACCATCAATCTAATGTAATTTGAACGGAGCATGTGTGACATCAGAGATTGTCAGTATTAACACATCACAAGATGATTTGTGAAAGATAATATTATTATGACATCATGATTTCATATCTTATAATTAAGATATATGAACGATAGAAAGTGAAAATGGAAAGTTACAAAAATAATTAAAAATTAAAGCTCGTTGTTATGGAAGCATATGAATATATGATATAATCTATGTTGATATTTAGATAATGCATCGTTGTTATGGAAGCATTATGAATATAGGATATAATATATGTTGATATTTAGATAATGCATGGTAGCTTAATTAGCCTACACTTTGGAGCAAAGAATTATGGAAGATGCACGAGATAAACATTAAATAAAAACTATGGGAAAATAGTGTCTTCATGAACAAAAAAAAGATGAAAAAGACTTCAAAATTGATAATAATTTGACACCTAGACTAAAGAAGATTATCGAAAGTTCAAGATAGAATGTTTATTTTTGAAATATATTTGGTATAACTTTGGCGAAGGTTTTCCTTCATCACCATCCATTTAGAGAAATAATCTACTGCAACCAGAATGTACAATCGACATTGATGCTTTCGAAGGGGGCCCACTATATGCAAACCCCGCCTCTCGAAAGAAACACTTAAACCTAATTTTAGGACGTGAATTGGGTTCGTAAATCAGTAACATGTATCGCAAAAATGAACAAATATGTTGGTACTTGCATATATTATAGATTGGTAGTAGTAATATAAAAAGGGTCACATAGGAGGTATTTATACGCATAATAGAAAACTCATTCTCCTTTATAGATTACTCTCAGTATGAAGGTTAACTTATCTAAGCCCATGATTTTAAGAAGGGCTCTGGATAACCCTAGGCGACATCAAGTGTTATGGAATAGTACATATGGAGCATATTGCATTTTAACGCTTATAGCCTCAACTTTATCAATTGGGATTATCCATTCTATAAAGTAGGTCCTTAATAGGGTTTGCCAATATTATGGCCCATCAACGACCATAAAATCGTAGGCATATTCAGAGGGCTTGGCCAATGCTAGTTGGAATAAGATAAACGTTTCTTACATTATTATCCATAATTCGGATTTAGAGCTTTCTAGAGGAAACGAAGGCATCAACTTTTATCTTTTCAACCAGAGGTACTTGATCAAATTGTACCTTTTCAAAATTCGAGGCTTCACCTACGTATTTTATAGATAGAGAATTAGTGTATCTTTATTAGCTTAGAATTATCCAAAAGTATGACTAACTACCAATTATGAGTCCATCTGAAATCTTAAACGTCGTTCATCGCAGATATGGGCCAGCCAGAACCCTGTAATTATTGTTTCATGTTCAACGTAATTACCTAAGGCAAAGAATCCAAATTTGATGTATTGATAGAATGATAAACATAAGTTGAATACCAGCTCCAGAGTCTATATTTTTTGAACCCTCATCAGTTCATATTGTCCACAACGGTTTAGGCATATCCTACGAGGGGGTTAAATTTGTAGCGCGAAATTTAGTGAAGAAGTCTGCTAGAACACGAGTTTTATGAAATTTCATGGTTTAAACTTAATATCAAAGTCTTCTAGCTCTTTATACCTCCGCGCTAATATGCTAGATACATTGAGCTTTTAGAGGATGTTACTCAAAATAAAAGAGATGCATGCCATTATCGTGCTGCCTGAAAACGTATGGTCTTGTCTTTCTAGAAGCCATAGCGAAAGTTATAACCTCTCTCATTTCAAATAATTATTTTAAGTAACAGGGATAGATTTACTAATGTAATAATTATCTTGACATGTAGGTCATTCTTCTTTTATTACAATTGCACAAACATTGTTATCATAAACCGTCAAGTGGCTCATTCTCTTTATATTATTAATAGATTTTACCTTATTCTTCTTTGATTTATGAGACGTAATGGTTTCAACAACATTTCATTACTATGATGGTCTGGTTAAAACTATTGACTACACTTGGGCTGAAGCGAATAGTGATAAACTAGTAATTTATATAAAAACGGTTTTACCAAGAACACTGTATGATATGTTATAGTGTTGGTGGTTAGTAACATAGTTTTTTATTACTATTTTTTATTATAATAAAATAAATTTATGTTATTGATTGTTTATAATATTTAAGTGCAACCATTTCTTATGGACCACACTATAATATGAACATCTACAATCGGCAGGCCTTTAATAACCTGAGGTAGTTCCCCAGCAAATTAACCATAAATTTATTTTTTATTTCTTATTTTTACCACGAAAAACAATACGATATTAAAAAAAAGAAAAAAAAGATAATAGTAGAGAGTTAGAAGGTTCTTGAAAAAAAACAGACAATATGAGGAGAAAAAACATGAAAGCAAGATGGCAACTAGAGAAAAGGAACATACTTTGGAGGAAACTACTTTATAAAATGAGGACCAATATTTACACAAAAATGCATAGGAGATGTATGAACAAAATCCAAGCAATGTTATTGAAAAATCTGCCAACAAGAAGTAAGGAGGATAAAAATGAATGCAAACCAAGAGGATCAAATAAAGTTCAGCCCGTTGATGAGGTACAAACTCAATGAATAATTAAAGAGAATTGCTAAAAAAAAGCCAAAACTACTCCGCGAAGCCAAAACTACTCCGCGAAGCCAAAATTCAAATGAATTACGACCCATGCCATTGAGAACTTCAAACTACTCCATGAAGTTGCAAACAATATTTCAAACACCAATTATACTTCATCTTCTCCAAACTATTAAAAATAGAAACTCAACAACCAAGAAAACCCATTTTCTTAAAAACTTTAAAACCTTTGGAACATGGCTGGGAAATAGTCGGAACCACTTCCCATGTAGAGCAACATGGACGTTAATGAGGTACATTGCACTCCCCTCTCTCATTTTCGTGAAAAAATAGATTTTTGTAAAAAACCCCTTCTTGGTGTTCTTTGCCACTCATTGGCGTGCACGATATTGCGTACGCCAACGTAATGGCGTACAACACCATCAACATGCTATTTGTTGGCGTGGACACCTTTCAGCCACCACACGTGTGGCGTGTGGAAGGTGTTCAACGCCATCAGGTGGCGTGGTGATGGTGTTGTACGCCATTGCGTTGGTGGAATTGCCTAAACTAATCTGGAATGTCTGTTTAATTGGTTTATCTACTTCTTACAAATTTCAGGAGGTGACCCAGTGCGATATTTCGCTTGTTTCAGACTACGCTCACCATTGCCCTTTTCATTTGGTAAGCAATCCGGTAAAAGGAGACAATAAGTGGGCTCTTAATGTCATTTCTGGGATGGAGAACCACGAACCGATTAAGTATGTCCAAGGAAATTTGCAATGGTCCAAGTTAAAACGAAAGGAAAAGGAGCTCGTTGATCTTTTGACGGTAAACGGAACAAGTCCGCAATAAATATGTGGTGCTTTGAAGAAGATCAATCCGGAGAATGCTTAAAATATCCGTCACATTTACAATCACTATCAAAGAACGAGGATGGTTGAAAACGATGGTCGATCCCAAATGCAATCTTTGTTAGTTAAATTACAGTTGCACAAGTACAAGTATTGGGTACGAACGGGCAATGACGGCTCTAACTTAATAACCGATTTGTTTTTCGCACATCCTCTTAGTATTGATTTACTACGGACCTTCCTACGCTTGCTAATCTTGGATATCACGTATAAAGTTATTTGTTACAGGATGCCTTTGTTCGAATTAGTCGGGGTAACATCAACCCACAAAACGTTTTGCATTGGTTTTGCGTTTATGGTGAGTGAAAAACAAAACAACTACGCTTGGTCATTAGGATGCTTGAAAACGGTAATGGAGGAGAATAATTGTGAATTGCCTTGTGTTATCGTTACGGACCGTGAACTAGCCTTGATGAATAACATCGATAAAATATTTCTTAGCGCTAGTCACATGTTATGTGATCGGCATATCAACAAGAATGTTAACGGGTAAACAAAACAAATGTTTAAATACGGGAAAGTGTTTAACAATTTTTTGGCGGCTTGGAACGACGTTGTTTCATCCACTATTGTTGAGGTGATGAATGAGAGGTTAGCTAAGATGCGGTCGGTGTTCAAAGACCAAAATAAGACGGTAGATTATGTGGTAGACTCGTGGATTACGCTTTATAAAGAGAGGTTTGTTCACGCTTATACTAACAAAATTATGCATTTCAATAATCATACCTCTAATAGGGTGGCAAGCTTGCATGCTACATTGAAAAAATATGTCGGGTCAAGCCGATTGGATTTCGATGAGTTTTGCGATAAAGTACATGGTAAGTTAGCGATGTAACATTCGGACACTAAAGAATCGATGAAGCTTAGCAAGTGTCGTCTAATTCAAAAATTTTAAGTTTTGAAACCGTTCAAATTTTTACGGGGGTACGTATCACCTATTGCACTGGGGATAGTATATGCTAATTTTGTTGATAAAAGCGACGGTGAAAATCTTCGTGCGTTTGCATAGATCGTACGATCCATAATTTGTCGTGTTCCCACGAACTTGAGGCAATCCGAAGAGTTGACGGTAATGTACCTACTCGGATTATAGACGAGCATTGGAAGAGACTAGATATCGTTCCTCGAGTTACACTCACCGGCGAAGCAGAGGTAAAATTTAATTTCACAAATCTAAATCCTAAACTTGAAGAGTTTGATATTTACGAACAAAGTCATTGGCTAAAACAATTTCAAAAAAATTTGGATTCGTCGACGACACTCCTTTGCGAACCCCTCGAGAAGGTCAAAACCTGCGGTGGAACTCCCGTACGTGTCGGATGCCACGGTCGTGGACATGGCCGGGGTCGCGGTAAAGGTAGCAAACTCCAACGTGATTATTCTACGAAAACACATCCTTCATACCACGAATATGGCGAACAGAATTGTTCGAGTCCACGATAGTGTCGACACTCCAAGAATGGTAACACCCGCCGCTAGTTTAGTAATCCCGGTCGGCACTTTTGGTAGCACCGCAAGAACGGTCGCCGCACATGCTCTTAGTAATTCCGGAGCAAAACTGCCAAAAGAAGGGTTGCGTGTGTTGGTTTAGGAACTCCAGATGCATCGAACAACATTACCGCTATACCGTCGTTCTCGGTTAAACCAATCCCGAAGAGATTACCAAATGTGCCGGACTTGAGATTTTCAAAAGACATACCTCAATTTATACGTCCTTTCATAAGACGAATTACAAACATTATACCCGAAAGTAATTGCGGTTTTAGAGCCATCACACATGGTATGGTCGGTACGAAAATGGACGGCTAATGGTTAGAGAATCCATGGTTCATGAGCTAAGGAGCGATCAATAGTTTTATAAACGGGTTGCATATTACGACGATAAAAGCAAAGTCGATAAGGAAATACACCGGTTGACTTTTAATAAAGAGAATGCACCATTCGATTGTGTTTTCTATTGCCTCGCTCCCGGTGTATGTACAACTTACTTACCGGTGAAAAATGCACCACCGAATGATGGTTCTTTAAAGGAGATCGATGTGGCATTAGCCAATAAAAACCATTTTGTTCACGTGAGTATGCATTTAATCATTTATTTTATTAGCACGCATTGAGATTCAATATCAATTTGTAGGTTGATTTGGTTAAAGGGTCACATTTACCGAATATAGATCCAATGTGGATGCGAACGGCGAGAGAAGACGCTACTTGTTGGTTGATCCCCTTGTTAGATAGAGTCCGTGTATTTTCAAAGCTCCAAAATCCCACGTCGACACATTCTGTTGAATTTGAGGAACCCGTAGTGGACTTAACTAAAGATTGAAATCAAATTTAGTTTTTTTTCGTTGTTTGCGTGTTGTAAACTAACTTAGTATTGTATTCACGAACCATTAAACTATCTTGATTTAACCAATCTCATCGTAATTTCTTTTTCCAAAATTAACACTGGTTGATTTAACCATGATCCATTACGTGAAATAAAAAATGTATGAAATGTCAAGGTTGGTTCAAAACAAAAATTGTCAATCACGAAGCGTTTTTAGAGAAATAATAGCAAAAATACGGTAAACACACACTAAACAACAAGAATAAACCGGTCCCTGGTAATTCCGATGACCGGAACGACCAACTGCATCACTTTAGCGTGGGTATAAGGGTTTACGCCACAGAGGGTTTAGACCAATATACCTACGCCACACGATGGGCGTAGGGATAATGTACTTCGCCACCGTGTGGCGAAGAAAACTGTGGTTCTAAAAAAGATCAGACCTCAAATAACAGCATTTCAACTTTAAAACCTAATCCAGAATCTCTAAACTACCCATCGAATCCATTTAAGACTAATCTTAACTCTTAATTTTAGTTTGTTACGCTTACCGTACCTCGAATCGACCCGACTTGTTCAACTCTCCTTTCTCGAGTTGCTGCTACACTCAGTTCGTCAGACAAACTTGTCTGAATATGCTAGTCGAAGTGCGCGTGGTTATCGGAAAACGGTTGGAGGTGTGTGGTATGGTGGCTGCCGGACGATGGAAACCAGTTCCTTGCCGTGGGTTCGTGAGGGTGGGTGGTGGATTTACTTTAGTTTTACTTTAGGTTACTGATTTTACTTAATAAATTAGGTTTTGTTTACTTTAGTTTCAGTTTTGCTTTTACTTAGACATATTTTAAAGTATATATTAGTTAACTAAATCTTAATTTAGCAGGATATATATTTAAGTAGGTATATATATATATATATATATATATATATATATATATATATATATATATATATATATATATATATATGATTAGATTAGGGGTTTCAAATTGTGAGGTTTTTTCAAAGAAAAGTCAGAGAAAAGTAGGAAAAAATCTAAAATTATGGTAATTTTGTGGAGTAAATTTTTTTATTTAAATGTTTTGCAAAGGAAAAAATTGTCAAAATAATTAACTCCAAGGAGTAATTTTAGAGAAAATGAAATGTGCGACTTCGCGGAGTAGTTTCGGCCATTTTTTAAATACTTCTCATAATTAAATGATAAATTTTTCAAAATAATTGTATGCATATTATGAAATTTTTTACAATATAATTGAAAATGATACACTTTAAAAGACATATACTTCAATTATCTATTTTTTATTTTATTTTTAGAGAGACCAGAACTTTGTTAGAAAATCTGCCAAGAATAGGAAGGGATATACAAAATAAATGCAATCCACAATAAATGGATAAATTTCAGAATGAGATACAAACTAGATGAATATTTGAAATGGTCAAATTCGCCCCCAAGGGGTAGCCGAGTTGGTTGAGTATGGCATTCTTATGACCAAAAAGATCATGAGTTCGAGTCCCTCTACATACGCTTTCTCGGCTGAGCCTGTCACCTTGTGTGGTTTACCTTCTGGTGTTGGTTTGCAGGCTATCGCGTCAGACTGAGGGTTTACCCTGTGCGCACTCATTGCACTCTGAGTAGCGGCAGCGGGTTTCCTCCTTAAAAAAAAGGGAATGGTCAAATTCTTAAGACAATTGTTCCATGGTATAAATATATTTACAATAAACATACAAAAATATTATATTTGGCAAGAAATATATTTTAATGACTTTAATTTTTTTGGAGAGATCAAAAGATTGTTGATTTTTTTTTAAGAATATACAAAATAAATGCAACCCACAAATAGCAAATGAAGTTCCAAACGTGAATTAAGTATAAAGTTGATGAATAATTAAAAATAATATGATTCAAAAAATAACTGTATGCATGCGTAATACAAACGTTTTGAAATAAACATACAAGAATGGTATTTCGCAAGTGTAACTTTAATTTTTTTTTTCAGGAAATGACGACTCAAATATAAGAGCAGGTATAATTATTATTTTAAAAGTTTGTTTGTTAGCAATTTTTGTTTCGTATCTTTTAAAAATATATTTTAGATAACAAATTTTATTATATATTCCGATATTTTTTATATGGAATTTTTTTTTATTTACTTTGTAAAAGTATATTTTATATAACAAATTTTATGTTATTTATATGTATTTTTAATTTATATTTTTATACATTTTTTAAAATACATTGTGAATATTAGATTTGGTTTTGTTATATCGTATTTTTTAAATTATATTTTAAAAGTTATATATCAAGATTTATTTTTATTTTTATAAAATATTTAATTTAGTTTTAAATGTTTTAACAAAAATAAAAAATGAAAAAAAAATATTGAAAAAAAAACTAAATGAATAAACTAAAAAAACATAAAAATTTAGATTTGGAAAAGAAGAAAATGATGACATGAGTTTTGTTAAATAAGTTTTTTAACATGACTTTTTTTCTTTCATTCAAACTTTTAAGTTTTTTTCTCCCTCTTTTGCCTCTTCCGATTCTCTTTTTTCTAATCTGCTTTTTTATCATCAGGACTTCAAGTGACTGAGTTTATCAATTAAGATTTCATATTATTGTTTTTTCGATATGTGTTGCAATTTACTTTTTCAATTGTTTTTTTTAATTTCGGTGCTTACCGTTTCTAATTGTTGTAAATTGTAAATCTAATTTACCACACTTGGTTTGAATTTTAACAGTAATCCAATCTTAATATTGTTCATTCTACTGATGTTTGGTTTATGAAACATGATGTTAAGGTATTATAAATTTGCATAAAATCAAATGAATTAACAATTATAACACCAATTAAAGAAGATAATGAACAATTCATTGATGAGATAGATGTAAATATACAAGTTCACAAGCTCTCAAATGATACTAGTGAGAAATGGGCATATTTGGACAATTCATTGATGAGATAGATGTAAATAAACAAGTTCACAAGCTCTCAAATGATACTAGTGAGAAATGAGCATATTTGGAGTGGGATCCCGGGAAAAGAAGGTCGATTTTTGATTATCGTCCAAATGAGCACGACGAGGTAAGAAAAGATTATCTATTAAATGGACTTACTGAACCTCAAGTAAGAATAACTTATCTTAAGGGTTCTACTCAAACCCATTTGAAGATTTATGATATTGAAAATATCTATAGTTGATAAAATTGTATAGTTTAATAGTATTAAAGAAACATCAATTTTTTAAATATTGGATCTCTCTTTACCACCAATCATGGATAATGTTCAGACTGTGGACAAGGTACAAACTTGATCAATATTTAAAAATCGTACAAAATCATTGAATATCATTAAGAATAAAATGTAGAATATCATTACGAACGTTGTACAACAACAACATGTGCAACAAAATAATATAGTTGCAAAAGAAAAAAAATCTAATATTGTTTAGAAAAATGCAATAAAACCAACAAATGGAATTATGTATCGGTTTTTTAAATTTTTGATACTTCAGTGAATTTACGAGTTATTCATGATTGGTTAACATTAACAAAGTGTATTTACCAACTACTTTGTTAGCTCGAACATAAGGATAAACACTCCATTCCCCTCTCACAATACTAGATAAAAGGATTTTTGGAAAACATATCGATCATCGCAAACACTATAATCCTTCCTGAACACATTCACGAGAAATATGAGGGTTACTCATAAGATTCAAATCCATTCACAAATAATCCAGCGGTCCAAATAGCTTCAAAACCTAATAATTCAAACATATTTACGAAAAATCGTGCAACAACACAATCTGCACCACTTACCAATACAATAGAATGTAATTAAATAACTAAAACATTAATTTAAAAAAATCTTTACAAATTTTGTTCTATCAATAAAAGAGATAAAACTACTCATTTTATCAAATCTACCCTAATTCTCTTATTTTATTTACTATATATTACATTTATCTATTTAAATATATTTTGTTAGGTATAGATGAAAATAAACTTAGAATACATATAGTAACGTCGAACTTGGTTGAGGATAAACAACTAAGTTTTATAGTGCAAGAATCATTTGATTTTTTTTACATAAGTTGGGGTCAAGATTTCGGTGCAAATGTTTACTAAAACTTAATGATAATAAGTTTTAACAAATGCACGAAGAATGCTTTTGCTGAAATCGAAGGTGGAGACTAATCATCTACATAACTGATACTGCATAACATAATTGTCGAAGGACTTCTGAAAATATCTAGTTTCTTCTAGAAAATATGAATCACTAAAAGTATTAATTGATATGGAATTTTCGTCATTGATCAAAGATTTTTTTATCTAGGCGTGCTTTACATGTGACAAAATAGTACAAGGAAGGCATCACTACCTAACGTACGGATGTCAGCGATAGCACTTGTCCTTTGTGCGAGTTTGTTTTGCCAAATGAGAAAATAAGACTCTAAGGTGCTGAGCATGGAGAGTATTGTGCACATCTTTGATCCTCTACAAATAGTGATAGCATGGTATGAAGTCATCTGATGGGTGAGAAAATACTTGAGAGATTTGAGAGATAAAGTTGAATCTTTTGATTATAGTGAGAGAAAATATAAACACTTGGAGATCATATGAGATCTATAGTTCTTTTATAAGCTAGGAGTGCATTATAACAAACAAGAATATTAGAGTTTTTAGTGTTTAAGAAAGTCTTTATGAAACCTTCTATATATAAAATATGTGTTCGTTGAGCGCTGATGTAGTATTTTTTCACAATCCAAACCACTTTAAATTTATCTTTATTGTGCTTGGTTCAACATTATATTTTGATATCTTGCGTTATTGCTTCAGGGTTCACAACTAAGGTTTGAGTACTAGCCTAAGCCATGTGGCTCAACCTAAATGTCAAAAGGAGGATATGCCATTGAAATGATATATGTTGAGGATGTTGAGGTGCCTATAACATAAAAGGATAAACACTTGTTCATCAGTCTAATCTTAATGTGAAATGATATATGTTGTGATATTTTGAATATGGATATCAGAAGGAGGACAAGTCACTCAAGAAGAAGGTGAAGACCCTACCTATTACTCTTATGAAAAGATGTGAAGTTGGTGATAAGTCTGATCTAGAAAATGAAGCAAGATATTTTTCTACCGAAGAGTTTGGACTTCGTCCAGCCTCGACCCATGCATAGGAAATTCACCCATTGCATGAGTCTGAAGATGGTCGAGGGTCTAGTACTCCAGAATTTTAGGATAATTAGACTGACGAGTGAAATGGGTTGATAATTATCTACTAATGAGGGATAAAGCACAAAAACCAAAGAAACCTCCCCAAATGTATGGTTATGATAATGTTATTGGTTATTTCTTATCGATTAAAATTTAAAGAGATGCTTTTGAACCCGAATTCTATCATGATATGAAGAGAAACGATAAAGATAAGTGGCTAAAGTACATGAGGGAATAACTGAGATCTCTCAAGAAAATGGGCACCTAGATTGTCGTGAATTACTCGAATGGTCAAAAGATTATTGGGGGTAAATGGATATTCAAAAGAAAGAGATGTATTCATAGAGTTTAATTATCCATATATAAGTTTAGGTTGGTGGTTGAGGGCTTAAAAAATGTGTGTTGATTTCAATGAAAAATCCCACTGTCAATTCTTGCTAGTTATGATCTAAAGTTAGATCAAATGGATGTTACTATTACCTTCTTGTATGGAGAATAAAAAAACATAATTACAATGAAAGAACAACTAGTTATGGCATAGATGTCAGCGTTGACGTCTGTTGCTATGAAATTTGTGTTCGTTGCTCGTGGATGTAGGAACTATTCACAATCCAAACCACATTCAATATATCTTATGTGTACTTTGTTTAATGATATTGTTCTAACTTAGTTTTTTATGTTGAGGCTCATAACTTAGCTTTGAATACGAGCCAAAGTTGTATGACTCTTATTTTACTTGTTGCTGATTTAATACTAAAAACAAACAGGTTTCGACCTATGGCGGTTGAGCTTCGACTAACATTGTCTGTGGGTTTGGTTGTTACTGAGACTTGATATTGTTGATTATTCCAAAGTAAGGTTACTCTTGTAAGATAATTTTAGAAAACAAATAAATATCTTATATTGTTATGTTTATGTAGATTTGATAGTGCACAATCTTATTGGACAAACGATCCTGCAAATACTATTTTTTATTATAAAATATAAGTATACACTTTCTAAAAGAGGCTTTGAGAGAAAATAATTAATTATTACTCATATACATTAAAAATTTAGATTACTCAACCGATATGGGATAACATTTCAATACCGGATTCAACGTCGGAGACTAGACCTACTAGACACTCATTTTTACACGTAAGGCTTTAGTCAAACAACAAACAAACACAATCATGAACAACCAAGTTCTGGATATGTTGATTAATATAAAGTTGTCACATGGCACCATACTCAACATAAACTTGTATCATTAATGGTCCTTCGAATTTCACGTTGACTACATTTGACATTCGACCTAAAGACAATGGACCATTGGTGATACAAGTTTATTTTAAGTATGATGTCACATAGCAGTTTTATATTAGTCAGTAGATCCAGATGACTAACTTTATAAAAACTGGATAGTCAAGGGACAATCAGCGGACTTTTGAAAGTCTAGGGACTATCTGTCGCTAAAAGCGACAGTTCAGGGATAAACTACTATTCTAAGCCTCTCTCGCATCGACAATATTGCAACGCATCATTTCAGATATTTGATACAGATTACTAAGCTCAAAGTTCATTTAGCTTTTAAAAAAACTCTTATAAGTTCTCTTTATCTTTCTTTTGAATGTATCCCCCAAAATCATAATGCCTTGACAAATTTTGCACACTACTGGTGCCTCCGATCTTGTCGACACCCATTCATTGAGCACTTTATTAAATTCTCTTTCAGTTGTATTCAGTATTATTTTGTTATTTTCGAACACAAATGTTTAATGTTTATGTTTATTTTCAGGATTTTGTATTGGTACATGATATCATCCCTATATAGAACCATGTATTTTATGTATCACTGATACCTTTTCTATAAGAAGTGTCCCAAGTAATCGTAAAATGTTTAAATTAATTTATTGATTTTTCTACCGAAACTCAAATTTTAGCCTTTACCTTATAATTTGAATTCCAATATCTAAACTACAAAATATTATCTTAATATAAATTATAAAAACTAAAATAAAAAAATGAAAAAATATAAAAACTCCACCTATTAAAATTGATAAGGATCATACAGGTCCAAACTGATTACCTTACCCGCTCAAGAGTTAATTCATTGGATATAACTTGAAAGTTAAGAAAGAAGTTCCTAAAAAAAGATACATTTTATCAACACAAGTAGCAATGTAATTAATAACAATTAGTTACTATGTAAAATTTATTTTTCACGATATCCTGATATATCTTGTTACTATAAATATGAAAAGTTTCTTTCTACAAACAATTTTATAAATTAAATAATATTTCATTTTTATATTTTGAGTTATTTTATTATTTACATAGCAATAATATCTGGATCCATCTAACCAGATTTTACCAGACCAGATTGGGCAGTATGTGGGAACCAATAATTAACCTATAGATTTTTCTTCCAAAGAATAAATACACTTAAAAGAAATCAGTGGAGAATTCTAATGTATATCTCGATTTGATAGACAATGAAGACGTATAATTATATGTTTTACGCTCTAGTCATAGACTTCCAACAAGTGGCACAAGATCTCCGTGAGGAGAGCACTACCCTTTTAAAATTTACAGTTGATAATCTCCATTCAGACCCCACGAGTGAGATTAATTAATTCAATTTTCATACGAACACGAGGAATAACAAGGAGACAATTTTACGAGTTATATGATCCAAAAGGCCTACAAAACATACACCAACATAGATAGACTTCCTTTCTAAAATGTTAAAGCTGAGAACAACAATAATGAATCACGACGAGTATCCTCTAAAGAAAGTGGAAGATGCCAATGCAAGAAGATGAGCATAAAAAAATAGAAAAACCTTCGTTTCTAAAACCGTTGGCGAGAAAAGAGATGCAAGTCTGAACACGGGGGAAACACATTTTGGACTATCAAGAGTCGTCTAGATCTAAGCGAACGAGAAACAGTTTCCACGAATACCATCGAGGCATCAACTAACTCAAAAGCTAGTTTATTATACATTTTGACCAAATTTCTAATAACACCAATCAACATTCCAACCGAACCTCCAGCACACCTACTAGGTGTTCCAGCCAAACAAGAACCAGGTTCCACCATTTTTTAGACTACATCTAAATTTACAACAAGATTTTTCGGAGATTCAGTCAGGAAACCAATAGAGTTTTTAATTCTTTAGTCTGTAGTAGGGTCATAAAACATTCCAACCAAATCTCCAATAACACTAATCAACGTTCTAGTCGAACCTTCATAATAACTCATAGGTTATTCTAACCAAAAAACAACCAGATAGGCTAACCTGATAGAATTAGATTAAAGTAATATCTTACCCTTAATTTCATTTATAAAGGAAGTACAATTAGTAATCCTAATTGTATTAATACTTTATACTTTAGCCACTTTGTTAAACGGACCATAACCACTAAATTAATTGATAAATTAGTTATTAGATTATTGGTTGAGGCCTAAGTGTTTTTATTGTTCTAATCCTTCACAATCGCCTATATTCAACCTCTTGTTACTACACTTATACCTTTATAACGCTTTTTTCACATATATGTCCAATCCTATTCAATTATATATAATATAAGTTATTCGATTGTTCATTATTTGAACTACCTTATAAAAATGATTAAATATATATTTAACATACTCATCCATAATTATTCGAACAATTTTCACTTGGATTGTCATATTCTACTCAAGAATATATTTAATTTTAATAGGGTCCATGAATCTATTGTCAATACGTGAACAATACAACCCTATACATGATGAATGAATGATAAATGACTAAAGACTTATTTCTCATAATATGAAAAATAGGATGCAATATTAATTACATTGTCATAATCGATCAAATACTTGGGGCCAATTATAGTGTGTAGTTTAAGAATAATATGAAAGATAATCATAAATATCTACTTTTAAATGGTCCTACCTTGTAGAGTAACATATATCAACAAATTTAACCAAGCCATATATTGCAATAAACCTTTATGTATATAATATTGCAAATATCAATTAGATCATATTACTAAAATTCCCATTGAAGCTAACAACCCTATAAATCAATTAAACCTATCATAATGGCGTATTTTTGAAAAAATCTTAGGTAATATCTGCATTTATAAGAGGATATTCTATTATAAAGTTTGTGGAGATATGCTCTATATTTATGTGATTCATCTAAACTATCTTTTTAACATATACTAACTTTTTGTCTATGTATTTGGACTTAATCATGCTCAAGTGACTGTTAGAATACTGCACTATGGAATTTTTGTCGCATTAAAACTTTATGGAATCTTTCATATATTATAAAATACGCAAATCAATAATGAAATTCTGTAGCCACGATGAATCGTTTGATGCATCAAAGCACACAATAAATTATACCGCCATAGTTTATTATGCAATAAGTGTTCACTTTAAATGTTTCCAAGATCCAACTAATAAGAATATGTTGCCTTAAGTGCTTTTGTATGTGTCCATGCATCCACCAAAATCTGAGTTAAAATATTTAATGATATACAGCCTTTCTGAACTCCTATATGTCACCATGTGTCCAATTATTCCTTGCAGATATCAGAATGCTATTTATATTTCCTTGTAATGGTGAATAATTTGGTTACTTACTTATATTCCCAACATATTCTTATCAAAAGTAATGTTTGTCCTAGTAAAAACTTGAACATATATTAAAATCCCTATCTTTGAATCATAGGAGATTGTTTTGATTTCATCGATTTTAACTAGTGTCTTTGGACATTGACCCAGACTTAGTCTGCCACCCTTTGCTATATAGGAGTATTCATGGGTCTGCAATTTTCCAATCAGTAACGTTGCAACATACTTTCCATATATGACCTTTTGTGATAATCCTAGAATATCACGGGAGCGATCCTAATATATTTGGATTCCTAACACAAAACCTACATCACCAAGATCTTTCACATCAAATTTATCTACTATAAATTTCTTTGTAGTGTGTAACAATTGCTTATCGTTCGAGGAAAGCAGTATGCCATCGATATATAATACCAAAAAGATGAACTTACTCTCATTGAACTTGTAGTACAAACAATCCTCAAATAAATTGATCTCAAACCCATTATCTTAAAGACTTTGTGGTACCAATAACAAGAAGCATATCTAAGCTAATAAATAGATTTCTTAAGCTTGGATAGTATATTATTGAAGTTATATATTTTAAAGTGTTTTCATTGCACCATATAAATCGTTTCCTCAAAAATTATCATTGAAAAATGCACTCTTTACGTTTATTTGGTGAAGCTAAAGATCAAAGTATGTAACTAAGGCTGTTATTGTTCTAAAGAAATCCTTTATCGATACTAGAGAGAAGGTTTCTTTAAAATCAATACCTTCGTATTGAGTATAAGTTTTCACTACAAGGCTTCATTTATGTCTTTCCACATACCTAGGGAATTGTGGTTGGTTTTGTAAACCCACTAACAACAAATTTCCTTCTTCTCTTTAGGTAATGGGACAAGTTCTCATACTGTATTATCTTGCATTGATTTTTACTCTTCCTTAATAGTGCCAATCCACATTTGAAAGTTTTCTATGAGTTCTTTGTAGGACGAGGGATGATGTAGAGTTCCACCACATGACTCTTCATGGTCCTAAAGATATAATATATAATAAGAAGGTACAATATTCTTATTTTCTCCCCTAGACCTTCTTATGGACATAGTTACTTCTTATTGCACTTATTGAGGAGGAAAAGTTTGATCCTCGTGAACAATGCCATTTTGATTCTCTTGTGGAAGATTATATTGAGTGTTTTCTTGTTACAACTTGACCGTATCTTTGCCTCGGTTCAAACGCTCAAGTGAAACATCAATGTTATTACGAGTATAACCTTGTTCCAACAAGGCCAAAATGAGTTGCATTAAACTCAAATCTTCTTATACATTAGTTTATTCGTTAAAATCTTTATTAGTCTCTATGCCCTTCTGCCAGTTGGACACCCCTATATGGGGTTTTAACAGTTTCCTAAGTGAGTTTCGTATTGAGTTTGTACGTGATATATTTGATGCCTTCCCGCTCAGAGAGATAATGGTAGAGTTGAGTTACTTAACCTGCTTCTAACCATATCCTTTAATGTATGGTTATGTCTCTCTGATAAAACATTCATGCAGGATGAACCCGACATTGTATACAAATGGACTATGCCACACTCTCTCTGGTTCTTAAATTTAAGAGATAATTCATGCAGCCAAAGCAACCCTTATTTAATGGGAGTTATCTAATCAAATCTATATCTTTATTCATAAAACTTAAACACTTAATCATGATTTTCTTATGAACAAATCAATCTAATCATGTTTTTTGCACGTAAATCCTAGGTTCATACCTTACTAAGTCAATTAACAAATAATCTCAATGGTATAGATATTTTATATGAAAACATGCTTTTGATTTGATAAAAGATATACATCATGTTTATCCTATAAAAATCATAAGAGAGTTGTTGGCTCTCATACCAATTGATAGAACTAATATTGAATCGTCTAATGTAGTTTATCATACACACCGAATAATAAAGCCTTCCATCTTATGATTAACTAATAGAGATGAGATATATAACTTACAGTTTTGCTTGCAAAATATTGTGAGTTATTGATTTCTCTTTTAAGCTAATTTGAATACACGATGGTTGTGGATCTTCCAATACAACACTAACCTAATAAATTTAGATTAAAGTGATATATTAATATTAGTCCCCTTTATAAAAGAAATATAATTAATAACCCTAATTGTATTAAGCTCAAATACTTAAGCCATTTTGTGATGGATCAATTTAGTCTATAAATAATTAGTTCAAACTTAAGTGTTGAGATTTTGGTTTAACCATTGATCCGATTAATTATTGATGGACTACCTTATGAGAGTTACCAAATTTATATTTAGTGTACCTCAATCTTTTAGAAAGAAATCATGACAAAATCACACAAAAAATATGATTGATTTTTTTATAAAAAATACTCTAAACTTTATAAACAATAAATATATTTAATTAAAAAATATTATTGTATAAATAAAATAAATTAATATCAACTAAAATTTAAATGACGATAATAACTTAAATAAAATAAAAAGTAAACCTGATTCACTGAAAATAATTATTTTTATCACATGAAACCGTAATATCTAATTAACATTTAATAATATACAAACATAAAATAAAAGATGTCGGAAAAAAAATTACGACTATATATTTCCAGCCTTTTCCAATACCAGAGCAATAAACGCAGACCACCCTCACCTGTAATAAAGAGATGTAGAGCATTTAAAAAAGGTATCTACATGTAATTTACATTTTAAGAAATACATAAATAAACAAATTTATGATAGTCAAAGTTATTCAAGATGCGGTAAAAAACAATTAATATATCAATATACTATAGTACATCCATTCAGAATAATAATAACTCTGGACCAATAAGACATTTGTATATTAAAAATACTATAAACAATATTAATTGTTATATTTGTACCGATTACTTGAATAAATAATATAAATTGGGCCTATAACTTTTTTTTATTAAAAGAATATCTATGCTTAAACTAACTCATTATATTATTCTTTTTGGGATAAAAATTTAAAACAAACAATTTTTTTTTAACTTTTTTAAATATGTGTTATGCAATGATCCAATAGTCTAACTTATTCATTTGCTACTGATTCAATTATAAATGGGAAACTCAAATTCCTTACTCCAAACTTATATTTGTACTACTAGCTAAATATTACTAGCTCATGATCGTCTAGTACTCATGGTCAAAAACCATTTTTGTTAGAACATCAAAAAGTAATATGTAGAGAGAATAAGACTCGATGTATTAAACTGTAACACAAAATGACTTTAAATAGCCTACAAGAATCGTTACATATTCTAGTCAATAAATGATAGTTTTTATTGACCTCAATAGTAACGTCTAAATTGAAAATTGATGTAATGTCTAAAATACAAATTGATGTAACGTCTAATTATTAAACAAGATAATTAAAGCAATTAAATCAATTCCAACAAATCCCTTCCTTAAACTGGATATGCATGAAAAACAAACCGTTTAATCTTCTAGTCCACAATAAACCAACTTCACAACTTCTTGATTTATAAGATCTCGTAGATAATGACACCTAACATCGACATGCTATGTGCACCAATGCATCACCGAATTCTTCGAGAGTTTAATTGAAGAAGTGTTGTCACAACAGATTTCCAGACACTCGGATTGTTCATATGTGATTGTTCTATAATTTCTTTCAGCCATACACAATGACAAGCACAAGATATTGCAGCAATGTATTTTACTTCGGTTGTAGACAAAATAACTACCTCTTGTTTTCTTGAGCTCCAACATATTGAAGCTTCATTGGACATAAAAACGTAACATGAAGTGCTTTTTCTATCATCGAGATCACCAACATAAACGCTGTCCGTGTATGCTTTCACCTTCATCTCTGATCCTCTTTTATAAAAAAATTGCCAAACTCCATTGTATCTTTTAAGTATCGCAAAAATCTCTTAGATGCATGCATATCTTCCTTCATTGTTTTGGCCATGAACCAAGACAATAAGCAGACCACATACATCATGTCAGGTCTTGTAACTGTGAGGTATATTAGACAATCCACCAACTGCTTCTATAGAGTAGCATCGATTTCTTTTTCAGCTCATTCCTTTGAGAGTTTAAAACCTCAGACAATGGGATTTTTTAGTGAATTACAGTTTGCCATGTCAAACATTTCCAGCACCTCGTGAGCATACTTTTTATGTCTTAAGTGAATCACATATTGGCTTTGATGAATTTCAACACGAAGAAAAAACCTCATCAAACCAAGATCCGTCATCTCAAATTCTCGTGTCATTCACAACTTAAACTCTTCAATTAATTGTTCATCATTTCCAGTTAAAACTAAATCATCTACATAGAGACTTACCATGATATACTTCACCCCTTCCCTCTTAATTAATAATGTGTGATCATGACTACTTCTGTCGAATTATTCTTGCTTGAAATACCTCTCTACCCGACAAAATCAAGCTCGAGAAGCTTGTTTCAAACCATACAAAGCTTTCTTGAGTCGATATACTTTATCTTCTTCACCTTTTTTTGACAAAACCCTCTGGTTGATCCACATACACCACTTCTTTCAATTCTCTATATAAGAAATGATTTTTTACATCCAATTGATATACTTTCCAACTTTTGTGTGCAGCAACAACCAATAAAATTCTGATTGTATCCCATCTTTCAACCGGAGCAAATACTTCATCGTAGTCAATGCCTTCTTGTGCATATCCTTCCAACACTAATCTTATTTTGTATTTATACACTTATTCATCTTCATTTAATTTAGTCTTGAAAACCCATTTAACCCCAATTTTCTTTGCATTAGCAAGGAGAGTTACAAGTTCCCATGTGTTGTTTTTCTCAATAGCTTCTATTTCACATTTCATTGCTTTAGTCCACTTTATTTATTTGACAGATTTTTTTAAAATGTATCGGATCAACATGAGACATAGATAGTACCAATACCATTTGTACTTCAGCCTCTTCATCTGAAATCATTTCTCCACTTTCATAATCTTGCATCCATATTTGTGCTCTATGAATACTTTTCTGGTGTGTTTCAGGTTGAGGTGACATGAAATTATTTTCACCAATGACATCTTCATCAACAACTTTGATTTCTTCTCTCTAGTAGTGTATTCTTCTCTCCATTCAAGACTATCATCTAAATTTTTCACATCAACATTCCGATCCCACTTCTCTTCCTCTTCGAATATTACACCCCGAACAATGATAATTTTCTTTAAAGTTAGATCATAAAGTCGGTATGCCTTTGACTTCTCGCTTACTCCAAGTAAAATACACTTATGGTTCCTGTTATCTAGCTTTATCCTACGCTGTTCAGGGATGTGCACATGACCTATGCAACCAAAAGTTCTGAAATAGCTCACACTTGGTTTAATTCCAATCAAGCACTCTTCTAGAACCATATCACTTATAGCACTTGTCACACTTCTATTCAGCACATGGCACGTCCACTTAGCCGCTTCAGCCCAAAAATTCTTTGGTATGCTCTTTTCTGCGAGTAGACATCTGACCATGTTTATGATTGTGGGATTTCGTCTCTCGGCTACTCCATTTTGCCGAGTAGTGTAGGTAGCAGTTAGTTATCTTCTGATTCTATTTTCTTTGCAATTGGTTGAAGCTATTTGAAGTAAACTCTCGTCCTCAATCATTTCTCAGATAACATATAAATTTTCCAACTTCCTTTTGGATAAGGCTTTTGAAGTTTTTAAAAACAAGAAACCCTTCATTTTTTTTGACAAAAGGTATATCCAACTTTTGCCACTATAATTATCTACCAACAAGAATATATACATTTTTCCACTATGGGAAGAAGGAGATATCGGGCCACATAAGTCTGCATGAACAAGCTTCAATTTCTCTATTGCTCGCCATTGACTTTTCTTTGACATGATTTCCCGATGTTGCTTTCCAATATTGCATACTTCACACACTTTCGTTGCCTCTTTCATATGAGGTAATCCCTATACCATTTAATTTTCTTGCATAGTTTTCATGTATGTGTTACTCAAATGCCCATAACTTTTGTGCCATAAATCGGATGACTCATCCTCTTCTACTTTCAAACACCTATTTAGACCAGACTTTCTAATTGCAGATATAGTGAACATGCGATTTATTGTCATTGTAGAGTTTATAATCAAACCTTTACGAGGATGGTAGATTTTGCATGCTCCTTGGTCGATCAAAATAGTTAAACCCCTCTCTTGAATTTTCCCAACACTAAGTAGATTATTAGTAAGTTCTGGAACAAAAAACACATATGTTAATATTTGGGTCAACTCTTCGACTTCAAACTTCACATTTCTTTTTCCCATCACCTCCATTCGTGAGGTATTCTCTAGTTTTACTCCATGTCTAAAGTTTTCATTGAGCTCAACAAACTAATATTTGTTACTTGTCATATGATTTGAGCAACCAAAATCAATAAACCAAACCCCTTTATCTTCAACCTCTTCGATATGAGCCATTAAAAGTAATTATCCTCCTTCATCGAGCTCAACATACTTTGCTCTTTTTTTTTTATCCATTTGGGCATTCATATTGATAATGTCCTAGCTTATGACACCTGAAACCGTCAACGTGAGCTCTGGTAATAGTCCATCATCTACCACCTCTTCTTTTACCTCTCGAGAAATTACTTCCCCCTCTGCCAAAATTACTTCTTCCGCTGCCTTGTCCATAACTGCGATCACCCTCGACTTTCAGTATTTGTTCTTCAGAGACCTTGCGTCATAGCTTCTGTTCATGAACAAATAATGAGCTTTGCAACTCATCGACTGTCATTTGATCAATATATTTTGACTCTTCCATTGCACATATCATATATAATTCAAATCATCTGTCATCATGCGCATGATTTTCTCAACAACCTTTACATCTTCCAGGTCTTCTCCACACTTTCTCATATTATTTTCTATGACCATGACTCTTCTAAAACAATCTGTCACTGTCTCACCCTTCCTCATCTTCTCTGTTTCAAACAATCTTCGAAGCTTCTGGAGTTGAACATGCTTCACTCTTTCATTGTCATGATACTTTGTCTTCATTGCTTCCCAAAGTTGTTTGGATGTCTGCTTTTGAGTAATGGTCTTCAAAATAGTCTTGTCAATGGACTTAAACAAGTAATTATTTACCTTCAAATCCTTAAGCCTAGATTCATCCAGCATCTTTTGCTGCACTGCCGTCAATACTTCACCTTCTCCAGGTTCCTGGTGACCTGGTTAAATCACACACCATTACTCTTTTGAACGTAAGAGATTCTCTATGAGTAAACTCCAGCGATCATAATCTCCATAAAATTTGGGCATACATGGGGCACTTAAATTATTCGAATCAAATCCCATTTTTTCACACTTTCTTCACTCTTGTTTCACACTTTATTCACTTTTTTCACTCAAAACACTCTTGATACTTTCCTCACTCTTTCTTCACTCAAACACTCTTGTTTTACTCGAACACACATACCTCACTCTTTCTGTGTTTCAATCAGACACAATACCTCACTTTTTCTGTGTTTCACTCAGAGATACATACCTCACTCTTTCTGTGTTGCACTCAGACACACATACCTCACTCTTTATGTGTTTCACTCAGACACACATTCCTCACTCTTTGTGCGTTTCACTCAGACACACATACCTCACTATTTCTATGTTTCACTCAGAGACACATACCTCACTCTTTCTGTGTTTCACTCAGACACACATATCTCACTCTTTCTGTGTTTCACTCAGACACACATACCTTACTCTTTCTCTGTTTTACTCAGACACACATACCTCACTCTTTCTGTGTTTCACTCAGACACACATACCTCACTATTTTTGTGTTTCACTCAGATATATATACCTCACTTTTTTTGTGTTTCACTCATACACATATACCTCACTCTTTTTGTGTTTCACTCAGACAAATACCTCACCATTTTTCTGTTTCTTTTGATGTTTCACTTAGACACACATACCTTACTCTCACTCAAATTATTTTACTCAAGCAAACATACCTTGCTCTAATACCATATTGGAATATCAAAGAGTGATATGTAGAGAGAATAAGACTCGATGTATTAAACTTCAGCATAAAATGGCTTTAAATTGCTTACACGAAGAATATGTCGGAAGTTACATCAATTAGTATTTTAGACTTCGGTCAATAAAATCTATCATTTATTGACTGAAATATGTAACGCTTCTTGTAGGCTATTTAAAGCCATTTTGTGCTGCAATTTAATACATCGAGTCTTATTCTCTCTACATATTACTCTTTGATATTCTAACCATTTTGGAGCACTAGTTTATGTGCTATGAATTACCACGTATAAAAGCAAATGCTAGAATTTTCACCAATAATATCTTTGTCACATCTACAATATCTCAATCCATCCTCTTACAAATTTGATACAGATCAAAAGTTTAAAATTTTTAGAGACATTTCTAAGTTCTCTTTATTTTTATTATGAAGGTATCGCCCAAGATCACGATGTCTGGACAAATTTGGAACACTACTGGTGCCTCCAATCTAGTCTACGCCCATTGATTGAGTTATATATTGATTTCCCTTTCAGATGTATTCAGTATTTTTTGTGGTTTTCTGAACCAAAATGTTTTTTTTACTTTTAGTACGTTATGTTGCTACAAGTTGTGATGCGATCCCTTTATGTATTTTATGTATCATTGATAATTTTTCTCCAAGAAGTGTTCCAAATAATCGTAAAATATTTAAATTAATTTATCGAGTTTTTTACCAAAATTTAAATATTCTATAAAAAATTTGTTCAAATTTTAACTTTTACCTTGTATTTTAAATTATAATATTCTAAAATACAAAAGTAATTATCTTAATATAAATTTATATAAAAAACTGAAGTTTTAAAATGAACAAATCTGAAAAGTAGACATATTATAAATGATAAGGATGAAATATGTCGGACTTATTACCCGATGCGATAAATAGTTAAATTGGACTATAACTTGGAAATTAAGAAATAAGTTGGCCAAAGAAAATTAATGCGAATTAGTTACTATGTGAAATTGGTTTTTTCACAATCTCCCAAAATATATTGTTACTATAAATATGAAAAGTTTCTTTGGACAAACAATTTTCTAAATTAAACAATATTTAATTTTGATACTTTGAGTTATTTTATTATCTTATTATTTACATAGCAATAACATCCGGACTCATCTAGTCAGATTTTACCAAACCAAATGGGCATACTATGTGAGAACTAATTGTTAAGTTGGAGATTGTTTTTTCCAAAAAAATGAATATACTAATAAGAAATCAATGAAGAATTCGAATGTATGTCTCGATTTGATAGTCAATGAAGACATCTAGTTATACGTTTCTCACTCTAGTTATGGACTTCCAACAATTGGCATAAGATCTCCATGAGGAGAGCACACAATATTAAATTTTATAGGCGATTCTCTCAACGTAGACCCCACAAGTGAGATCAATGGTTCAATTTACGACCACACGTAATAGTAAGGAAACAATTTTACGAGTTCTACGATCTAGAAGGCCCGCACAACATAAACCAACATACAAAAATTCCTTCTTGACATGTTAAAGCTGAAAACAACAATGATGAATCATGACAATGATCCTCTAAGAGAAGTGGAAGATGCCAATGCAAGAAGAGGAGCATAGAAAATGAGAAAAACCTTCGTTTCTAAAAACCGTTTGCGAGAAAAGAGAGATGCAAGTCCGCAAGGGTGTGTAAAACACATGTCAGACTATCAACAGTCATTCAAATCTAACCAAAATGAATATAGTTTCCACCAATACAATCAGGGCATCAACAGACTCAAAAGAAGGGTCATTATACATTCTCACCAAATATTTAATAGCACAAATCTACATTCCAGCTGAACCTATAGCAGAACTCATAGGTGTTCCAGCCAAACAACAACCAGGGTCCCCCAGTTTCTATATTGCATCCAAATTTACAACAAGCTTCTTTGGGGATCCAGCTAATCAATCAATAAGTACTTCAATTCTCTAGAGGGTAGCAAAACCTCCAGCAAAGTTATAAGATATTCCAACAAAATCTCAAATAACACTAATACATGTTCCAAATGAACATGTATAATACCTCTTAGGTTTTCTAGCCAAACAACAACCTGACAGATTAACCTCATAGATTTAGATTAAAGTAATATCTTACCTTTAGTCTCATTTTAATAGGAAATACAATTAGTAATCCTAATTGTATTAATCCTTTATACTTTATCCATTTTGTGATACGAGACCACATTTATCAATTATTCCTTAAATTATTAGTTGAGGCCTAAGTGTTTATATTTGTGCTCAATCCTTCATAATGGCCCAAATTTTAACCAGGTTACTATACTTATACCTCCATAATTGTTTTCACATATATGCAAAATTCTATTTAATTACATATAATATAATTAATCTGATTAATTATTAATTGGACTACATTATGATAGTGACCAAATATATATTTAGCATACCCAACCATAGTTATTCCAACAATCTTCCACTTGGATCGCTATATGCTACTCAAGAATATATTTAATTGTAATGAGAGTTCTAAATCCATTGTCAATATGTGAGAAATACAATTCTATACATGATCAATGAGAGATAAAGGACTAAAGACTTCTTTCTGATAATATAAAAAATAAGATGCAATATTAATAATATTATATCCATCACTCAATTACTTGGGCGTATTATAGTGTGTAGTTTAAGAATAATATGAAATATATTCTTATATATATATATATATATATATATATATATATATATATATATATTCTAAAATGATCATACCTTGGAGATCTAATAGAGTAACATATGTAAAAAAATTTAACCAATCCATATATTGCAATACACATTTATGTATATAATATTTCAAATATTAATTAGATCATATTACTACAATTCCTACTGAAACTAACAACCCTCTAAATCAACTACACCTATAAGAGGATATTCTATTATAGAATTTGTGCAAATATGCTCTATATTAATATGATTCATCTAAAAGTTTTCTTTAATATATATGAACTTTATGTCTATGTGTTTGGAGTTAGACATGCTCTAGTTACCATTAGAGTGCTCCACTGTAGAATTATTGTCGTATTAAAATTTTATGGAACCTTTCATCGCTTATATAATGCGCAAATCAATGACAAAAGTTTGCAGCCACAATGACTTGTTTGATGCATCAAAACATATAATGAATTTTGCCGCCATAGTGGATGATGCAATAAGTGTTCACTTTACATTTTTAGGATCCTAACTAATAAAAATATTTTGCTTTGAGTGATTTTCAGTTTGTCAATGCATCCACCAAAATTTGAATTGGAATATCCAATGATCTCTAGCATTTTCGACTGTCGATACGTCATAATGTGCCAATTTGTTTCTTCCAGATTTCATAATACTATTTGTATTGCCTTCTAGCGGTCAGTTTTTGGGTTATTTACATATCTTCACAATGTATTATCAGTAAAAAAATGTTTGACTATTAAAAACTTGAGCATGCAATAAACTTTCCATTGCCGAAGTATAATGGATAGTTTTCATCACCTCAATTTCAAGTGGTGTCTTTGGACATTGACCTATACTTAGTCTATCACCCCTTACTACATGAGTAATCATATGTCTGCAGTTCTCCAATCCGTAACACTGTAATAGACTTTATATATATATATATATATATGTCCTTTTGTGATAATCCAAAAATATCACGAGTGCGATCCCAATGAATTTGGATTCCTAATACAAAACATGCATCACAAGATCTTTCATATCTAATTTACCTCAAGCACTATGTTGTTTAAGGCAATTCCTTATCGTTTGAGGCAAGCACTATATTGTTTAAGGCAATTCCTTATCGTTTGAGGAAATTCCGTAACAATTCCTTATCGTTTGAGGCAAGCAATATGTTATTCACATATATTACCAAAAATATTAAACTACTCCCATTGAATTTGTGATACACACAATCCTCAAATGACTTGACCTAAAATCCAAAAGAGACTATTACCTCAAGCAATTTGTGGTACCACTAAGGAGAAGTTGTTTAAGCCCATTAATGAATTTCTTAAGCTTACATAATATATCATTAGATTTATATATTTCAAAGTGTTTTGGTTGCACCATATAGATCGTTTCCTTAATGTTATCATTGAGAAACACGATCTTTACATCCATTTGATAAAGATAAAACTCAGAGTGCGCAACTAATGTCATTATTCTTCAAACGGAATCATTATTCGATACTAAAGAGAAGGTTTCTTTGAAATCAATCCCTTTATGTCGGGAATAACTTTTTACTACAAGGCTTAATTTATGTCTTTCCACACAACCCAGGGAATTGCAGTTGGTTTTGTAAATCTACTTACATATAATTTTCTTTCTCTATTCAGCTAATGGGAAAATTTCTCATACCGCATTGTCTTACATTGAATTTTTACTCTTTATTTAGAGTGTCAATCCATATTAGAGAGTTAGCTTTCCATGGATTATTTTTAGGATGATAGATGATCTAGATTTCTAACATATAACTCTTCATGGTCGTGAGTAAATAGTATATAATCAGAAGGTATAACATTCTTACTTTCTCGCTTGGACATTCTTAAGGGAATCGTTACTTTTTGTTTCACTTCTTAACGAGGTAAAGTTTGATCCTCGTGAATAATTCCAGTTTGATCTTCTTGTGGAAAATTATATTGAGTGTCCTCTTGTTCTAACTCGACCATGTTTTTGCACTGTTCAAACACTCAAGTGGAACATCAATGTTATTATTAGTATGAATTTGTTCTAACGTGGCCAAAATAATTGGCATAAAACTAAAATATTCTTATACATGAGTATCGATGTCAAAACATATATGAGTCTCTACTTATTATTCTTTAAAATGAACATATGTTCGCGAATTATTTCCTCTAAACATAACATCCTTAAGAAACATTTCCATTCCCGTCTAAAAAATACTACTAATGTAAGGATCATAAAACTTAAATCCCCTTGTATATTGGAATAACAAATAAAGAAGAAAATAACCGTTTTTAGGTCCAATTTATTTTCTTGAGGTCCGTTTTCCCATGCCTCAGCTGAACACCCCTATACATAGAAATTCTTTAAATTAGACCAATGCTCATTTCATGCCTCATATGTGGTTTTAATGATTACCTTAGTGGGTATTGTATTGAGTATGTTTGTGATATATTTGATGTCTTCCCAACCATAGAGATAATGGTATAGTTGAGTTACTTACCATGCTTCTAACCATATATTTTAGTCTAAAGTTAGGTCTCTTAGATACAACATTCATACGAGGTAAACCTGACATCATATATACTGAGGGGCTATGCCACACTGCTCTAAGTATTTTCTAATGACCTTTCATATTGTTCATTCGACTTGTTATATCTACAATAGTATCCACCATCAAAGTTAGACATAACGCTCTTTACGCTTTTACCTAATTATTTTTCAAGTACGGTCCAACAATATTTGAACTTGTCTAGGGCCTCTTACTTTTCATGAAGGAGGTAAGAGTACCCGAAATGAGAGAAGTCGTCTATAAAAGATATAAACTAGCATTCCATTTCATGATTATTTTGAAAAAGCTCCACAAATATCAATATGAATCAATTCTAAGACTTGAGTTACTTTATTTTCCTCTACCTTTTTGGTTTTGTTTTTTTACCCATGATATACTCGATATAAGTATTGAAATCGTATTAATCGACTCCTTAGTGTACCCTACAAAACAATATAGACATGGTTTGTTGTAGGTGAATCAACCCATATGTATTCATATTCACATAAAGAAGATAAACTTCCGAAAAAATCACAAACATAACTTTATTTTTACTTTTCATGTAATCTCAGTGTTTCTTGCAATACTTCTTGAGCTTTCTATTTTATTTGTTAAAGAGATATTAAACTATCGTTGCTTCCTAAGGTTTCTCCGTCTTAGCTGGACCATAACGAGGTCCTTTTCTATCCTAAATTTGCTTTTGCCACATCATTTTCTTGAAGACTGCAAAATTCACTTCAGACTAATCCTTTTTAATATTTTTATCCTCTTATGCAGCGTGTGCAATCAATTTGTTGATTTCTTGGAAGAGATTATAAAATAAACCCTACCTTATATCCTTATGTAAGTATGCATTGATTTCTTTTAAATATGTTGCAATCATAATCATCCTCAAAGTATGTTGTCGGATACTAGTTTCATATTTTACTTTCGGATATAGATCTCACTCAAGAGACATTGCATATCTACCATGTTAGTTCTAGAAAATTATTTCTCAACTTCCATGAGAAACTCTGAGGCATTAACAATATCCTTTAGAAAAGCTTCACGAAGGAGAATTAGTATCTCTTGAAACATGAAGTTCAATCACAAAAAATATTGAATACTAATTTTTAGTCGAGTTTCTTCAGTTTATGATTAACTTAAATCCAAATATTAACCTTTTTGAAGGACAACTTAAAATTAAATTAATCAGTTGAACTTTTTCATGTCCATAGATCCTCATGAGATTTATTTACCTTTGCGAGGATCGATTAAATGATTTAATGATTCACCTAGAAAATTTCAAAATTGTAGCAATGCATATCCATATAATCATTTAAGCATGTTCATTCTATAAATACATACAAAATATAGTATGTCCAAACAATTATCATGTGAAATAAAAAAATATTAAATAAAACAAATTAGAAATTAAATATTTTCAGAATGTTTTTCAAACCTAATATTATTGTCGATGGGTCGATCCAACCGAGCAAGCAGGAAACATCTGCTCTCGTGGCGCAGATCCCTCAACCAACAAACAACTGCTGATGTTACTCGGTATATCGCCTAACTAGTAACCACTTGTAGTTGTCGTCGCGACAATAAACGATTCTTTTTTTACGAAGCTACGACGTTCATCTGCACGCTAATAGATACTTGACTATAGTAAAAATTGTCGAATAGTATTCGAACAATAATAAAATATATGGTTACTATTGTCAATGGAAAACCCTAATAAATATTTTGCCAAAGTAGTAACTTTTTATTGATTCGGGAAGAATATAAATTTTCATATTTAAGGTCCCTATTTATACTACTCATAGAAATTACAACATGATCATTATTACGTGGCCGTATTGGTCTTGAACATAGATCGTTACTAACGTTAATGGATCTAACACGAATTGGCTAAGCACGACGTCCGGGATTGAATTCTCTTCTGCTCAGTCGAAACATCTTCACGGCTCTGCTCGGGGTCAACTCTTCTCGACTCTCACTTGTTTGCTTATCTGTCCGAGATTTCCTAAGTTTGGCTCGACTTTTCTCGGCTTGACCTTGCTTCTTATTCGTTCTTATTTTTGAGCTATATTTAGTTGATGCCTGAGCATCGTCCTTTCTCTTCTGTTACCTTATGCTTGATTGCTCGACTTTATATTTTTTCTAACTATCCAATACATTCTTACCGGGTCGGTCTGACCTTAGTCTTTTATTCACATCTTTCTCATGATATTGATATGGATATTCTCGACCTTATCAGGCCCCCTAGTCCATTAAACAACTGAGAAGAAATCGCTAGATGGAGTAATTTCCTGGGCCTTGGTAAATGTGAAAAAAAATATGTTTGGATGATGCGGCGAGTTGTTTGATGTGATGGCACGTATCATGACACGTGTATAATGAGATTTGATATTCTGACATTTAGTTTCGAATAGTAGATCATGGGCGTATCTTGACGCGTGTATAATGGGATTTGATAGTCTCTTAATAAGCGATCTGTAATTAATCAAGTGTATAATGACGGTTTAATTGCTAGTCCACGTGGTTTGAAATTAAATGAGAATGAGAGAAGGCATTTCTCATAAGTCATTTCTACCATTATCCTCACAAACTCAGTGTTTTTTTTTTCTGTAGAAAGAATCCAGAGAGCTTCTATTTCAAAGGTACATTACTAGTTTTTGAATATTCAGTTATTTGTGTGTTCTGTAGTTGTAGGGTGCGATAGTATTTTGTATGATGTTATGCGATTTATGTCTTACGATGTCTTGCTATAGGACGACTACCCTGACAGTGAGTCTGTGAACCATCATAGGATAGGATAATACCTAATTCTCACGACTACTGTTGGATCATTGCAGTCCGTTCAACCATGGTGCCCAATAAAAAAGTGAGGAACAAGGTTGTGGAAATTGTAGAGTCTAAGTATGAGAGTTCCCAATTTCTGGAAGAGTATTTTGCAAGAATAACACCTAAATATGGGTATTTGACTGAGGGATCTCTTGTTGAGTTTGTTGTTAGGTATGGGGTGCCTGAGGATGTGACGATTAGGGATCCTCATGCGGGAGATTAGCCTTACACCATCGAGGAAGGTGAGACATGTCTTTATATAACTGTCTTTAACTGGGATCTGTGCCTCTCCTTGCCTCTGTTCATCAGGGATTTTTTTCAGTTTTATAGGGATATGCCCCATGTAACTTAAAATGAATGGCTGGAGGACTTTGTTAAGCACAATGCTTAGCTCCCAAGTTCTTAATATACCAATATGTTTAGTTGACCTGTTAGTGATGGTAGATGTTTCTAAGTTAGCACGCCCCCCCTTCTTTTGCTCGCTAGTTAACTTGGGCCAAGTATATAGTACACCTACCTCTTATAAAAATTTCAAACATAGGTTTATATATGTTTCTGGAAATTGGGCGCATGAAAGTTCTTCTATGAATTTGAAATTAGAGAGGCGTTCGAAGGCGAAGTGTAAGATGATTAACAATTGCGTAGATATGTAAAGTATTGAATTTGTAATGATTTTTTATTGTGTCGCTGGTTTTGTATGTGAGGAAAAGTACCAAAAGTGGTGCAAAGAAGGTCGGCCCAAAGGTTCGGTGAATCCCCTAACGAAGCTAGCCGCTGTTGCTAACGCCGCATGGGACTGGAGTCGACACAAGTGTTTTATCCTTTGAACTTTCTCAAATTAGGGCTTTCGCGAGTTCTTGAGTTGATCATTTTGCAGGACGGTAGAGTAATAATGGATGGGAGCGGAGAAACAGCGCTGATAGAGAGACTGCATGCTCTTATGAAGAGAATGTATGAAGAAAAGAATAATGCTACCATCGAAGTGTTGGTGCCACAAGGGCGGAAGGCGCAAGAAGTGAGCGGGTTGTCCTAGTCTTACGAGGGATGTGATAATGATGAAGGTGGTAGGTCAAGGACCAGTAGCGTATCGGCCGAGGCTGTGGAAAGAGATGATCAGAGAGAAGGGGTTTTGCGACCCCGTGAAGAAGATGTTAAGGATGTTGATGACTGCCCGTTGATGAATAAAAGTAAAGTAGTTATCACCACTCTTCCCTTCTCATAACGGAATATGGTGCTCGTTGATTTAGAAGAGGTTAACGATAAACTGGGTGATAATGCAAGTGTAAAACCCATAGGGCCTAAGCTAGTGAAGAATTTGGTCAAAACCCCTAAGGTGAATGTGATTGAAGAGGCCTAAAAAACCCAAGAGCCGAAAGACCCCTCGTCAATGATGAGGGGAATGAAAAAAGGTGATCCCTAAAGAAGTGATGCAGCGGCTGAAGGATTTTGTGAACGGGGCATGTTCAGGGTCCTTCTTCGTAAATATTGTCTTTCTTGATAATCCACCCCACAAGAGGTAGAGTAGTGGAGTGAGGGAGTCGACCAAATAATCGAGGAGGTTCACTCTCTGAAGTTAGCGATGCCTAGGTCTTCAGATATAATGATGGATCAACTTCACTAATGTCTTAACTTGTCTTTCTAAGACACGATGCCGATGAACAAAATCTTGCAACGAAGGTATGTTTCTTTGTGTTTGCATCTTGTTGCAGTAGATTGGTTAGTGATTGATAATACTATGTGTTTGGATCAGGTACATCATAATTCTCATGCTTTTGCTTATCGTCGAATGTCACCAATCGATTGTTCTTTAATGGAGAAGTGGAAGCCAGACCCACTGTTTTTTTGGCTCAATTCATGGTTTAATGACCGAGTTAGCTTAATTCAAGACTGCATATGGTCGGTGAAGCAAGGTTTGGATAAGGCCGTGAAGGATAATGATAATATTTATAGGTAACTTCTTGGGACTTATGACGAGATAGACGCCATTCATAAGCGGAGCCTGGAAGCTATAAGTAGCATTACCTAGCTATCAAGACAGAATACTGATTTGGTGAATAAAAATGATACGTTGATAGCCCAAAATTCCAAACTGTTGGATCATAATATAAGCCAAGATGGTAGGATAGAAGAGCAGGCTGAGAAGATAACGTCTTTAACAGTGGAAATGATGGAGCTAAAAGTATTGGTGGCGAGCGCTCGGAGTGTAAAGGAGAGTGAGTGGACTTCCTTAAGGAAGAAAGCCGAGGTGGATTCAGAGGAGCGGGAACGTCAGGACATGGAGGTGACCATAGGTATGATTCAAAGATATAATATGAAACTTGTAGCTGAGTTTGTGGCATTGAATCCTCATATTAATTTAGGACCGCATCAAAAGCTACTTGCTACACAGGAGAAAGGAAAATCCACCGCGACGGGTACGGTACGTGGGAGTGTTGATTCTGTCGTTGTGAAGGCACGAAGCGAGTCTGCAGATGTGAGTCTCGCTCGGAAATGGGATGATCTAGATTCTACTGTGGATCATGTGGATCCATAGCTTATTTATATTATGTTGAAGACGTTTTTGAATGATGATGTTTATTGTAACATGTAATTTCGCATGGTTGATTTCCTAGTGCAAACTTATTTGATGTTTGGGTTGAATGCATGTGTTCATACTTATATTTGTTTGATTAAACTTTCCTTGGATGATCGAGCTCAGTGTGGCTCATTGAGTGGCCATGGAAAGTTATGCATGCCTTGCCGAAATTTGCGGAGCGACCGGTTCAGCCTATTGCGTAACCTAATGGGCTTGGAGTAGTTTGCATAAGTAATACCTTAGTGTGGTATTGAGAACAGTATGACCCCTTACGTAGCCTTAAGAGGCGTGGCTAATTAGCCTGTTCGGCATAATTGTTTTTAGATCATGTCTAAATATGGTGCAATATGACCCCTATTGCATAGCCCAAAAGTGTGGTCAGCGACTTTTTCGTGGAGTTACAATGAACAAGTATAAACAAACGCCTTGAAATGACGAAAGCAATATAATTTTATTAATTGGAGAAAACAAGTAGATTCTTCATTAAAAACCCTTACACGCCATCATGATGGAAACATAGTGCATCAGTTCATTACATCGTTTGATGATATTGTTTAAGATGACTAATATTCCAGGGATGTATGAGTGCATGGTCGTCATGCTCGGTAATACGATATGCACCTTGATGGCCCTTGGAGATAACACTCTAGGGTCCTTCCCAAGCAGGTCCCAGTTTGCCAGTCATTTTATCCACCGCTTCTTGAATTTTTTTCATGACGAGGTCTCCAACTTGTAATGCTCGAGGTAGAATCCTAGAATAAAAACAGTCTCATATTAGGCTTTTGTAATGCTCAGCTTGTATGCACAGTTCATCTTGTCTTTCTTCTATGAGGTTGTCATTAACCACTCGATCAATTTTGTTCGAATCTTCTGAGTAATTGGAAATTCTATGGCTCGAGATGGTGTCTTCTTACGGGGACCACGACCTCTGATTCATAGACGGGGCAAATGGGGTTTCGCCCGTTGCGGCACACGAGGTGGTATGGTAAGCCTACAATACTTCTGCTAGTTTTTCCTGCCATTTTTATTTTCCCCCTTTGAGCTTTTTCTTAGTGCCATCGAAGATAGTATGATTAGTTACCTCCACCTTCCCATTTTCTTACGGGTGATATGGCGTGGGGAAGTGTTGGGTTATGCCGAAATGTTTGCAAAATGTGGACACCATTAAATTTTGGAATTGAGGACTATTGTCTATCATTAAGATTTGGTGGATTCTAAAACGATTTAGGATCTGATGATGTTTGAAGTCACATATCTATTGAGATCTGGGCCTCAAATAATGCATTGGCTTCTACCTATTTGGTGAAATAATCGATGACGACCACCAGGAAATTATGATTGATCAAGTGTTGGTAGGTGAAGGCCGCGTTTTTAAACCGAAAGGCATGACAATGTAGCAGTATAACCCGCACTCTGTTTGAAAATCCGTGTGTTCTTCTTCATTCCAATGCATATGAATTTGATTGTAACCAAAGTAGGGATCCATAAAGGACATATATTTGCAGCCCGAGGCTGAGTCTACTAATTGGTCGATGCAAGGCAAGGGGAAGGCATCTTTGTGACAAGCCTGGTTCAAATCGACAAAGTTGCTGCACATGCACCATTGTCGTCTTTTTTTACAAGAACGAGGTTTGCTATCCACACCGAATATCGAGCTCGACGAATGTGCCGGAGATCGAAAAGCTTAGTAAGCTCACAATTTATTGCCTCATGTTTTTCAACGGAAAAAAATCAATGCTTTTGCATAATAGGTTTGGCATATCTTCCAATTGCTAACTCATGAAAAATTACTGAGGGATCGACTCCCGTTACGTCATTGGCTACCCAAACAAAAACATCTAGATTTTGTTGTAATAATTGGACTAGAGAAGTTTTAAAACCTGGATAAAAAGAAGTGCCGATACGAAAGATGTGCCTCGCTGTTAGAGTCTCTTCCAAGACATCCTCCAGATTATTAGCCTGCTGCACATCATCCAGATGATCATCTATCGGTTCAGACGATGGTGGAATTTTAACATGTTCGTTCAGTTCACCCTCGTCTTTTAATTACTATCGTATTGGTTTGCTAGGTTCTATAGTAACGGAGTAGCATGTTCGGGTAGTGAGCTGACTTCCTCGTATGATCCTTACAGCATTACCGACGGGGTACTTGAATCATTAACGGAATGTACACGTGGTTGCTTCCATCCGGTGCAAACATGGTCTTCCGATGATGGCTTGATAAGAGGTTGGTGCGTTCGGGATCATAAAGAGGGTCTGGACTTCATGTTTTGTAGCGCCATATCCCATCTTAACCATGAGTTCGACATCTCCCACACACTGAGATGTCCTTCCTTCATATCCTATCAATGTAAGCTGCATTACTTTATACGATAGAACCTCCAACATTTGATCGTAGCTTTCTTTAAAAATATATTGGACGAGCTACCCCCATCTACTAACATCTTGGTTACCATCATGCCTCAAATATCTAGGTTGACTGTCAACGCATCTTCATGGGGGGTGAAAATTCCTCTAAGATTGTCGTCGTTGAAAATGAGGTCGGCTACCGGCTCTCTCCAAGCGTTATAAGAAGGACAATCCACTGAGTGTACCAGGTGATTTGCCATCACCCGTTTTCTGGATTGCTAGTCTGTCTCGGTTAAGATACCTCATCCGGATATCATAAACAACCATTTTTTTTTCGCGTTTCGAATCTTTTATCCTCCCATTGAGGTTCCTGTTCATTTTAGTGGGGCTCTTCCGTTTTGCGCTCCGGTAGTGGAGTTTTTGTTGTCGTACAAATTGGATTAGCTCGCCATTATCTACTAATCTTTGAATTTCCCCTTTCAGTTTCCAGCAATCGTTAGTTGCATGGCCATGATTGTTGTGGTAAGAGATAAAAGGCCTAGTCGATCTTTTGTAATCTGGAGCACACATAACTCGGGGAGACCGGTATCATACCCTAGATTTAGTTCAGCCATAAATGACAGAGACCGCAAGGCGTTGATTATTTTTACCCCTATAGGTTTCCCCGTGGGGCCCCTTATCGAGCTTCCTTCTATCATACATTGATGTTCTGGGGGTGACGTGAGTTTGTTAGGGAGTTGATTTTTGTCGCGTTGTCCACTTTAATAAACTGATCAGCTCGTGCAAGGAGATCTCCAATTTTGTCACATGGGAACCTTACCAGGTTGGTGTACAGTTTGCCGTTGTTGTCGAGCCCTCTTTTCAAATATGCCACCGCCATGTTTTCTGCTAAATAAGGATGTTTACAAACTACTTGACATAGCCTTTCAAGGACTCTCCCCTTCTTTGGTAAAGGTCCATTATAGATTCTGCGTCCAGTCGTAACTCTTTGTTTCCCACCAACCTGTTTTTAAACGCGCTCCATAGCCCTGCAAAATCGTGTATAGAACCTTTAGGTAAGCTACTTGACCAATACATGGTATTACCATTGAGGGTAATGTATAGATCCTGACACATCATGGCATCGTCCGGGTTGAACACCATCATCATACTTTGGAATTGGTCCAACTTACTTTCTTGGTACCATGTATCGTCGTACACTTCTTAACAGAAAGGGTCAGATTTCCTAAGGAGCTCCGTGGCTAATTTTTTTTTCTAAAAATGGCGATCCCTTGAGAAAAAATATCTCCATTGTAAGGAGCACTTGATCATTCAGTTGAGCTACACCCCCTTTATTTGCTTTTGAGGATGCGTGCTTTTCTTCCTCACAATGCTCTTTCTCCCTCTTGCGTTTCTCGCCGCTGCTCTTCTCTGTTTCTTCACCATACTTGTCGAACTTGGATGATCCCTCTCGTTTGGCTTCTCGGCAAGCCTCGATCGTGGAACTTGGCCGAGTGTGTCCACAATCACGTAGTTTTGTCGTTAGTGCGTTGATCGCATCGTTCATTTCTCATAGAGCTGCTTTGACAGCCAGATCCTTTGCCTCTTGATCCCATTCCGTCTTATGCTTAGCCTGCTGCATGGAGTGGATCTGCTACTCGAGCCGCCTAACTTCTGTAGCCTAACTTCTTGAATTTTTTTCATGACGAGGTCTCCAACTTGTAATGCTCGAGGTAGAATCCTAGAATAAAAACAGTCTCATATTAGGCTTTTGTAATGCTCAGCTTGTATGCACAGTTCATCTTGTCTTTCTTCTATGAGGTTGTCATTAACCACTCGATCAATTTTGTTCGAATCTTCTGAGTAATTGGAAATTCTATGGCTCGAGATGGTGTCTTCTTACGGGGACCACGACCTCTGATTCATAGACGGGGCAAATGGGGTTTCGCTCGTTGCGGCACACGAGGTGGTATGGTAAGCCTATAATACTTCTGCTAGTTTTTCCTGCCATTTTTCTTTTCCCCTTTGAGCTTTTTCTTAGTGCCATCGAAGATAGTATGATTAGTTACCTCCACCTTCCCATTTTCTTACGGGTGATATGGCGTGGGGAAGTGTTGGGTTATGCCGAAATGTTTGCAAAATGTGGACACCATTAAATTTTGGAATTGAGGACTATTGTCTATCATTAAGATTTGGTGGATTCCAAAACGATTTAGGATCTGATGATGTTTGAAGTCACATATCTATTGAAATCTGGGCCTCAAATAATGCATTGACTTCTACCTATTTGGTGAAATAATCGATGACGACCACCAGGAAATTATGATTGATCAAGTGTTGGTAGGTGAAGGCCGCGTTTTTAAACCGAAAGGCATGACAATGTAGCAGTATAACCCGCACTCTGTTTGAAAATCCGTGTGTTCTTCTTCATTCCAATGAATATGAATTTGATTGTAACCAAAGTAGGGATCCATAAAGGACATATATTTGCAGCCCGAGGCTGAGTCTACTAATTGGTCGATGCAAGGCAAGGGGAAGGCATCTTTGTGACAAGCCTGGTTCAAATCGACAAAGTTGCTGCACATGCACCATTGTCATCTTTTTTTTACAAGAACGAGGTTTGCTATCCACACCGAATATCGAGCTCGACGAATGTGCCGGAGATCGAAAAGCTTAGTAAGCTCACAATTTATTGCCTCATGTTTTTCAACGGAAACAAAATCAATGCTTTTGCATAATAGGTTTGGCATATCTTCCAATTGCTAACTCATGAAAAATTACTGAGGGATCGACTCCCGTTACGTCATTGGCTACCCAAACAAAAACATCTAGATTTTGTTGTAATAATTGGACTAGAGAAGTTTTAAAACCTGGATAAAAAGAAGTGCCGATACGAAAGATGTGCCTCGCTGTTAGAGTCTCTTCCAATACATCCTCCAGATTATTAGCCTGCTGCACTTCATCCAGATGATCATCTATCGGTTCAGACAATGGTGGAATTTTAACATGTTCGTTCAGTTCACCATCGTCTTTTAATTGCTATCGTATTGGTTTGCTAGGTTCTATAGTAATGGAGTAGCATGTTCGGGTAGTGAGCTGACTTCCTCGTATGATCCTTACAGCATTACCGACGGGGTACTTGAATCATTAACGGAATGTACACGTGGTTGCTTCCATCCGGTGCAAACATGGTCTTCCGATAATGGCTTGATAAGAGGTTGGTGCGTTTGGGATCATAAAGAGGGTCTGGACTTCATGCTTTGTAGCGCCATATCCCATCTTAACCATGAGTTCGACATCGCCCACACACTGAGATGTCCTTCCTTCATATCCTATCAATGTAAGCTGCATTACTTTATACGATGGAACCTCCAACATTTGATCGTAGCTTTCTTTAAAAATATATTGGACGAGCTACCCCCATCTACTAACATCTTGGTTACCATCATGCCTCAAATATCTAGGTTGACTGTCAACGCATCTTCATGGGGGGTGAAAATTCCTCTAAGATTGTCGTCGTTGAAAATGAGGTCGGCTACCGGCTCTCTCCAAGCGTTATAAGAAGGACAATCCACTGAGTGTACCAGGTGATTTACCCTCACCCGTTTTCTGGATTGCTAGTCTGTCTCGGTTAAGATACCTCATCCAGATATCATAAACAACCATTTTTTTTCGCGTTTCAAATCTTTTATCCTCCCATTGAGGTTCCTGTTCATTTTAGTGGGGCTCTTCCGTTTTGCGCTCCGGTAGTGGAGTTTTTGTTGTCGTACAAATTGGATCAGCTCGCCATTATCTACTAATCTTTGAATTTCCCCTTTCAGTTTCCAGCAATCATTAGTTGCATGGCCATGATTGTTGTGGTAAGAGAAAAAAGGCCTAGTCGATCTTTTGTAATCTGGGGCACACATAACTCGGGGCGACCGGTATCATACCCTAGATTTAGTTCAGCCATAAAGGACAGAGACCGCAAGGCGTTGATTATTTTTACCCCTATAGGTTTCCCTGTGGGGCCCCTTGTCGAGCTTCCTTCTATCATACATTGATGTTCTGAGGGTGACGTGAGTTCGTTAGGGAGTTGATTTTTGTCGCGTTGTCCACTTTAATAAACTGATCAGCTCGTGCAAGGAGATCTCCAATTTTGTCACATGGGAACCTTACCAGGTTGGTGTACAGTTTGCCGTTGTTGTCGAGCCCTCTTTTCAAATATGCCACCGCCATGTTTTCTGCTAAATAAGGATGTTTATTCATGGTGTGAACAAACTACTTGACATAGCCTTTCAAGGACTCTCCCCTTCTTTGGTAAAGGTCCATTATAGATTCTGCGTCCAGTCGTAACTCTTTGTTTCCCACCAACCTGTTTTTAAACACATTCCATAGCCCTGCAAAATCGTGTATAGAACCTTTAGGTAAGCTACTTGACCAATACATGGTATTACTATTGAGGGTAATGTATAGATTCTGACACATCATGGCATCGTCCGGGTTGAACACCATCATCATACTTTGGAATTGGTCCAACTTACTTTCTTGGTACCATGTATCGTCGTACACTTCTTAACAGAAAGGGTCAGATTTCCTAAGGAGCTCCGTGACTAATTTTTTTTTTTTCTAAAAATGGCGATCCCTTGAGAAAAAATGTCTCCATTGTAAGGAGCACTTGATCATTCAGTTGAGCTACACCCCCTTTATTTGCTTTTGAGGATGCGTGCTTTTCTTCCTCACAATGCTCTTTCTCCCTCTTGCGTTTCTCGCCGCTGCTCTTCTCTGTTTCTTCACCATACTTGTCGCACTTGGATGATCCCTCTCGTTTGGCTTCTCGGCAAGCCTCGATCGTGGAACTTGGCCGAGTGTGTCCACAATCACGTAGTTTTGTCGTTAGTGCGTTGATCGCATCGTTCATTTCTCATGGAGCTGCTTTGACAGCCAGATCCTTTGCCTCTTGATCCCATTCCGTCTTATGCTTAGCCTGCTGCATGGAGTGGATCTGCTGCTCGAGCCTCCTAACTTCTGTAGCCTCGTTTACATTATTGGACCTTGTGGGCGGTTCAGTTACACTTGCCATGACCTCTGCGATGATCGGTGCTAGTGGTGGGTGAGGGTTGTTAGGGAGATTCTTTGCGGAGTCTCCAACACCTCTTGGGGATGAACTTCTTGGATATTTGCAACCTGCGACGGAATAGTGCTTGGTGCAATGACTTGTTCCACCATTTGAGCTGGGTTTTGTCATGGTAATACCTCTCTCCGTAGGCGCTATTCTAATCCTAGATCTAGTCACTATCATTGGTGGTTGCACACTAATGATATTGTTTCCTGGTTTCTCACAAACGACGCAAAAATATTAATGGAAAACCCTAACAAATATTCTGCCAAAGTAGTAATTATTTATTGATTCGGGAAGAAAATATATTTATATGTTTAAGGGCCTTATTTATACTGCTCATATTAGTTATATTGTGATCATGTATTACGTGACCTTATTGGTCTTGCATGTAGACCATTAATAACGTTAATGGTCCTAAATTAGCGGGCACTACTATGAGAGTTACGGGTCGTGAGAGTTGACTCATAAATATGTTTTGACTTTATTAATGACCTTTATTTTCGTTATTCTAGGAGTGTGAATGGGTTTTGCTTGGAGTCCTGGATCAGAATATCTTATGCTCGGTCGAGGCATTTTCCCGAATCTATTCGGGCTTAGCTTAGCTCAGCTCCAATTTGTTTTCTTTATCTATTCTAGATTTTATAGGTTCGGCTCGGATTTTCTTGGATCGACCTTGCTTCATATTCGTTCCTTTTTCCGAGCTCGATTTAGTTGATGCCGGATCCTCGTCCCTGCTATTCTGTTACCTTATGTTTGACTGCTCGACTTTTTACTTTGTCGGACTATTCGATACATTCTTATCAAGTAGGTCTGTTTTTAGTCTTTTGTACACATCTTTCTTATGATATTGATATTGATATTCCCGACCTTATCAACCATTTGATGACAAGATGTCTAAGTGGGTCCGATTTGTCTATTTAAATTATTGTTTGGTTGAGTCTAAATTTAAGAGATAATTTCCCGCAACCATACACACTCGTATTTAAGGGGACAACCCCAAATCCAATTAAACTGTATCTTTATTTATACAAATTAAACAATTAATCATAATATCCAATCAAATTCATATCTAATCTTTATTTCATTATGAACAAATAAATCCAATCATGGGTTTTTCACATAAGCTCGTACACTTTAGCCACTTTAGGGTCGACGACCACAACCACTAAATTTGATTTATCAATTTATTCCTTAAATTATTAGTTTAGACTTACGTGTTTAGATTTGAATCTAATCCTTCACATTGTCCAAATTTAACCCGATTACTGCACATATACCTTTTTTTTGAATAAAAACACTTTTATTATACTTGAATTACATTGAGTGTGATTAGGAAAGTTTACATAGGCTTTTGGCCTTATAATATATCGACCCGAAAACAATTATGGCCCAAATATATAAGCTCTCTAAAGATACTTCTTATATATTATTCTTGTATTTCTAACTAAATTGTAGCCTCCAAATGTTTCCTTCATCTCTAGATTCTATGGATGTTAATGATTATTTCCTCAGGCTATCCGATCTGTTGTCTTTTCTTTCCGTTTTCAATCAGTTTCTTTAATTGGAATCGAACTTAAGTGGAGATGGGATAGTAGATTGATGGTGGATCTTGAGATAGATTCTATCGCTTATCCAGCTACCGTGCCAATCTCCACTTATGATTCCTGATTTGTAAGTGTGAATTCTCAACTGCTTCTTCAGCTATCATGGAATTCGGTGATTGTTTCCCTTCCAGCTACTTGATCCATCTCTTATCAATTGTATTAACTTCTATTCTTTCTTTGAAATCAAACTTGAGAGGATATATGATAATGGATTTGTGGTGGCTCGGGAGTCGAATCTCATTGGGTTTTCAACTACCAAAAATTTCACCTTAATAACCAAATGAGGAGAAGAGTTTGGAAGCAAAATCATGCAGAGCATATAAACAACTTCAATTTGGTCTGGATCCAATGATGGGACATTATTTTTTTGTATCGGCGAGAATCACGGACTACTCTTCTTATTCTTTCCTTAATTAAGTTATGTTTTTTATGTCTTTCTATGAAATGTGTATTCTTTGATTTGTTTTTATGAACATGTACCTTTATCATTTCGTAGTAAACCACCCCTAGAGCTTCTTCAAGTATTATTAAAAGCCGCAACTACATTAAGTTTGAGTCTATTTCTTCAAGTTAGTAGTCATTTAAGATGTAGACATATCATAGTTCTATCTAAACGATGTATATATCCTAATTCTACTTGAAGGTTCATGTCTTGAGACCAAAGATTCCTTTTATATAGATTAGGCTGGTCCGTATTAGATAGAATATGTTTAACATAACCCAGAATGGGAACATGGTTTTCCTGTTTTCTTATATTTCTTGATTTCCATAAGACACAACACACTATAGGATGAATTATTTTCCTTGAATAAACATTTCTGTTTGTAGATCAACACCAAGCCTTTATCATAGTAGAAAGGGTCATTTTTCTATTAATTATGATACCAAAAAGGTACGTAAAGTATTTATATACTTACCATGAGATATCACATTGAATAAAGAGATGCTGAATAGTTTCAGTATTCTCACAAAATTGGCATTTTCATGCCAAAAAGAAATTTCTTCTTTTAAGGACTCAATAAATAAGAATCCAATTATTTATGACTCTCCATAATAAAAGTGAACACTTCATATAGTAAAAGAATTATAGATCTTCTTATTTAGTTTAAATTTATTCTTTTTATGTATAATTAAATTCAAAGTCTCGTTTGTACTAAAGGAACTAGAGTGAGTTTGAGACCACTTGAGATTGTCTTGGATCCCCTCTTTGATATAGAACTTCATAATTCTATTGATGGCAAGAGGGTAAAACTTTGTCTTTAAGAATTTCTAAGTTTCAGTGATTAGTTTCCCCAAACTGATTCACTTTCTCTTCAATATACAAAGAATTCTCATTGTTGTTTGAGAGAGAGATTAAAGGGCTTGTGTGTCACCATTTATCAAGCCAAAATTCTAAGTCTCTGTAGCCAATAGTCCTATACATATATTTTTCTATAAAATTACCGATATTTAGCAACATTTGACATGTTTTAGAACCTTTTGTTGTTGTCATGAGGTGGAATTAGATTAGTGTAAGGATAATGGATTGATTTAATAAATATGCTCATAGAGATTGTTGCTCTCTGATTTTAAACCAAAACTTACAAGAGTAAGCTGACTTGATATCTTCTATCCTCATGATATCAAGACCATCTTCCTAAAAAAACTTGCATAGATGAAGCCATTTTGACCAATTGATATCAGGTTGAAGACTATTAGATCCCCACAAGAATTTATTGAAAATTTCTTCAATTTTTTTATAATACCTTTAGGGATTTTATACTTTGAAGGTGAGAGGCATGTATAGTTAGAAGAATTGGTTGTATTAATTTAAGCCTCCTTCCAAATGACTAAAGCTTTCCATCTCGATCGGAGATTTTACTTTTTATTTTATTAACCAATTTTTCAAATAATATTTTCTTGTGTATTGGTATTCTATAGTATTTAAGTGGTAGAAATTCTTGAGAGAATCTAGTAGCAGTTTCCAAAATATTTATCCTACCATGGGATATATTTGAAGAAGAAATGAGTTTGGTCTTTTCTTTATTAATTATCTGACTTAAAAGTTCATGATAATGAATTAGAAATGTGCTAAGTAGCTTGAGGTTATGGAAGGGAGCCATTTGTGAAAACAATGAAGTCATCTGTGTAAGTCAAACTAGAAATAACTAGGTTTCTCTTTGATTTCTATCTTAAATATTTATTTTCAGCATATAGTTTCTTCAAACTCCTCATTAAAAATTCCTCAGCAATTATAAATAGACTAGAGGATAAGGGGTCCTCTTGTCTAACCCCGTTAGAGGACTTGAAATATCCACGCACTTCCACATTTATAATAACTGAATTAGATATATTGTGAATTCATCCTTCTTTGTAGTAGATTGATTGGAACTTGTAATCTCCAACGTGTTTGATGTAAGATTCTTTAGTAAAATCATTTATAGTTGTATCCTTCCTTGTGTTTTCCATTATACGGGGTGGTGATGGCCGCCAACTAGTCTCTTGTAGAGTTTTTAGTATTAGGTTGAATTTTAAAAATCACTATCTTTCTTCATGGAGCTAATCTTCTAAAAGATTTTTTTTTTCACACATACCTACTTATCTTAATGCCTTTTAACCTAGAATCTTAATTCCTATTTAATTATATTTAATATCATTATTGCGATTAATTATTAATTTAAGTAAAAAATGAACAAATATTTGTTTAGCATTCCGATTTATCATCATGAAAAAATCATACAAAAATATGATTGTTTTTTTTATAAAAAAGTCTAAAAGTTATAACAAATAAAAATATTTAATTAAAAAACATTATTATAGAAATTAAACAAAATAATATCAACTATAATTTAATGGACGATAACAAGTTAAATAAAATAAAACATAAATTGGTACACTAAAATTAATCATTTTTATTCGCATCAAACCATAATATATAATTATAATTTAGAGAAAAGTACTCATAAATACCCATTCAACTATCTCATTACCACCTAATACCCAATAATTTCATAATACGAATGTACATAGACCTAAAAATGAATAAAGATACCATCACTAGTAGAAATATGGTGTTTTATGTTGAAAAACTCTTTTTGCCCTTTTGAACCAAAACTTTTAGTATCCATTCTTGCTTCAATTCACTAAACCCAGTTAAAGCAGTAAAACCATGAAATCCACAATAAAGTTACCAACCAAATACATAAGAACCTTTCTGACTGCCTCTCTGACGATTTCTCACTCTGACAAAATAATCAGCACATCGTCGACCGTTGTGTATCATCGAGGAATGTATTCGATGATTGAATCATCGTTAAGACCTTCCTAAAACCTTATAGCTACTAATCGTAATAGTAAAAAAAAATCACTGTATTCCTTGCTTTACCATCACCTAGCTTCTGTATTTGTAGGTTTGTTCTATATTTCGAATGTAGTTCAGTGGTTCACTACAACTACGTTGTTAGTTAAACTCATATTGTTGTTAAGTATATCTCGATTATTGCCAGCTTCTGGTTCTGGTAGACATAATATTTCGGGGTACTTTTTAGGGTTCTTATGTTCATAAATTGTGTTACATTTTAATGTGTTGTCTTGTTTTTAAGTTGTAATGTATTGTCTTGTTTTTGGGTTTAGTTGTTTCAGACTCAATTTTTTATTTTCTGTCAACGTGCATGTAAAAGTAACACTAGTCTCGCATCTTATTTAGCTGAAAATACACCAATCTCCCATATTCTTTAGTTGTGCTAGGAATGAATCTCATGGTTGTATTGTTAGTGTGCATTTTGTGTTAGTATGAAAGAAACACAATACTGTATTGTTGTTGTCCATTATGTTTTCGTGTAAACTCGCATGGTTAATTTTACTAAGAAATAACATGGTTGTATTTGTGATGTAGTGGTCAATCTTTCAAAGAAGTAACATGGTTAGATTTTCAAAGAAACAGAATGGTTGCTTATTTTTCAAAGAAGTAGCATTGTTAGTTTATAAAAGAATATCATGGTTGTTCGAAGTAGCATTGTATTGCTTATTTATTGAACCCGTGCTGACACTTATTTCTGCAGGAAATATGTCTCTGAAAGTATGCTTCTACAGATCTGGATTAGTCAACATTCTAAATCTGATAAAAAATAAAAGAAAGATCATTACGTTGGAACATATCAAAGCTACGAAAGAAATACCCTTCTTTACAGTTTCAAAATCTTCATCCGATCACCGCAACGTGAAGTTCTTGATGAAAAATAATTATTTTCTTATTGAAGAGATTATAAAGGCGTACTCGGTGGAGGATGACGCTTACCGATTTGGGTCAAAACTAGTCAAGCTAACGACCGATGATGTAACGACAGTTTTCGGGCTTAAACATGACACCAATGAAATGCCTTTAAACAAATCATGAAGGTTCTTACTTTGCTCCTATTTTCTATTCAGTATCAGGAGATATATTGGATTGGAAAACGGTATATTATTTCCAAGAAAAAAATAAACAACTACGATTATTCTGGAACAATATTCTTGGGTAAATTAGAGCTTGTGTTGTTACAAGATAACCCAATAGAGTTATAGATTGTGTTGTACTTTTTTATATATAAGAATGTTGTTACGTAATTAAATATAAGTTTAAAGAAGATGTTTGATTGCTAATTAATAGATTTTGTGATCCAACCCTTCATCATGGAGAATACAACCATCACACAAGCATTAGTCGAACTGAACATGTTCCCAAGGTTCTACAAATTGTGGGGATTGGAGTCCAAACCATCAACCATGGAGGTTATTAAAGAGCTTCACCTGGTAAAAGATGATGAGATATCAAATATATATTCTTGAACTTTATTAAAATTTGTGTTGAAATGCATGGTTGAATTAACTAATGTCTAGCATGTTATTTATTGCAAAAGTATCGCATGGTATGTATAGAAATCTAGAAATCGCATGGTTGGAAAAGTAAAAGAAAATCACATAATTTTAGTATATTAGAACTCGCATAGTTTTAGTATAATAGAACTCGCATTTTTGGAAATATAAAAGAAATGCATGGTCAGTAAGAATCCAATAAGATTCCTAGTGAATAATTTTTACTGTGTTGACAATGACAGAGGTGAAAAGAACAACATTTTAATGCAGTGAAGCAAGTGGAAACCCAGATGTTGTACCGGTTGCACGGGATGGAAGGACTAGGAAAATGACTAAAATTGGAGCCCAAAAAACCAGCAAGATGAAACCATAGCCAAGGTAACCAACAACCACCCAACCTCAAACAAACAAGCCCTCAACCCTTACCTCAACACCAAGCCGAACATCCTCACTTAAAACTGTGGGGGGGGGGTTAGAAGATTACTTCTTTTGCACTATTAATTATTTTCTCGTCTAACACAACCTGACTGAAACAAATTCGAAGAATAATTGAAGGACCTCAAAGAGTGCTGCAACGATATCCGAACAAAGAATACGACCACTTTCAAGAGCCATTGTGTTTTACGTCAAATAACGGAACATAAAAGAAATAACATTGCCTGCAAGGGGTCTATTAAAAACAAACGTATGCAGTATTCGCTTGTGAAAATGGATAAACAAGTAAGTAGATATCTCTCATCTGTCATAGTTTGTTATATTTTTATTTATTTTATCGTCACGTGTCTCATACCTATATGTTTGGAATTTTTTGTGACAGATTGAACAACTACAAGATGAGTTAGCTCAGTAACGTCAGAGATTAAAACAATAACAAATTGAAAAATACGTTGTGTTGAACAACAAGAACTTGAAAAAACACTTTCTCTACCTTTTTGTTCAATAGAAAGCCCTGACACACTAAAACCATCAGCACGAGTCAACGAAGGAGCCACAAAAGAACCACTACTCCGCGAAGATGTACCACTGGTACCAACTGAACAGGTAAATAAAAATTACACCACTGGTACCAACTGAATGGGAGACATAAAATACAGTAGTAGTGGTACCACTTGAACAGGTAGTGGGTACAAATGAATCTTCTCTAAAGAAGACATAAATTACACCACTACTACTACCTGAAATGGAAGCATAAAATAAAATTATGGTACCACCAAAATAGGTAGTGGGTACAAATTAATCTCCTCTAAAAGAGACATAAACTACACAACTGGTACCACAAAAATAAAGGATGAAAAAACTACAGCAGTCGTACCAACTAAGTATGAAGTGATAACAAATGATTCTACTCTAAAGAAGGCAGAAACTACACCAGTGGTACAAGTACGTGAAGATGTAAGTGGTTCATAAGTACATTAAGATTTATTATTTTGAATATATATTGTCATATACTATATGTTTCTAAAGTCATGTTTTTTATGGTTTGGATATGTTGATTTATTATACTTGGATGTGTGATGCCTTAATAGCATGGTTAGTATTTGAAAGAAGTTCCATGGTTAGATATCCGTAGTTTTATGGTTAAATATCAAAGAATTTGTATGGTTTGGATATGAGAAGTCTCATAGTTTTAATATCAAAGAATTTGCATGGTTTGAAAATAAGAAGTCTCATGGTTTGAGTATCAAAGAAATCAACTGGTATGAATATCAAACAACTCGCATATATAAATACTCGACAAATCATATGTTTAATATACAAGAACTCGCTTGTTTAATACAGCTGATATGTCATGCTTTAGTATGTTATGAGTAACATGGTTATAATAACTAATAGTCGCATGGTCAGTATATAACAAATTCTGCATAAATTGAATATAATTGTAATCACATGTTCATCGTACAAGGTATCTCATGGCGAACATGGTAGCCTCAACTTGCAGTAATCCAACGAACAGATCAAGTGAACCAACAAGAAGCCCATCAGCATCAACCCAACACCAATAGCATCATCAACCCCTAGAAGAAGAAGCCTAACACCACAACCAACAAGAACAGGATGCCTAGCACGATCAACCCCTATACCAACAACACTTTCAAATTGAACAACAACAACCAGCCTCCACAAAGAGAGAAAAAATTACCCAAACATTAGTAGTCGCACAACCAGCTGAAGAGGAAGCCCAACACCAACAACATAATAAACGCTAAAAACAAGAACAACCACCCTTTAGAAAGGCAAAATAGCTCACCCAGCCAGAACCAACAACAAAATTCCCAAAGCCAGCGAAAGAGAAAGCCAAAATCCAACAGCGCCATCAGACCTAAAAACAAGAACTACGCTTCACAAAGTAAAAAAACCCACCTAACAAAAAGCAGTAGGAATAGTCCCACAGGTAGCAGAAAAACATGAAAGAGAATAATCATCATTAGCTCATACACCAAACTAGATAGTATGTTTAGAAGCACCATTATTTGATGATTTATTGATACAATGTACACAATCGATTTGGATGAAGTTGATCATGTTTGTATCCCTGGTTGGGAAAAAAGTACAACAACAAAGCTCATTAAGGTTAGTGAATACCACCAAATCTTTAAGATACAAAGGGCAGAAGAACAATAAGATCCAGAAGTATAGTATTTACCATTATCACAGTTCTTCTATAGATTGAATGCGAGTGTATGTGAAGGGATTGTACTACCATACGCATGGTCTGTTTTATTACAAGTCACATGTTTACTATACTGAATCTAGCATAATATAATATACAAAAACTCTTTTGGTTCAGTATAAACTCAGGTATCATGTTTGGTGTAATAAATTATACAAGATATATCATAGTTATTATACAAAGGAAATACAATTTCAGTTATATAACAAGTCGCATGTTTACCAAACCGAAACTAGCATGGTCAAATATACAAGAAACTCGCATGGTTCAGTATACAACACAACTCTCATTATCCTTAACACTAGAATCACATAGTCGTTAACAATTATAGCTAAACTAGTACGTCATCAAATTATAAGAAATACATGAAAGTAACTGTTGTTGCCATACTTTGCTAAGGAAGATATCAATACACCCTTATATTTGTCAGTAAAAAAGGTTCCCTCGACAAATAAAAGCGAACGACATAAATGAAAACCTTGAAGACAAGAACTAAATGATATAAAGCAATGCTTGGAGATGTTTCCAACAACTAATTTCAAATGGAAGTCGGTAGTAATATCACAGCTCTTCAATCGTTTGAAGTATCCCATGAGTAAACTAAATGAACTAGAACTATCTCCAAAAAATCCCCTCTCTGCCTTCTCTAAAGGATTCCATGAAAGATGGTAAGAGCTATCTAAAATGTTATCATGTTTAATAGACAAATGTATACTATTTTGATGTCACGGAATGGTATGTCCTAATAGAATCATGAATTTCTATAGTATTCAAATCTGATGTCAAATGCCTCCGATGTTGTTTGGAAAAAATAGGGCTGCAAGTCTGTTGTTCAACAAATCACTTAATCATCATGAAGTTGGTGCTGGAATAAACTGATGCATAAAGTCTCCATTTACATCCAGTTAAGACTTTATTTTCACAATAAGCAATTATCTTACTTATTATATTATGCATGTATTTGAAAGAAAAACCATGCTCTAAGGTATAGCGACATAAAGATAACCTTAGAACTAAAGTACCTTTATAAAAAATATGACCAAGACTTGTAATTGCATCAACCCAATCAGTAGCATCAAATTGTTTTTTTTGTAATCCAAAAACCATAAGTCATTACTACTCTTCCTACTAGTTCTTTGATTATTCAAGGGTTCTCCCAAACTTACGCTAGGTTGTTCACACTTTTGAACAACAACGTTATCAACTAGTTGTTGTTCTATAAAAAAAATAAAACTTTTGAAACGCTCAACGTCAAGATATACTACCAAACCCATAAAATTTCTCTCATTATTAAACAAACTATTCCCGTTATCCCTGCATGAGTAGGTAATAATGTACTTACCTTTCACCAGCTCATCATGTATACTTTCAAAGTTTTCAAACTCGGTAAAAGGACAATTGCAGCTTGGTGATCAATTTTGAGAGTACAAACTCGTGGCCTAGACATATCTGACCCTGCATTGAACAATTAAGAAACAATTAGGAGCATTGTCTGTTATATGAAAATTTGTATGTTAAACAAACCGAAACTAGCATCGTCAAATATAAAAAAACTCACGTTATTGAGTATACAATGAAATAACATGACTATTATACAACATAACTCTCATTGTTTTCACCACTAGAATCATATGATCGTCAACACAACTCTCATTGTTGTAAAACAATGGCATATACAAGAATTGCATTATTTGTTACAAAGTAATCGCATAGTAAATCACAAAAGGAATTCTATGGTCACCACCAATTTCCCACTAAACTCGCATGTTTATATACAAATGAATATCATAAAGAAATGTATAAATCTCACATCGTATTCCAATGACTTCGTCAATCACATATGCTTGGGAGCTGTAAAATCGATTCTATATATTATTTAACACCCCAAATAGATATAATAACTAAATCAAATACATAATACAACCAGTTTATAACATATTACAACATGAAATCACATGAAATCGTACTATTATACATTATGTTTCTAAAAAAGAACAAAATAGAACCCGAAACAGAGAAAGCTTGTACAAAATAGTTCACTTGACTGATAAAACACCCGAAAAATATAAACCTCGTACGAAACAACCGTCGGTTCTACTTGTATGCTCGGATAAAACACCCTGAAATCAAGAAACTATGATGCTGCCAAATTGTTCACGCTCGATTTCTTTGTCGATGAACTGAGAAACACGATTTAGAGTCGTCGATGAACTGACACCAACGTGTTGTGTTTATCTGATTACCTTAATTCGAGGACCTGAATGAGAAAATGGGGTTTTCAGTAGGGTAAAGTATGGTATGTAGAGAAAGAGAGAGGCGACTACAAACAAATATAAATACTTAAAAATTCAAATAGGGGGAAAACATTTTTTAAAATATTTTAAGCTTATATAGTTTGTACAGAATATTTAGATTATTCAAAAATTGATATTGAGTGAGAGGTATTTACAAAAAATGATATTAAATAAACATAAATGATAGATGGAAATATAAGTTGTGACTACATACCTTTGGTGACATTTATCTAAAATATAATAATATACAAACATAAATAAGTGATGTCGAAAGTGGTAAGCGGAAAATTATCACACGTAACAAGAATAGACATACGAGTACTCAACAAGGAGCAAGACAAGTAATAAAACGACCCGAGTTGGTTACATGATAGGAAGGAATTACGAGCAGAGGAATCGAGGTTGAGCAGAGGGTCATAGGCCGAACAGTAAAATGAAGAATGATCGAACGAATAGTAATATTGACAAGCAACTGATGGGCTAAGATTATCCGAGCAAACGACTTCATCGAGTAAGAAATAAGAAAGACGAGGACACATGAGGATAACCAGACCTATGCTGAGGTAAGGAAAGAGTTGAACAAGAAACATACCGAACAGAGGGAAGAAGACCGGAAATACGCTCAGTCTATGATGTGGATAAGGTCGAATGAGCACTAACTGAACCAGTCAAATGACTAATGTAATGGCCATTAATTCAATGCCCACGATGTAAATACAATTCTAAATGTAGTTAGTGGAGTCAAATATATGTGTTATGGATTGTAAACGGTAATAGGGGTATAAATAAGCCGATAAACCCTAAATAATGTAGTTTCTCTTCCTTGATAATAAAAAATTTATACTTGAAAATTCCTTTGTTATTTTCCCATAAGCAATTTGGTACCCTCTATAGGAACACGACAAAAAGTTTTTTAAATACAATAACCATGGTGGTTACTAGATCGGGGATTAAAAGAGACATTCCAGAGCCAAACAAAACAATGAGAAATCAGAGGATCATTGTGAATCTGTCGGTAAGACAAAACATTATGCGTCCTATCATAGCCATCGGTCCAGAAGTCGTTATCGCACCCCCGTGCGACGTGTGGAACCGAAAACAAAGGTGATGCAGTCAATGGTTGAGACTGAACCAGAAATCAATGCACCAGGAGTTGTGGCGGCCCCCGTTGTGCATAAACTACCATGTGATGACCTGGCGGTAACGCCGAATTTTAGACAATTAGAACAACTGCTTCAATACCTACAACATGAGCAACTCCGGATGGCATAAGAAAAAAGACACCCTAGAACAGGCCATGCATGCTACCATAGTGGGAATGAATGATGCATTCCACATCTTAACTACTAAGGTAAGAGGGACCAGCTGAGCTAATCACCCATCAGGGCCCGATGCCAACTACATAAATCGAGGGGACCGGTCATCCAAGTGTGACGATAAAAGATAAGGAGAAGGAGAGAGCGGGGGCAAGAAGCGCTTCAAGGAACAGGAGCCAAGGCAAAACATACACCACACTGTATATGGAAGAGGGCCATAGAGGAAGAAGATGTTCATTATAACCAAGTGCAACCAAAAATATCTAATTACATATTCAAAAGAATTACCATTCACAGAAAAAATCCAAGAGGCCCACTTGCCGAGGAAGTTTGACCCATTCAAAATAGAAGCTTACGATGGAACAGGCGATCCAGAGAGACACCTTGAACCATTCTGAAACATGATGATGACGTTTAATCTTGACACCTCTATGATATGTCGAGCCCTCTCAATGACCCTCAAGGTAAATACAATGAACTTGTTTAGCATCCTACCCAAATGATCCATTCATGATTTCGCGGGCTTATGGGAAGCATTCAGAGAGAGGTTTATTGGCAACAAAGATCTTAGACGCGAGCAAGACTCGATCATTGACCTCTGTCAAAGGCGAGTGAGTCTCTTAAAAGTTATGTTAAACGTTTTGTTCATGACATGAATGCCTTTCCAGATCTATAATAAAACATGGTTGTCGCCTCTCTGAAGAGAGGCCTTGACCGATGAGGGGAACTATATGCCGACCTGATCCAATTCCTAATGAATGTGATAGGAGATCTACTCACCCGTGCGAACATATTCATACAAGTATATAATTCTCGAAAAGAAGACTCACCCGACAGACATGTCTCTGATTCTGAAGGTGGACTGGCTGATCGAAGAAGTACTGATGACCCACCTCATCGGGACACCAGCCGACTACCACAACACTATGACAATCCATCCATGAAATTTACCCCATTTACCGAGTCCATATTAGTCGTATATGATCGAACAAATGGAATAACGAACTATCAAACGCCACGAGTAATGAGCACCCCCGGTTTCAAGCGATCAAGCATGTATGATTGCTCATAAGACAACGATCATGGACACCCAACCGATGAGTGCTACAAACTCAAAGATAAAATTTAAAGGCTAATAGATAACGGGGAACTTATCTAGTTTATTAGGCAACATGATTTCTAAAGACGACCCGAGCAGAGGAAAGAAGTGCATCTTGTTAATGAAGGAAAGCTTGATAATGATATCCAAGAAGATAAAGTAAAACAACAATGGATATTCACCATTGCAGGGGGTCAGTCTGATATAACTATTAAAGATAATTCTAGAAAGGAAAGACATTTAGAGGTAGCCAGTAATATTATCTCGAATGAGGTAGCCAATCTTCGTCTCTTTTACCATCGCGGGCGGAAACTTCGAGATATGACAAGGGAAAAAAACAAGTATAATGACGCGGGCCGATCTTCAAGTATGTGAGGTCGAGGCTCCCTCGTAACATAACTATCATGAGCCAATGGTAGACCTCACATTTAATAACGACGACCTACCGAGGGTCAAAACTTCCTATAAATATGCGTTGACAATAAACCTAGACATTGGAGGGGTTCTGGTAACTCAAGTTGTAGTCGATGGAGGAAGCTCTGCCAACAGAATACTAAATGAAATCTATGAGCAAATGAAAAACATACATCCCCTCACCCAACGAAAAGTGGTCGGTTACGAAGGACAAATGTCTCAATGCGTTGACGAAGTGGAATTGATGGTCAATGCAGGTTATAGAGCCACTAAACGCCAGCTAAAAACTTTATTCATGATCTTAGACACCTTAAGTTCCTATCACGCAATAATAAGCAGACCTTGGTTGCATAGAATGAAAGCCACGCCATGGACGTTCAGATAATGTATAAAGTATCTAGTTGGAAATGCAGTGGGAGTGATCAGATGAAATCAACATGTTGCGAGATCATGTTATACGGTCACCGTTGACCCAACGAAGCTCCTCCGATAGCATATAACTGATGATTGGGGAGGAGTGAAAACAATAGTCCACCATCCTTACTCGAACCACTAGATGATCTAAGGGAAACAAAACAACTAGAATAGGAACCGTCTGACTTTGTCGAGGAGATAGTGGCCAAGGGCCGCATTTTTTGGTTGGGCAATCATCTAAACTCTCTTTTTAAGAAATCATTAGTCAAACTATAAAAGAAAAATTTGGATGTATTTGCATGGGAAGGTAGCGACGTTTCATGTGCCGACCTTTCACTCATCTGCCCTAAATTGGCTATCGACTCGTATACTAAACCTGTACAGCAGAAGCGACAGTATTTCTTTGCTGAGAAACAACGACCATATATATCGAGGTAACAAAATTGTCGAGGCTGGGGCATATCACGCCGACTCAAGATCCTTTATGGATAGAAAATTCGGTGTTAATGAAGAAGAAGGGGGTGAGTAACACATGTGTATCGACTTTACCGACCTAAACAGAGCATGCCCAAAATATGTGTTTCCCTTACCCCGCATCGAAGAGCTTGTGGAATCGGCTTCAGGATGTGAGTTTCTATCATTTATGGATGCATACTCGGGTTATAACCAAATTCACCTCGACCCTCTGGATAAAAAGCACACCACATTCCAAATCGAGTGCGGTCTATACTGCTACATGATCATGCCGTTTGGACTAAAAAATGTTGTATCTACATATCAACGCCTCGTTAATCAAATTTGAAGGAATAATTGCGTCAGCATATGGAACCGTATATCGATAACATGATCGTCAAGACACATAGAGTAGACCAGCAACTTGTGACGCTTCAAAAGGTGTTTGACCTCCTACATCAGTTCAATTTAAATTTTAACCTCATAAAGTGTTCTTTTGAAGTACGACGCAGTAAATTACGAGGCTACATTATCAGTAAAAAAAGGATCGAGACCGACCCTACCCAGTTGCAAGCGGTTATACAAATGGCACATGTCAGAATGTCAAATAGGTGCAGTGTCTCATGGGACGCCTCCTAGCACTCTCCCACTTTATTTCTAGAGACTCAAACAAGAGACATCTTTTTTTTAGATACTTTTAGGGGGTAATAAATTTGAATGGACCGATGAATGCAATAATGCATTCACAGAGCTGAAAAACTATCATAAGTCGCCAGAGATTTTATCTAGTAGCCCTCACCGGTGAGGTATTATTTCTATATTTATCTGTTTCACCATTTTTGGTCAGTGCAATTTTGGTAAGAGAGCTAGCTGGTGTCTAACGACTATCTAATATACTAGCAAAACTTTAATCGATGCACAGACTATCTATCTTAATTTTTAAAAACTTGCATTGGGATTAGTAGTAGTTGCTCAGAAAATGCGCCCATATTTCAAAGGCCACACGATTGAAGTTTGTACATTTTTTCCTCTCAAATTAGTTTTACAGAAGCAAGATGCTTCAGGAAGGCTAACTAAGTGGAGCATCAAGCTAGGGGAATATGATATCCAGTTCAAACCGCGCACGACAATTCAAGGGCAGGTCGTAGCTGAATTTTTGATAGAGTTTTATTTGCCAGAGACATTTCTCCTACAGAACACAATACTATGCTACCAGCAAACTTAGCCTAATGGATTGTCGAGACCGATGGAGCATCAAGCACGTCAGGAGGAGGAGCAGAGATTATCCTCCATTTACCTACGGGACAAGTGATTCAACAAGAGATTCGCATCAATTGTCCGATCCATAATAATATCGTAAAGTATGAAACACTAATCTACGGATGAAGTTAGCACTGATTTATGAGGATCATCTCTTTACGATCCAATCAAATTCATATTTAGTTATGACCCAAGCTTAGAGAATTTATGACGCAAAGAAAGAGGGAATCCGAGGCTACAAAGCAACACTTAAGGAATGTGAATCTCATTTTACAGAGGTACGATATGAGTAAGTCTCGCGCCAAACAAACTCTGTTGCCGATCCCCTCGCCAAAGCTACAGCTTTGGGTGACAATCCGCTCATTAACATGCAAAAGTTGCCTACCACATAGCTAATCCTTCATAATAAACCCGTACACATAATTAGCAGCACCAACAATTGGAGGGAACCTATCTACTTTATCTCAATTTTCACCGTCCCATCCGATAAGATACAACTCGAGCACTTCAGTTATGGGCTACCAAATAATTTGTGTTAGACGGTCTCTTATACTGTAAAATCTTTGTCTGACCGTTGCTATGATGTCTCAATAAAGAGATTGCCACCATAGTTCTGCACGACCTACGTGAGGGCAAGGTAGGGGCGCACTACGGTTACCGAAGCTTTATCCGATATTTTCTACTCGTCGGTTAATATTGGTTGGAATTAGCCACCGATGTCAAGTAGTTGATTCAGCAATGCCACTAGTGCCAACAATTTTCCAATACAGGGCATCTACCGAGCAAACCAATGCAACCGGTAGTTGTTCCCTTCCCTTTGAATAAATGGGGCCTCGATCTGGCAGGACCTCTTCCTATGACAAACGGTAAAAGGACATTTTCCGATTGTCACAATTAATTACTTCTCAAAATGGTATAAGCTAAGGCTCTTTATCTAATCGGAGCTGAGGAGATATGTGGTTTCATCTATAATTAAATCCTCACAAGTTTTGGCATACCCCGCATTTTGATGACTCACAACGGCCTGCAATTTCAGAATGTCATAGTCACAATGTTTTACAACTGATTTAGAATCAGCCAACACTTTTCCACACCTTACTACCCTCAGGAAAATGTCCAGGTCAAAGTCACTGACCAAACTATCCTAAATGGTATAAAAAGAAACTAGAAAGAGCCAAGGGTAAGTAGAAAAACAAGTGTTCGGAGGGTTTGTAGGCCTATCGAGCTACCCCGCCAACAACCACGAACAATAATCCTATTGCATTGGTCTATGGCAGCGAAGCTATGGTACCCACAGAAATCATAATACCGAGCCATCACGTAGTCAGATATGAGGAAAAAAATAACGACGTCGACACAACAGTAGATGTCGACCCTATAGAAGAGCAAAGAGATCAAGCGCGAGTTCGATCAGAACACTACAAGAGACTAATAAGAGGTCGTTTCAATGCACGCCTTAAGCCTCGCAGTTTTAGTGTCGATGATATGGTAATGAAGAAGATGTTCCACGATTTTGGACATGAGAAATTAGGGAAGTAGGACCCAACTAGGTTGGGCCATAAAATTCATGCACTAAAGGTGCCAAAAAATAATCAAAATAAATTTTAGTTCAAAACAGTTACAAAATTTACGCATCACGAATATCAGAAGAATCATTTTTCCCTAGTTCAGTTTTCTCCATCTTCCTGGGTTGCATCTTGTGTCCTTGTTCATTGCGGTCATTGTCTTCCCACCTCAGATGTAGGGGAGTTAACCTAAGTGACAGGGGAACCCTTAAGTTTTGGGATTCCAAGTGCTGGTGCAAACTTACTCAACGACCCAAGTTTAATCCCCGAATTTAACCTCAATAATTCGACCATTGTTTCCTTGTAGTTCTTCGCCACCATATCCATGGCAACCTCCATCACCTTTTTTTCTCTTTAATTTAAATCCACCTCAGCCTTCTTTAAGATTTTGTTGATGTTAGTTCTCCTTCAGAACCTACAGGTCTGCCATCAAGGCTTTCAAAACTCCCATTCTCAGCCACGAGTTTAACAATGCGGTCTGTCTGTTTTTCTACCCTTTTGGCTTGAGAAGGTTTTTGAGCGACTAGATCAGGATTCCAAGACATCATGTCGTCATTTCTTTCGACAAACGCATGGTTTTGTATTAATAGCGCAATGGCCTCAGCTGTCAGTTATTTGTTATTCTTTTTGCACGCTTCCTGAGAACTCTTTAATATCGACACTTCCTTCTCCACCTTCTCATTCTCATGTAAAACCTTGACTTTGTGAGCCTAAGAAGATCCATATCCTTTCTTAAATCGAGCCAGTCTGGTGGTTAAAACCTTCGCTGACCAAAAATACATGGGATCAGGCCTTCATCTCTCCATCAATTGAAAGTATGTATTAAACATGTGCCGCTAGGAAAGGATGACTGAATTATGATGCGTATGCGAACATCACTTCCCAATAAGATAATATTTTCAATCATCTATAATTAAGAGAAACTACATGAACTTACCTCTATTGTTAGCTCCACCTGCCTCTGCAATATTTCACTCATAAGCATCTTATCTCAGAAGGAAAGTTCATGGAATCTTTTTAGTTCCTCAAACATCAATATGGACGCCCTCGAAAAAATAATCCTGGAAGGGGGCAACTCATCCACTGTCCTACCGGTTCGGCTAAGCCCAACATTTTGATTCTTTGCATGCATTTATTCGGGCCTCACTATAATCATGAACGTCGATCTGGAGCCCACTTCTTGAACGAATGTGAAGCTAGGCCATATGCTAGTCTTTAAAAACTGCTCTATCGTGTGGGCTATTTCTTTGGGAATGTATTTTTTTTGTTCATATTTATCGCGAGCATCGCCGTCTTCGCTCGACTGACCTTCTGTCTGTGCAACGTCCAAATATTTGACCTCCAGAGCCTTCCCTCTAGATTGTTCACGCACAAAAGTCGATATATGAAAGTCCCGAGCCTCTAGAGTAAGGTCCCCATCGTTTTCTTCTTCATGTACCAACTTTGGTTTTCTAGTCGTTAGTGGTACTGCATCCACTATCACATGTGGATGCTTCCGAAGAGCACTCTTATCCCCTCCATCATCTTCCTCATCGTGATCCGATTGGCGCCGCTGAGGGCGATCCGAGTGGCGTCGCTGAGGGCGATCTGAGTATGTTACAAACCCAAGTGGAGCATTATTTCCTCTCTCCTAGTTCACCTCACCAGCCTCTTGTATGCTCAACATCTTCTTCTCTTTTTTAGTCTGGTACTGTAAAGACGAAAAACCCTCAGTTTCCTTCATCCTCCGACTTTGAGAGAATGAAAACCATACCCCAGTCTTATTCGACTCTTTATATCATTGTTCCATTAACACCCTCAAACGATCAGTGGTCGCCATTTCTCCACTACCAACCATGGCCACTTTTCGGTCGGCCCCAATGCTCAGCTCATGAATTGGCTATAAATCAGCCTTTAAATAATTAATATGCGTAAATAAACGGTAGGATCTTAAAGCCAGGTGGAGCTCGCTAGATTCCCAAATTTAATCAAGAGATTAACATTATCATGTGCAAAACTTTCATTGCACCACTTTTGAAGATTCCCTTCAACTGCACATTTAAATGTTCCCGTCAGTATTGGTACAAATTCAATAACAGCGCAAAAATCCATAAACATATGCCTTACACTTAGACTTCCACTTCCGTTCTAATTGAAGATTCAGCAACGCATTTTTATGCTATTTGTTCCAAGACATAAACACAAATGAATACTTTTAATTCTTGTCTGACATAGGCAATTATACTTTCTTCCTAATACCACTCAGTTGGGTATAAAAATGGACTTAGCTAGTTTTGCGACATCTACAACCGCTAATAAATCCGCTAAGTAGATAAGAATTCATAGTAGTCGAGAACTTAAAAGAATGCTCAGTAAAGTCCTTCACCTGTTTGTGACTAACTGGGCAGGGCATATGCTTAGGAAACTGAAAAAATCACGAATCAAGGCTGGCAACGGGAAGCGCATACCCTAATCAAATATAGTCATAAAAGGCAAGCCTCGTTTTCCCTCGCACGGCATAGGTGCTTGCTGACTTCTGGAACCCTAACAATAACATCACTAGGTATAATATACCTAGTCTTAAAGCTAAGAAGGCCAACGACATCCATATAGCTGGTATTTAAAGGATAATCGTGTAAAATAACTCTCTAAAAACGCAGGGTCCTCGTATTTTGACTCTACAACCTTCATTGTCTTCTCTTTCTTCTTTCCAACATTTTTTGGATCTGTCGAGTTTCTATATCGACTGCAATAAGCTAATTTAAAGGGTAAGATCATACAATTTGTGGGACAACTCACATCCGAATACCGCTACCACTAATGAGAATTGCTCAAGCATCTATAACCGCGCAAATAGGGTTCTAGTATCGTGGTGCTCTTTATAAAAAAAGACGTAAAAATGATAAGTTTTTAATCTTACTCATTTATTAAATATTAGTAAACATGTGACTGCAAATAAAAATATTACTAAATAAATACAGTAATTTAAAAAATAAAATAAAAATAAAATTAACATAAACAATAAATATAAACACGTAAATTTAACTTTTATATTGTTAAATTCATATGGGAATATTGAATTCATCATTCACTAGATTTATCATTCACTAGATTTATTAAGTATAATACTGTAAAATGAAATTATATTTAATAAATTTTAGTTTAACGGCGTAACGTCACTTATTTATAAAATAAATAATACTACTAATTAATATGATTATTTTAAGCTTTTCAAATTTTACAATTGGCCAAAGCTATTTCCTCCATGTTATTTTTTATTTCCTCCATCATTTGAAAAATCCTCCATGATGTTATTTCCTCCATAAAGGAAGTTACAAAATTGCCCTTTTACCCATTTTTTTCTCACAAAACTATTACCCTAAGATACCCATCCAATTTAGTACAACAAAACTCATTCTTCACTATAGAGAACTACCTTACAAAGAAGAAAACCCATTTTCCACTTATCACTACCTTACAACAGCTGATTCGAAGATAGAGAAAGCTTGGAGAAAGAAATTCTATGTTCTTCCTCATTATCAAATTTAGGGTTTGTAGTTAGATTTTGTTGTTCGATTTCGATTAGGGTTTGAAGTTAGATTTCTATGTTAGATTCGATTAGGGTTTCATTTGGGGTTTGATTTCATTGTTAGAATCGATTAGGGTTTGATCTTGGGTTCGCCTTGGGATATCCTACTGTTTTGAATTTTTTTTGCCCACTGAGCATGTGATTCCGAGTGCCTTACTCGGATTCACATGCTTTTTTTAAACCGAGCAGCAGGTGATTCTGAGTGGACCTCTCGGAATCAGTTGGTGCTCGGTTTAAAAAAAAGCATGTGAATCCGAGTAGGGCACTCAGAATCACATGCTCAGTGGGCAAAAAAAAATTCAGAATAGTGTGTGTGTGATTGATATTATGGATGGATGGTAGAAAAAAGAAGAACCTTTTAGGTGGTTATAAAACAGGGATTAGAAGTCTGTACTACGTCTCCGTAAGTGCACCTTTGGTTGAACTATTGAATACGGTAAATGCTAAAAGATCGTTAACACATGGTAGCAAACAGGTTTAGGTGTAGACATGTATACAAACAAATTATGTTGCCTACTTTTTTCGTATCTTATTTATCACAGAATTGAAGACGGCAATATGTTGATTATATTTAATAGCGAGCACCATGCTTTTCTTACACTGGTGTTTTACACTTGATTCCAAGAGGGCCACTCGGAATCAAGTGCAATGTCTCAGTAAACAAATTATCACATAATCTAACGAGACATAGGGTTTGCAACTGATTCCGAGTGGCCCTCTCGGAATCAGATGCACATTTTTCTAAAACAATTACACCTGATTCCTAATTCCCGGCTCGAAAATAGTTGTTTTTTTTTTCAGAACTGTAAAACCGGGTTTAGCTGAAAAATAAGTTTCGAAATAGGTATTTTCAAGCTACGAAGTTGTAAAACGTAAAAACAAGTTTAAATTACATTGTTTGTCGATTGAGTGCTGTTCTCCGGCTTTATTTGAGTTTCTTCATTTTCCATGATTAATCTTCAATAAAATTGAAGTTCTTTGTTTTAGGGTTAATTTTAGAGGTAGAATCATATATCTTGGATTAAAGTTAGGTTAATGCTGTGTTTTTTCATATAAGACTTTTAATTAGATAGATGACATCTAGTGATAAATTTGAAATAAAAATAAGGGTAATTTGGTAAAAGCAAGTCACTAGTGTTTTTGAAAGTTTGAAAGATGGAGGAAATAAAAAATAACATGGAGGAAATAGCTTTGGCCTTTTTTTTAATCAATCGGTTGGCAAGAGTTCCAGGAAGTTGGTTGTACTATGAATAACGAGTCGACAAACTCGATATGCAGAAAAATTACAGTTCCTGAAACTCTCTTGCTATGATTTTTTTTTATAATTTGTTTCGTGCATATTGAGTTTCATGAATAGATTTCTTGTTTTTTTATCAAATTAATTTCATAAAACTTTAGAAATCTGTTTTTGATTTGTTTATTTTTTTTGTTTAAAAAACTTCAACTTGTTTTTTATTTCTGACTTTCTAATATTTGTTTGTTGCTATTTTTACAAGATTAAATTGTATTTTTGGTTGATTTGGTGATGTTCTGAGGTGTTTGGATCTTTGGTTGGAGTGTCTTCCTTTTTCATAATTAATTTTTAAGAAATTTGAGGTTTTTTTTGTTTTTAAGGTTTAATTTTAGAAGCTAAATGATATATGTTCGCTGTAATTTGATTTAATGATATGTTTGTTGGAATAAAGGTTGGATAGAAGATAATGACATCAAAATATAAATTGGAAAGTATATTGAGGACAAAAAATAAAAACAAATGTTGAGTATTTTTTTAAAAATTTGAGATAGAGGAAATAATAAATCATATGGAGGAAATAGCTTTACGCTTACAATTTTAAAAAATATAAATGAATCAGGAAAGTATTAAAATACTAAATTGACCCTTGAAATTCAAAAAAGATGATGTAGTCTGTATAAATTAATTAGAAATTAATCCATATATAACTATAATATGATATTGACACACGTTATAAAGAGATTCAATTAAAAAGTAATGTATATAATAACTACACATCATTATTCTATTATTGACAAAAGGGGCCGGTTTTTATCCATGACAAAAAATAAACCACCGAAGAGCATCGACACCATCCTCTCTCCGTAAGAATTAATCGACCATCGAAGAACAGTATGGTCCAGTCAAACCGCAAGACATTGTCAAATTATCATAAAAGCTTATGCTTGGAAGCACCATGGAAGTTACTAATACAAATGCAGCTTTTCGTAGAGAATCGCTGAAAGAAATAGTCAAAATTAGTCCATGAAATTGCATAAAAAAATAAATTATTAAAATCGAAAGGTTTTTAAGTATTTTTTAACAAATATAAAATTTATATAAAATGTAAATAATTCAAATAAGTAGAATTTAAAGATTTTAAGATTTTTTCTTATGAATAACAATTTTATAAGTATTTAAAAAATTGAAAATGCAACTTAACGGAGTAGTTTTGGCTCTTTTTTTTCAGCAATTTACCTTCTTGTATTGTTTTTAAAAGAAAAAGTTAGAAATAAAACAGTATCTCTCTAGAAAGAAAACACTATGCTTTCTCTCTAGACATTTTTTCACCCGATTCTCTCTCCTCCTCCTTTCTCAACCTAATTTTCTTTTTGATTTTACACTAATCACTACTGTTTTTTCCGAATCATACATCTTCTCCGAGAATTAACAAAGCTTTTCTGGACGATTTATGCTTTTGGTGAATCAGACGGTCCCACGGTAGATTAATCCAGGTTTATTCATTTGGATTATTCGTTTTACAAGGTTTTGTTCACTATTCATAGTGATTATAATACATAAGTTCATTTGATTTATCCTACTTAGGATATTTCGTGGAACATTATTGTATTATTTAATTTATATGTACACCTTATATTTTTTTTCCTTTGCAAGCTTCCGTTCATATTATAAGCTGGAATGATTATTATCAATTTTTTTATTTAAATGGAAGATTCACCGCAAGATAATATTCAGAGAGTTCTAGTTCGTAAGAAGACAGAAAATGCTCAAAGACGAAGTGATTCAAAAGTTTCCGGTAAAAATGTTGTTCGATCTCTAATTTCTTCATTAGAGGATCTAGCAAAAGTTAATGTTCAGGAAGTTCCGGCCGGCGAGAAGAAAACTGTCTCAAGAGAAGACGAAGTGCTTCTAAAATTTCTGGTAAGAGTGTAGTTTGTGTTATTGCTTCTCCTAACGCTTTAGTTCAGTTCGATCCATCGGTGACTAGAGAAATGTTGTTCAATGCTGATACTTGTGATGATGAACGAGAACCAAGCAATGAACAAGAGGATACGAATAAATATCGAAACATCATTGTTGTTCGTGAAATGGGTAAACTACTCTTAACTGCCTCCGATGAAAAGATTGTTGTTTCTACTAGTTTCGATTTTTCTTCTCCGACGACTGCTGCTACTGGTGTTCCAATGTTAAGGCAAGGTGCAAAATCAGTTCATGGAAAATTGGGGCAAAAAAAAACAGAAGAAAAAACAACTAGCTCCGACGCCTACAGATCTGTCTTCGGGACCGTTCTTGGCAAATCAAAGTATTGCGGCGAACTCTCCATCGAAAGAGGTAAAAACAATCTGTAAACGGAACCTTTTCCGGTGACCGAAATGTTGCTACCGACGTTCACAAAAATTCGTCGGTGCATTTAAAAGGGTTCCGTAACGGACGAGACAAATCCTAATAAAGACGGGCTTACCTCTGGTGAAAAGTTCAAATTCAAATCCTCTTATCTTAATGATAGCAGTTTAAATAGACGAGAAAAATGAATTAATGTAGACGAAGAAAATTTGAATCACAAAATAAACGGTTCTCGTGAAGGTAATAGTTCAATTACGGTAGAAAAGGAAACTGCATTGGAAGGTAAGAGTACACTTAATGCTTTAAAAAATGTGAACGTGCATGGGAATACTTATGGAAAGGGAACAACTCAATTTAAAGTTAATATAACCTTTGACGACCTGCATGGAGGAAAAGGTAACAGTTGAATAAATTTGAATTCAAATAAAGGAAATTTGAATTTGAATTCAAATGTAAATGATTTTAATTCTTATAAAGCGCATAAAGAAAGAAACGGTTCTCTTCAAAAGAACGTGCGAAAGGTAAGTAACTCCTATAATGTTCGTAAAGAATCAGACGCATTAAATGCACAAGGGAAAGGAGAAGATTGATTTATTTCGTTTCAAACAAGTAATGTCAAAGCTAATAATATCAGTAAAGAAGGTAATTTATCTGGAGAAGCAACATTTAATCCATTTCAAAGCAGTAACGAAAATGGAAATAATGGAGCAGCGGCATATAATGCTAGTAATGTAGAGCAAAGGGATCCATTATATAAGAATACTCAGAATCCTTCCGCCATTCCTACAACACAGACTCCTCCTTCCACCAATCCTACAACACAAAATCCTACTAAATCATTCTCCAGCTTATTCCAAGGTTCTTGTTTAGTTTCAAAAGGCCTCAAAATCCAATTTATCCCTCCTCCTTCAGATGATGGCGATATCATCCTTGATCCGGCAGATGAAGTTCCGTTCATCAAAAGTTGGGGTCATTGTCTTATCGGATGCTTCACCGGTAAGTTCTCCGGAAAATTGCTCTTGATATTATTGTCAAAAGATGGGGTATTAATTGCAAAACTCAGCCGTATGGAAAATAATGGACGATTTTCAAATTCCTCACCGAATCAGATCTGCTCCATGTGCTAGCTAACGGACCCTACATTACTTACGGTAAAACTCTCATGTTTAAAAGAATTGATAAAGATGTCATATTGGCATATGATCTGTTCACAATAATTCCAACATGGATAGTGCTAAATGATGTCCCTCTCAACATTTGGAGTGAAACAGGTTTAAGTAAGATTTCTTCAAAGATTGGTACGCCTATCTTTACTGATCAATTTACATGCGAAAAGACTCGGATGAGGTATGCTAGAATTCTAGTAGAAATTGATGTTAGCGAAAAACCAATTACGAGTTTTAGTGTGAGACTTCCGTGTGGTAGGCGATATACTCAATCTGTTATATACAAAAATTACCCACTATTTTGCAATGCGTGTCAGAAATTTGGACACAATCACTCTACTTGTCCATCTACAGAGCAGGGTAAAACTAAAATCAGCGAGAAGCAGAAAGAAACCTCGACACGACCATCCCGCGCAGCTCAAAACCTACGCAAAAACGCAAGTGACATAACAATCGGCCCCAGAGGTAATCCTATAACTTCTACACCATCTCAGAAAGTCACCGTTAACCCCATAGCCCGCCCCAAAACATCTGGAATTCCCACTTCCTTTATTGGAGAAGAGATGAACAACACCAATAAAGAAAACGTCCGTTCAAATAATACTGACTACTTGCCTAGCCGAATAAGCCCCCTACTTGACATATCGATGACTTATGTTAATGACCGGGAATCCATATTTGTCCATCCGCAAGACAAAGATGAAACCATATTTTTTACCAGAAACGCAGATGATCCATCAACCGTTCTCTGGCAAAAAGTACAAAGCAAACGATCAAAGAAAAATATGACGCGCGGAGTGCCCACAAACTCCTTAGTTGATAAATGAAGATACTTATTTGGAACATCAAGGGCTTATGTGGGCATGCAGATCGAGGCGCTTCTCTCTCCACGGTTTGTAAGCTCGTCAAACAAAATTATTTGCCCATGTTTTGCCTCTTAAAAACTAAATTCTCGCAAGAACGTTTAGATAATTTTATGTATTCTCGTTTAATAAGCTGAAATCATGTTTCTAATATTGATGTTATAAATAGAGGACGCATCGTTGTTGTTTGGGATGCTATCAGGGTGGCATGTACGGTGATTCAAATTGGAAGACAACACATCCACTTTCAAGTCCATTGCAACGTCACTCAAGAAAATATTTTTGTTATGTTTGTTTACCCTTTGTATACTGTACCACAAAGGAGAGTTATTTAGGAGCACCTAACCATCATAGGGGCCAACATTCGTTTAACTTGGGTGATTACGGGAGATTATAACACCTACTGCGCTCCAGGAGACCGAATTGGGGCTGCCCCACTTTGAAATGGTGAGTTAATTGATTTAAATAATTTTTGGATATCTCACGGTCTTGTCGATGCTCCTTCACGAGTCCTTTCTTTACTTGGACAAATGGTACTGTTTGGGCCAAGCTTGATCGAGTCCTTATAAACCATGGGTGGAGTGATAAAGATCTCTTATGCAAAGTCGCGTTCCTTCCGATGGAACCCGTATACGATCACTGTCCAGTTATTGCCTCGATTATTCGAGATTTTCAGCATGGTTGTCGGCCCTTCAAATTCTTCAATATGTGGATTCATCATCCGAGATTTGCTAGCATTGTGGAAAGTTTATGAGGGTAGTCTATTGATGGTACGAAATAGTATATAGTTGCGCAGAAGTTGAAATCCTTAAAGCGTCCGTTAAGAGATTTGAATAAAGCGGAGTATGGTGGCATTCTAGAGTGTACATCTACTGCAAATTGGGCTTTTAAAGAGGCTATCTCCTCACTCATGGCTAATCCTGATAACGTTGCTTTGAAAGAAGAGGTACACAGATTACGGGCTCGTGCGAATTTCCTTCTTGATGCAGAAAAGAGCTTTCTTCAACAGCGTATGAGGACCACCCACCTAGTTGACGGCGACAGAGGTACGAAATACTTTCACAGCTTAATCAAACGATATAATGCAAGAAAGAACATTTCCTACATCGTCCGAGATGATGGCACCCGCACCACATTCCCTACAGAAGTTGCCTCCCTCCTTGTATATTTCTACATGCACCTCTTTGGCTCCACTCGACCAAGCTCACCCATTGATCCGACGGTCATGAGTCATGGATCCCTCGTTGAGGATCAACATTATGAGAAGCTTCTCAAACGTGTTGAAGTCGATGAAATCCGCAATGCCCTCTTTGATATCGGGAATGACAAGGCTCTCGGACCGGACGGGTACACCTCAACTTTCTTAAAAAAGAATTGGGAACTTGTGGGAACAGATTTGGTTGATTGTGTTCGTGAGTTCTTTGATACTGGTAGCCTCCTCCGTGCAACAAATCACACCATCCTTGCCCTTATTCCGAAGAAAATTAACGATCCCGAGGTGGGTGACTTTAGGCCAATTGGGCTCACAAATGTTACTTACAAAGTGATTACCAAAATTTTGGCTAACCGAATGGCCCCTTTACTTCCGACTCTCATTGACAAAGGATAAGGTGCTTTCGTGAGTGGTTGAAATCTTGTTGATAATGTTTTCCTTGCCCAAGAGTTGGTTAGAGGTTCAAACCGTGCAAGAGTTTCTACGCGATGTATGCTCATGGTGGATCTTCGCAAAGCATTTGACACAGTCTCATGGGACTTCCTATCAGATATTCTCCATGGTTTCGGTTTTCCTCCGAAGTTTGTGGGCTGGATTCTTGCTTGTGTTACTACGGCGTCCTTCTCGGTTTCCATCAACGGCGAGCTTCATGGCTTCTTCCGTGGGCAGCGAGGCTTAAGGCAAGGTCATCCCATGTCCCATACTTTATATGATTTGCCTCGAATATCTGTCTCGTTTGTTGAAGAAGAAATCGAGCGAACCAGGTTTTAAATTCTATCCGAAATGGGGCCGCACTCACACTACCCACCTCGCTTTTGCTGACGACTTGGTGCTACTTTCAAAAGGGGACGATACATCGGTTAACATCCTTATGGAATGCTTGAGCCTTTGGAAGATGTTTCGGGACTATCATTGAATCCTTCTAAATCCACAATATACCTATCCGGGGTTAAAGGGATTGTTTATGATCGGATCATGGAAAGAGTCGGATTTGAAGTTGGCACTTACCCTGTACGTTACTTGGGGATACCTCTCGCTCCTATGACCGTCTCAGTTACTGATTTTGCCCCTTTGACAGAGGCTATTTCGAGTTACATTAAAAAATGGGAACATATAAAACTTTCCTACGTGGGAAAACTTCAATTGATCACCTCTGTGCTTCAAGGGGTCGAATCCTTTTGGTTCTGCGCTTTTCCTTTGCACTCGGCGGTGCTTAACACCATCCCCTCACTCTGCCTCAAGTTCTTCTGGGGGGTAGACCTGCTTGGATTGCTTGGGACAAAATCTGTAGACCCAAGGAGGAAGGAGGCCTTGGCTTTATGGATATCAGAGTTTGGAATCGTGTCCTTCTTACCCGTTCGATTTGGTTATTACATTCTGACTCCAAGTCGTTATGGATAAAATGGGTCCATGAGTATTATCTTCGAGGACAAACTATATGGGACTACTAAAGACGAGATAGAGACAGTCATCTTATTCGGAAGCTTCTTGATAGTAGAGACATTTGGATACAGATATTTGGGGGTCGAGATAGTTTCATTCTGGGTCTTGAAAGCTGTACTTTGGGTGGAAAGCTAATTACTAGCCGTGTCTACGAAGCCATGAGAACAAAGGGTGAGGCATGCCCGAATCTATCAAAGATATGGAAGAGATTCATCCCACTTAAGTTTTCTTTCACCGTCTGGCTAGCCTTCAATCGCCGCCTTGCCACGAAAGACACTCTCCACTACATGGACTTGCCTAACATCAGCAGCCCATTTTGTAGGCACTCAGATGAGTCTGGTGCCCATCTTTTCTTTGCTTGCATGTTCACTAAGGAAGTCTGGAGTCGTATTCGATCATGGCTTGGGATTACTCGAGAAATGACGACGCTTGATAGTGCACACAAATGGATTAGGAAAGAGCATCGAAGAACATCCTACCGATCCCACGCCATCAATCTTGCCTTCCAAGCCACTGTTTTCGAGATTTGGTGTCCCCGCAACCGCCTTGTGATTGATGAAGAGACCGTGACTCAAGACACCATCTCTATCTGAATCACTCTCATGACCTTGAAGCTTTTATTTAGATTAAATCTGCATTATGGACTCACATGTTAGAGTCATTTTTCATTGATACACTCAGATTTTCAGATTTTCTATGTAATAGTCCATTAGTGCCGGCCTGGAGACTTGTACTCTTTTTCCTTAGACCGGGTTTTTACCCAAGGGATGGTTAAGGTTTTTAAGGAGACAAGTGCTCTAGACCTTTATCAAGGCACTATTGGACATGTCTTTTATTTTAGGTACATTGTACTGACTTGAGAGATCATATGACTCTCTAGACGATTCTAACCTTGTACATATATATACATCCATATTTAAAAAAACAATTGCCGCTTCTTTTTTAAAAATATTAAATTTACTAAATATTACCATTAAGTATAAATCAATTAATTTGTTCTATTAAATTTCACATTATATCTATAATATTAATAATATTGAGTTTAGTATCATTTGTACTAGAAAGATCTACTTTTTAATAAATAAATATTAAGAATTTTATTATAATTAATGATATATTTTTATATATTGATATTTAAATTGCATTAATTATAATATATGATTTTTTATTTATATCTGAATTTGAATTAACATTAACTCTTTTCCTATTTTATTAACATTATATTATTCAAAATAAATCGTATCGGTTCACATGTTTTATTTTGTTTTCTTCATGAGATCTGTTATATAAAAGTCACATTTGTCAATATAAGAGTTTTGTAAATATAAAGAATATGACGATTCACTCTAAAAAAAAGAGTTCGCCTCCAACCAATAAATAAATAAATAAATATCACTATTCAAATAATTAGAGAGAGGAGATGGAGCTCCCAAATCCTAAACTTCTCGACATGGAGAATCAGTGTCATACTTTTAGGTTGCATTTCAAGTTATAAATTATTTATGAAGAAAATTTTACGTTATAAATGCATATAAGTTTTAAATTTATATGTATTATAAACATTAATTTACAAACATTTAAATATTAAAAATTAATATATTAATCCAAAAATATTTTTTCAATATATTATTATTTGTTTCCATAAAATATTTTTTAGTATAAGTCTGATTTTTCATAAAATCACTCTAAAATCTTTTTATATTACTCGTGTTTATATATATATATATATATATATATATATATATATTCCAAGAATTGCAAATTTTATTGAGGTTGAAATAAAAACAATATTTTTTTACATATTTTTTGTTCATATGGTTTGATTAGTGTTGCCAATATTAGGTTTAAGATGAATTTTCTTGCGGTAAATTTATCTCTATCCTGATCCTTGCGACAACTATCTACTCCATCTTGATCCTTGGTGTCTTCTTCTCTATCTTCTCTTCTTTGTTTCTACCCGTTTTCTTCTTTATTTCTTTGTATTCCTGCAACCTGAAAAGAGAGAATCATATATGTTATTGGTCATGTTTTTAGGCCTTCCAAGTTGTTAGTGAACATCAGATAATCTAAAGTGTCCTAGGTTCAATGCGTGTAGCATGAGAATAACAGATAATGCACTTGGTGATTGGTTAGTAGTGATTATGTAGTCCAATTGTCCTTTTAATGCAAATTTAGCTAACCAGTCCGCAACAGAATGCTGCTCTCTATAAATATGTTTAAGGGTCATTTGTGGCTTTATCAAGTGTCTAAATTACAATAGGATATGTTCTAAATACCAAAGATACTTCCCTGAAGCTAACATGTTAAATAGTCCTAATGAATCTATTTCAATGTCAATCATGTTTAAGTTTTTCTCTTTACACCAAAGTAAACCATTCAATAGTGCGTAAATGTCAGCAACTAGTGGTGAACATTTACCTATTAAACTACATTTCGCTATCACTAAATCACCTTGATCATTCCTTAATATAAAACCATAACTTGATTCACCATTGAGTAAAGATGAACCATCACAATTCAGTTTAATTCGATTAGGTGAAAATAAATTCCATTTTACGTAAATAAAATCCTTGGAATGTTTAAGATGATTAAAACAATAAAGATCTTTAGCTATATGAAAGTCACCTATCCAGTGGTTTCTGTTGAGTGATAACGACGTGTCTACAGATATAAGAATGTAAGATATATGATTGATAATCGTTTTGTATGAGATAGCTATATTTTTGTGTTTACAGTTCTTTCTGGCAGCCCATATTGACCAGATTATCAATACAGATACAGGTAAAATAGTTCGTATATGGGTTGTTTTAGATGTTGATAGTTGCCATAAGTTAATGATGTGATTGATTGTCACATGTATACCTATTCTAATGCTAAATGTTTCAGAAAATAAAAACCAAAAGTTCCAGGAAGATTCACAAGTTATGAAAACATGATTTAGAGTTTCTGAATTCTGACATCTTAGGCATTTAGAAGTAAGTTGAAAACCCGTTCTTTGTAAAATTGCATCTACATTTATTAAGTTGCTTAATAATCTTCAAAGAGTGAATGAACACTTCTTTGGAGAGTTATTTCTCCAAATCTCTGCTTTAATTAATGAACTTATGTCTTTATGTCTTAATGCATTAATTGTGTTCGTTAAAAGGCTCCATCAGTGGAAAGCTTCCACATGATGGTGGTGTCTTCCACATCTCTGTTGATATATGTTTTGAAACTTTTTTTAATGTTAGCAGACAGTATACAAGATTGAATTTTAGGAAAATCCCAATTGTTATTAGTCCAAAATTCAATTACCTTTGTTGGAGTATAGTGAGTTGAGTTAGCAGTTGTTAATGTGATCAATGGTTCAGTATGGTGCCATCTATCTAACCAAAAGTATAACTTTCCATAATATGTTTTTCAGCTTCTTCTTTAATTTAAATATTATTTTCCAAGTTTTAGAATCTGTGATTCTTAAAGAAGATTGTAATTGATGTATATTTAGACGATATTTAGAGTGCATTAGGCTAGCCCATAGTGTTTTATTATCTCTGAAAGTTAAGTAAAGTTTGAAAGAATAAGAATATCTTTTAAGTTTTTAATGTTTAGGCTATTTTCACTATATGTTTAACATACTTCATTCCAACTGCTCCATAGTATTGTTTTGCTATTTTCATTGTAACCCCACAAAAATTTATTTAGAAGTTTATTTATCCTTGTTATTATCTACAAAATTAGTTGAACAGATTGCAAATAATAAGATGGTTAAGATAAGAGAATTGATTTGATTAATGTTATTCTTCCCCCATATTAAATGTTTTTTGAGTTCCATTCATTAAATTTATTCCTTATTTTTTCTATTAGGACCTCAAAGAGTGAAGAATAGTTATTACTATGTATTGTGATGCCTAAGTATTTAAAAGGTAAACTAGCTTGTTTTGAAACCTAAGTATTTTTCCAGAGAGTTAATCTTTGTTCTATTCATTGTTGTATGAGTTATAAAATTGGTTTTTCGTTTATTTATTTGTTGGCCTGAAAGCATTTGATATATATCTAAATTTTTTGAAAGTTTCTTAATATTTGTTAATGAACCAATCAAGAATAAAATGATATCATCGACACATGCTAAACAGTTTATACTTAAGAATTTCTTCATGTTATAAGACATTGATTTGTGCTGACCATTTAGATTATTTATACCTCTTATTAAGAATTCCTCAGCTATGATAAAAAAAGTCTTGGGAACAGAGGGTCCCCCTTCCTTAAAACATTACAAGAATTAAAAGAAACCAAAAGATGTTCCATTGATTATTACTGCATATGTAACGTTTTTAATTCTTTTCTTAATTAGTCTAATTACTTGATGATTAAAACAAATTGATGACATTACTTCATATACAAATTTAAACTCTATCTTGTCAAATGATTTTGACATATCTAAGTTGATTATTATGTTGTCACCTCTAGTTTTCCTGTTAAGGTCTTTAGTCATTTCTTGAGTAATTAAGATGTTTTCTTGTATGAATATTTTTTCAACATAAGCACCTTGTTCTTTTGAGATAATTAAAAGTAGTAGTTTAGCTAATTTGTTATTCAGTATTTTAGATAGAATTATATTGAAAACTGAACATAAGACTATTGGTCTAAATTGCACCCAGGTTTTAGGTGATTTAACCTTAGGTATCAAACATATAAGAGTTGCAAAAATGAATTTGGAGTGGTGTGAGCTTGTAAAGTAGTATGAGATGACTTTAAGTAAATCATATTTTAATATGAATCAACAAGATAGGTAAAACCTATAGTTGAATCCATCAACTCCAGAAGCACTGTTAAAGTTTAGGTTTTTTATAACACTATGTAATTCTTCCATTGATGGTATTTCTAGGATGTTTTTATTGTTTTGATCAGATATGATATGAGGAATGGTATCTTTAACTAATGATTGATTATTTTGTGTAGAAATGTTGTTTAACAGGGTAGAAAAGTATTCAAAAACAGATAAACCAATTAGATTATCCTCTTTAACCCATTTGTCATTAATTTGAATACCATTTATTCGGTTTCTAGTTCTTCTTTGTTTAACATAGTTGTGGAAGATTACAATGTTATTATAACCATATTTTAACCATTTTAAACAACTATTTTCTTACCAAAATGTTTCTTCTCTTTCAAGTGATGATAGATGTAAAGCATTAGTTTAGACAAATTAGATTGATTCTGTGGGCAGTTATTTTCTTTTAACTTTGTTTCAGCTATCTTAACCTCTTCTTCAATTTTGTTTATACAGTAAAAAACTTACCATAAACATTTTTATTCCAACTTTTTAGATGCTTTTTAAGTATTTTTACTTTGGACCCATAAGGTGTATATATGAGAAGAACCTACAAGATGTTCAGACCAGTTGTTTTCTACAGTTTTGAAGAAATCTTCATGTTGCAGCCACATATTTTGGAATATAAATGATGGTTTTGGTTGTATTGAATTAAGTGTAACTGATATTATCAAGGGTGAATGGTCTGAGCCAGTCCTCGCCAGATGCTTCACCCTTGTAATATTGAAGGTATCTCTATATTTGTCATTGTGTAAGGCCCAATTTAAACGTTTTCATTTATGTTGAGGCAAAAATGGTTCTTAATTGATCCCATAAAGGCACTCTATCGGATCGGGTATATTTTGCATATACTATGGTAAGAAGAACTACTATATTAGTAGAAGTATGACTTACGATAGTATTAATAAGTTGTTCAGAATTGTTTAGTATGTTAATATTAAAACCATTTTCCATAGTATCCAAATTGTATTGTTACAGTTTGCAAAATATGACTCAAACCCAACTTTTTTTTAGTTATTATTGGTAGGTTATCAGCTGATATCATAGGCTCATGTAGAGCTATGATATCAATTGAGAATGTTTTGACAATTTTTTTAAATTCTTCTCATTGTTCTTTTGTTTTCTATTCCTCTAGGGTTCCAGTTTAGTATAGTTATAGTCATTTTAAAGATTGTTTTGAGGATCTCATTGATCATTTAGGGTTCATTGTTTTAATCAAGTATTTTAGCTCTTGATTATTTTTTTAAGGCTTTGGCTAAATTCGGGGCCAAAAAATGTTAACCAGCCCCAAAACATAAGACATTTTTAAATTTTTACTATTTTTCCCTTACCCCTGCAGTTGAATCTCTCTCAACCGGTGGGGTAAAAGGACAATTTTGGTACGCTTTTAATTTTTTGGGTTGGTTATCAAAATAAGCCCTAATTTAGCCAAAACATTTTGTTTAAAGGAGTCCTAATTATGTCTTTTTAGGTTGCTTATGTGCAAGTGATTGAGGAAGGGTAAGGTTAGCTCTAATCTTTGGAGAATCATGTTCAGTTTCAAATAATTCTTCTAATTATTCTTCATTAAGTATGTTAAATGAATTACTTAGGTTAATTATTTGTGTGGGTTCAGTTATATCTTTATCAGAAACTATTGGTGGTTCATTAGATTGATTCAAGATTAAAATGTTTCCCTTTATTGCAGTTTCTTCCTTATTTTTTGTTGTTGTTTTTCTTTAATGTTTGTTACTCATTTAAAAGATTCTAATTATTTGTTCCGTTCATTTTCAATTTCAATTACTGGTGGTCATTTGTTCGGTTCTTTTACTGGTGATTCCTTCTCAATTTCAGGGTTTAATTTTTGGTATCAAAAAGTCTTTTGAAGGAAGTTTGGATTGGGTTTTGTTAAGATCTTGGTTGTTTATAGCTTTGTTCATTGTTTGTTCAAATTATTCTTTTTATAGTGTTTTTAGGTGTCCAATGTGTTTGCACATTTTATAGTGAAAAGGTTTGTTTAAATATGAAATTTATTTCCAGTAGCCATCTTTTTCCCCAAAGCTTATCCAAATTCTTTAGAGATGTCAGCTAAAACCCGTGACTTACACATATTATAACTTGGAATGTTGTTTTGAGGAACCTATACTGCTAAGGGCAATCTAATTGCCTTAACAATATGGGTGATTGAGTCTGAGTTATACAATATTTTGGGTATTTTAGAGAGTGAAATCCAAAAAGGAGTCACCAGAGACTCCTTTTTGGGGTGAAATCCGGTGTCCATTTTAGTATAGTAAATGTAAATTATCATGTTGTTCGAATATTTTTTTTCAGAAAGTTTTAACATGTTCTAGCATTTCTAATACTACAAATAAATGTTTGTAATCCCATTTGTATATACTACATGATCCTAAGAATTTAAATGATGTAATGTATGTCTTGAATTCATTGAAAGTCGGACTCCCAAATGAAAACTTGGGTATTAATGTAGTTTTAGAAATAACAGTTAGAGAGAACTTATCTGAAATCTGGAATTGAACAGATTTATTATCTTCGTGTTCCTCATGTTTGACCTCGCTGTGTATGAATGCCTTTCTTGATCCCCATACCATGTCTGCGTAAGATTTCCTTTGTGATATTCTTTCTCCAGTAGAAAGAATTGATTCGAAGACCGGGTTTGATATCATCGGTGGAATTGGGCTCTCCATCCTTGTGGTAGATGTTAATCTCCTTAAGGTTGGAAATTCCTTCTCTGAATGGTTGAAGGATGGTCTTCTTTATTTGTTTGCAGCGTCAATTTATTCGTCAAGTACTTTTCCTTTCATTCTCTGAAACCCTCGATCTGCATGCTTTTTGTTGGCTTCAATTAACTCAATGTTTGAAGAAATTAATTCTTCATAATGATTTATTGATTCGAATTTCTCTATTCTGATGTTTTTCGGTGCTTCTTCGTTGAGATTTCTGAAACCCTAAAAGCCTTCTGCTTCCGTTTCCTCGTTCAACTCCGCGATTGAAGAAATTGATTTGACACAGAGCTTTCTGAGTCGAATTTGTGCTATATTTGAGATTTTGCTGAGCAAGAAATTATGAATTTTGGTGGTTTTTAGTGTTTCTTCGAGCTAGGATATTTGATTTGGGGATGAAAGAGTGTGCTTTCCTCGAGATGAGAAAATACGATTGTCGATGATGCTTAGCTTGATCTGTGGTATTTGGTGGTGGACTTTCTTGGAGAAGTCCATCACTCATAGTTTTGGTTCTTCATATTAACTTTTGTTTTCATATATATATATATATATATATATATATATATATATATATATATATATATATATATATATATATATATATATATCGACATTAATTTAATAATTATGTACTAGTTTGAACATCATAACGAATTATATATTTTATAGGTAGTTGTGCAAAAAAATAAATTGACATAAATATATTGGTATTTCGCATACATTTTTAAAATGTGCATTAAATAATATTTAAATCCTCAAATAATATTTAAATACTATCATGTTCAATAAATTATATAATGTTTCAATTGTGCATTAAATGATGCAATTATGTCATGGTTAATTGAAATTATATTTTTGACCCCAATTTACATTTAGAGAAAAATCATGAGTATTGATGGCAAGGGTTCCCAAAAGTTTCTGATTGACTCATCTTCAATTCAACTTAAGTCAACGCTAGTCTCCAAAAATCTCTACTAAAACATTTATAACAAATCAAGTTTCTTAACTCCCTATAGTTTCAAACGAAAGATCTCCAATCCAGAATCATAACAACTCTCTCCCATCAAAGTGAACATCTCATATGACTTCGTCAATTGATATTCTAAAATATTTTTTTACTCATCGTCAATGGCTTTTCTTTAAAACTCGAAATTCAAAAAATTCAACCTATAATAGAATTGTAAAGCCATTCGTCACGTGATCTCCAAATTCTCTCCATCTCCATGTTCGAAAAGGCTATAAGCCAAAGTAATCTTCATCTCTATGCTGGAGAAAAGTCTCTAAGTTAAATGACCTCTACCCCCATAATAAAAAAGGTTATAGGCCAAGTAATCTCCATCTTCATGCTAGAAAATGCTATATGATGAGTAGTCTCGATCTCCATTACAGAAATGACTATAAGCCAAGTAATATCCATCTGCATAATCGAAAAGGCTATAAGATAAAATGACCCCCCTCTCTATAATAAAAAAAAATGTTGTAGGCCAAAACAATGTCCATATTCGTGGTAAAAAGGTTGTAAGCCAAATGACCTTCATCTCCACAATCGAAAGAGCTACAACCAAATAATCTACGTCTCCGTGATTAAATAGGCTATGAGCCTAGTGATCTGCATCTCCACGACACAACATATTTAGGCCAAGTTATCTTCATACTATACATCAAGTGATCTTAATATCCACCTCATGTTTATGTGTTTTTTGCATACTTCTCTCCATCCTGAAAATTAGCAAACAGGTCACCAACCACGCTTACAGGCTACACAAGGGGCCATACTGAGCCCATACCATAGAGTCTATAACACGAACGGGCTTATTGGCCACGCCTACAAGCTATGTAAAGGCGATATTGAGCCTAATATCTTGTACACGGTATAATATGCGAACTATTCCAAGCCCACTGGGTTACGCAATTGGCCGAACTTGTCGCTCCTCCGAAATTGCCGATGGATACTTCCTATTTTCCCCGCTATGTAAGGAAATTCTAGGATATCACAAAAGTTGAACGAACACATAAATCTACACTCATATAAATTTGTTACGTCAATTTATACCAAATATATTATCATACAAACACCACTATGTTGCTTACATACTTACCATCTACGCAAATTCGCTTACGACATTCGGTAAATTCTCGATCCCAAGGTCCATAATATCTACAACATAATTGCATAAAGCAAGTATATCTATATATAGGCTTCACTTAATCCTTCACCAAAGAATAAGGAGGCTACACATCCATATTATCCATATCCAACAAAAAATAGAAGCATGCCAAAGAAACAGGTAACATCCTAGCAGCCTACTAATTGTTAGTTGTATTCTTTTCCTTTGGAAAAATATAACTTTTTACCCTCAATGGTGCTTTCGGCAACAAAGGTTTTTAACGAGCCATGAACAATTAAGTAAAAACCAAGTTTGAGTCGTCTCCGATCGGCTTGGAAAATCAATATAACCAAGCCTTATGACTTTTCAAAGTCTAGCCGACATAGCTTGCATAGTTTCTTTGGCATGATCAATGACACCTCAGCAAAAAAGATGAATGAAGGCAGAGCTACGAAAATTGACAATCAAGCTCCCTCAAAAGCAAATAAAAAAAGAATAAGAAGGTTACACTATGCAGATATTATATGTAACTATTATATAGTCCTTAAGTTTCGTTTTAATCCAATTCAAGGACTAGGGAGGACTCCTCATAAGGCAATATTCCTTATATAATATCCGAATAAGAATACAATGTATTAATTAGGTGTTTATTATTGCATATTTATTATTTATATTTTGTAACAAATATAAATAAATAAGTAGAGAGAAACGTTTATGTAATAAATAAGGAGATACCAAAGGTCTCTTATAACTCCAATAAATGAAAGTTGAGTTCGAGATATAAATCATATAAAATTTTATACAGTAATAACATTACATTCTTTCCTCCATTTCTCTCTCTTTTTCTATTGAAATGGTTTAGGTAATTTGTTAGGAATTTTATCCCTAACAGTCGCCACGTGTCAGACTACTATTATATATTAAAACCAATCATCATTAGCAACTAATTTCATAGAGTTTACCATAATTAATAAACTTATTAATGATATTCTCCTTATTAAATAAAGCTGATTTATTTCATTGATTGTACGCTTTTTATCGTACAATCCATGAATCGGAGTTACCTAATAAGGGAATAATCATCACACGTAAGAAGAATAGACATATGAGTACTCAACAAGGAGCAACACAGGGAAGGCGACAAAGAGATCAAACCGAAGAGGAACCGAGGCTGAGCAGAGAGACAGAGGCCAAACAATAAAGTGAAGAATGATCGAACGAATAATAAGATTGACCATTAACTGATGGCCTAAGATAATCCGAGCAAACATCGAGTAAGGAATAAGAAATACTATGGCACACGATGATAACAAGACCTCTGATGAGGTAATAAAAGAGCTGAACAAGAAATATACCGAGCATATTGGAGAAGACTGGAAATGCACTCAGTCTATGATGCAGATGAGGTCAAGCGAGCACATTTTACGCCTAAGGATAGTCAAAGTAGCGGGTCAGAGCCGCATTAACTACCACTCAAACCATTAATGCAATGTCCATTAATTCAGGTCCCACAATGTAAATACAATTCTACGTGTAGTTAGTGGAGTCAAATATTGTAGTAACAACTTGTAAATGGTAATAAGAGGTAAAAATAAATGGATAAACCTTAAATAATGTAATTTCTCTTTCTTTATAATAAAGTTTTCTACTTGACAATTCCCTTTATTATTTTTCCATAACATAAAGAGAAAAATATTTGTTTACGACTATATTATTTTTTCAGCCTTTTCCAATAACATAATGGTGTACGAGAGCAAAATTCATATTGCAACAACGAATAAAGGCAGGAAATATAAAGTAAATAAAAGTACCAGTAAATACTCACTCAACTTCCTTATTACCAACTAATATCTGAACATGACACATGTATTAAATGTTGACTAAGCTAGTTGCTGGTCACTTCAAACGAGATTGCTAATGGGTCCTTAAACATGACCCAACTTCACGATCCGACCCAATAAGCCCATTGGTCAGTAATTAAGTATAAATACCCCAACGACTTTTATTAATGAGGGTAATCAGAATTTATTACTAACACAACTTAATTATCTCACTACTCACTACTCTAAACATTAAAGTCCACAAATCATCCAAAACACTTTATAAAATTACCCTCAGACAGAAATAAACCAAACCAAATTGGTGACCATAGTGAGAGCACGATAGTGCCTGAATTTCACATTCAAAACCAACAAACAAAATAGTTCAGATGGATCTAAATGAGTAGAATGTTCCACATCTAGAGGTGGAAGGTGCAAGGGAAAACAAAGAATATACCATCGAGGAGCGAGACCAATTGAGGGCTGAAATATCGGTGTTGAGAGCGATAAAACAGGCAGAAAAATGAGTTAAGGAGAAATCCAGAGCGTCAGTACTTCACCATACTGACAATTCTGGAGACAATAAGAAATCTTTAAAAACTCATCTCAGCTTAAAAAATACACACCAATCCAAGCCTATTGAGACTTCTGCATCTCATACCTCCAACATCTTGTCAAATGAGGCAGAACTTGAAGAATCATTATCTTCAAGTAGTGATGAAGAAAGATCTAAAATAAAAATGAGACTGACTAAAAAATTCAAGAAAGAGGGATAGATATGACAGGCCTAAGAAGCACCATGGTAAGGGTAAGGGGTCAGCTCACAAGCATATTCATCAGTTGCTGATTGATCCCTTTACTTTTCAGTCTGAACTGGTTTTTGCAACCCATAATGAAGATACCGTTTTCAGTCGCAGCAAAAATTGGAGGCAATCACCTTTGTCCGCAAAAATACTCTCTGTACATCTTCCTAAAAGGTTTAATAGCTCCAAGATGGAGAAATACGATGGGAGTTGAGATCCGGACAACCATCTGGAACGGTTCAAGAACTTTATGATGAATTTTGACGAAGATGACAAGCTATTGTGTAGGACCTTATCCCAAACTTTCACAAAGACTGCCTTCAAATGGTACAACAGTCTCCCATAGGGGTGTATAAGAAATTTTGATACGTTCTGGGTTGGCTTTCGGAGAAAATTCGTTAGAAGTAAGGACTTTAAGGGTAATGGGGACACCATTATCCATTGTGCTCAGGAACCGAACGAGTCCATGTAGGAGTACATAAATCGTTTTATGAATACAAAAAAATAGGCTAGCAGATTGCTTTGAACAAGTTGCAATTGCTTCCTTTAGGCAAGGTCTAAATCCAGGGAATTTAGCTGATTCAGTACCTCGGAAGAAGGCTATGACCTAGGGTGGTTTGTTAAATCAAGTAGGAAAATAAATCAATGTAGAAGAGACCAAGAAAACAAGGGTACACCGTTACGTGAGATCTACCACTACAACAACAACTACTCCAGCTACTAACCAATACGGTTATAGGGAAAAGGAGACCGGACAGGGGTCCAACCGATCAAGGAAAAACCAATCCAACCAAACTCAGAGCCAACAAACCAGAAGTAAGAGGGTGCCCTGGGTAAAGCCTGAATGGTTTGTTGAGTTGGGGGAGAGTGTTACTACAATTTATGACAAAACTAATAATGTGGTGCATTTTAGAAAACTAGGAGCGTTGCAGTCCCCTAGAGAAAACTGAAGCACTCGCTTCTCTCAATATCACAATGACATAGGCTATGATACTCAGGATTGCATAGCATTGAAATAGGAGGTTCGGAACCGCATTGAAATGGGCAAGTTGGGGGCCTACGTTAAAAAATGAAGGGGAAGAAGACCAAATAATGCGCAAACCAATACTCCCCGAGCAGGTCCTTCGAACAATCCTGTGACATCAACATAAAAGGGTGCTATGGTAATTGTTGAAAAATTTAATGTAGACTGAGTATCTGGATCTAGATCCGAGTCGAAATCAGGTGGGGGTGATAAAAGACAAAACCAAGACAGCTTCCGGACTGACCTACGTTTTTGAATCATTAACTATTTTTGGAGGAGATACAGTGACTGCACCTTCCACTTCATCAAGGAAGAGGCATGCCCATAGTTTGGAAACCCAGTTGGATGGTGGCATGTCCACCTACCAGTGTCAACCCCTATCCCCATATATAGTTTTTGATGAGGATGACCTGAGGGACATTGCAAGGTCTCATGAAGATGCGGTGGTAATAGGAGCTTCAATAGGGAAACGATATACGCCGAATTCTGATTGATATGGGCAGTTCGACGAACATCCTGTTTTAAGCTCCTACAAGAAAATGAGAAACCCTTCGGTTATACAACGTTGGAACAGAACCATTATAGGCTTCACGGTAGTTCTGCAGATGTGATCGGGGTGTTCGAAGAGGAAGAATATTTGGGCAAAAGACCTTTTAAAAAGATGGTAAGAGTGTTGTTAGTGGTAGTAGATTGCCCAACATTGTAGAATGCAATATTTGGGAGGTCTTGGCTCTTCAGAATGCATGTTGTGGCCTCTACAATCCACCAATGTTTGAAGTATGCTGTCCAGGGACAAGTAGGTGTTGTCCAGAACAGTCAGTACATAGCCAGGGAATGCTATGCAACAGCCCTTTCCCCTAAGACTCTAGGGGCAGTCAAAATTAACAAAAATTAGCATCTATTGGAGCCTTCTGCTTTGGAAAATGAAATTGATGATCCTAGAGAGGCTCCCAGTGTTATAATACCAATGGAGGAGGTTGAAACTCACTCTTTTGTAGAGGGAAAGACTATTAAGATTGGTTCCAAGTTGGCACCAGAATTGAAACACCAGTTATTATCTTTTTTGATGAATAATCAACATGTTTTTGCTTGGTGTAACACTGATGTTACTAGAGGCCAGCAGATATTATCTCTCATAAGTTTTCAATCCGGAGTAATATTGAACCAGTTGTATAGAAGAGGAGGTCTTTTTCTAAGGAAAAAGTAGATGTGATTATTCAAGAAGTTGACCGTTTAACCAAGATGGGTCACATTAAAGAATGTCAGTACCCTTCGTGGACTGCTAACCATGTGTTAGTCAAGAAAAAGAATGGCAAGTGGTGTATGTGCATTGATTTCACTGACCTCAGTAAGGTATGCCCTACGAATCTTTATCATGTTCTTCGGATAGATCAGTTGGTGGATTCCACCTCTAGAAACAAACTATTGTCCTTCATCGATGCCTTCTCAGGGTACAACTAGATATAAGTAGATCTGAAGGATCAATATCACACTACTTTCATTACAGACAGAGGTCTTCATTGTTATAAAGTGATGTCGTTCGGATTGAAAAATGACGGAGTCACTTATTAGAGACTGGTGAATAAAGATTTTGCTAATCAGACTGGCAGAAACATGGAGGTTTACATCGACGATATGATGGTTAAGAGCTTGGAGGAAGATTCACATATATCTGACCTTCAAGAGACATTCTCCAATCTAGAAGTTGTGAATATAAAATTGAACCCTGAGAAGTGTGTATTTTGGGTCCGATCTGGAAGGTTCCTGGGCTACATAATAAGTGAAAAGGGAATTCATCATATTCCGGATAAACTTAATGCCTTACTAACAATGGTCCCTCCTCGGAATATTAAAGAATTTCAAAGGCTGACACAATGATTTTTGCTGCGTTGAATAGGTTTATCTCAAGATCATCTGACAAGTGCGCTCCATTCTTCCAAGTACTGAGAAATGCTAAAGACTTCAACTGGTCTCCACAATGTGATCATGCTTTTATTGAAATCAAATAGCATTTATCCTCACCGAAAACTCTTTTCAAACCTATTCGGGGGGACAAGATCTATGTGTATTTGGCTGTATCATAATATGCAATAATTGTTATGCTAGAAAAAGAGGTGGACAATTACCCTCGTCCGGTGTATTATATCAGTAAGAGTTTGTTGGATGCTGAAAGAAGATATTTGAAATTGGAAAAATTGGCGTTGGCCTTAGTAATTGCAGCAAGAAAAATGAGACCATACTTCCAAGCTCATTTCATTGTGTTCGAACATCTTTCCCTTTGTAAAGGGTTCTTCCAGAAAGCTGATGTATCAAGCAGAATGACAAAATGATCAGTGGAGCTAGGTGATTATGATATTGACTTTGCCCCTCGAATAGCAATTAAAGCCCAGTTAGTGGCTGACGTTTTGGTAGAGTTTCATGCTGATAGACCCTCCGAACAGGACTCAAAAAAATAGATATAAGAAAGAATCGTTAGTTCGAACTGATGGTGGATCAAGTACTATGGCTGTGGAGCTTGGATTTTCCTAACTTCTCCATATGGTGACAAGATGTATCAGGCCATATGTTTTGGGTTCAGAGCTTCTAAACAATGAGTTTGAATATGAAGCAGCCATAGTTGGTCTTAAGTTGGCTCTCCTATATGGGGCTAAGAGATTCCGGTTAATGAGTGATTCTCAATGTCTCATTCACCATGCTCAGGGGAAATTTGAAGCAAAGGAAGAATAGTTGATTAAACACTTACTTATGTTGAAAGAAGTTGCCGCAAACTTTAAAAATGTTTACCAATGAGCATATTCCTAGATCGGAAAACACTCTGGCAGACTCCTTGAAAACTATATCCTATTATGAATCCTACCCATAAATACTTTTGAAGGAATATCCATCCGTTCAAACAGATCGGGAAAAAAGAGTGAAGAAAATATGAACATACTCGTTATCCAACCTAAATATTGGAGATATACTCTTCTCTAATACATCTCCGATGGGATATTGCCTCCAGATAAAGTTGTGGCAAGAAAGATCAAGTACAAGGCTCGTGGTTTCTTGATACCAAGAGAGGTTCTTTACAAAAAAATCCTTCAGCAGACCTCTTCTACGTTGTTTATGATTTAAAAAATCCCAAGTTGTATTATCTGAACTACATAATGGGGAAAGTTCTGCACATTGTGGCTATAGAGCCTTAACCAGAAGGGTCCTATTAGCAAGATACTACTGGCCAACCATAATGGAAGATGCTAAAGAGATTGTAAAAAAATGTTATCTTTGTCAAAAATATGGGCATGAAATTCATGTACCAGAAGTTCCTATAGAGTCTATATATGAACCAGATGGGGTATGGATCTAGTTGGGCCTCTTCCTATGTCGCCCGATAGACGTAGAACAATCATAGTCGCTATTAACTATTTCTCTAAATGGACAGAGGGGGCTCTTTTGGCTGGAACCACTTCGAAGTTAATTATTAATTTATCTTATCCAACATATGTTGTAGATTCAGAGTTCCCCGGAAAATTCCTACAAACAATGGGCCACAGTTTGATAATAAAGACATGGAAGCCTTTTGTACCTCTAGAGGGATTCAAAATTGTTTATCTTCTCATTTCCACCCTCAAGAAAATGGTCAGGTTATTTACAAGAATTATTGTGGGCCTATCGAACTACTCCTTAGGCTGCCACACAAGAGTCTCCTTTTGCTTTGGTATATGGGATGGATGCAATTACTCCCATAGAAACTAATTTATCATCTCACAAAGTCCAACACTATTTTGAACAGAGTAATAATATAGAAGTTAGGAATCAGTTGGACTTGATAGAAGAGAAAAGGGTTAAAGCACATCTGAGAACAACACATTACCAAGGCTTGATGAAGAGCAGATTTTCTTCCAAGGTTAAAAGAAGGTGCTTCTTCGTTGAGATTTCTGAAACCCTAAAAGCCTTATGCTTCCGTTTCCTCGTTCAACTCCGTGATTGAAGAAATTGATTTGAGAGAGAGCTTTCTGAGTCGAATTTGTGCTATATTTGAGATTTTACTGAGCAAGAAATTATGAATTTTGGTGGTTTTTAGTGTTTCTTCGAGCTATGATATTTGATTTGGGGATGAAAGAATGTGCTTTCCTCGAGATGAGAAAATAAGATTGTCGATGATGCTCAGCTTGATCTGTAGTATTTGGTGGTGGACTTTCTTGGAAAAGTCCATCACTCATAGTTTTGGTTCTTCATATTAACTTTTGTTTTCATATATATATATATATATATATATATATATATATATATATCGACATTAATTGAATAATTGTGTACTAGTATGAACATCATAACGAATTATATATTTTATACATAGTTGTGCAAAAAAATAAATTGACATAAATATATTGGTATTTCGCATACATTTTTAAAATGTGCATTAAATAATATTTAAATCCTCAAATAATATTTAAATACTCTCATGTTCAATAAATTATATAATGTTTCAATTGTGCATTAAATGATGCAATTATGTCATGGTTAATTGAAATTATATTTTTGACCCCAATTTACATTTAGAGAAAAATCATGAGTATTGATGGCAAGGGTTCCCAAAAGTTTCTGATTGAATCATCTTCAATTCAACTTAAATCAACGCTAGTCTCCAACAATCTCTACTAAAATATTTATAACAAATCAAGTTTCTTAACTCCCTATAGTTTCAAACGAAAGATCTCCAATCAAGAATCATAACAACTCGCTGCCATCAAAGTGAACATCTCATATGACTTCGTCAATTGATATTCCAAAATAATTTTTTACTCATCGTCAATGACTTTTCTTTATAACTCGAAATACAAAAAATTCAACCTATAATAGAATTGTAAAGTCATCCGTCATGTGATCTCCAAATTCTCTCCATCTCCATGTTCGAAAAGGCTATAAGCCAAAGTAATCTTCATCTCTATGCTGGAGAAAAGTCTCTAAGTTAAATGACCTCTACCCCCATAATAAAAAAGGTTATAGGCCAAGTAATCTCCATCTTCATGCTCGAAAATGCTATATGATGAGTAGTCTCTATCTCCATTACAGAAATGACTATAAGCCAAGTAATGTCCATCTGCATAATCGAAACGGCTATAAGATAAAATGACCCCCCTCTCTATAATAAAAAAAAAATTGTAGGCCAAAACAATGTCCATATTCGTGGTAAAAAGGTTGTAAGCCAAATGACCTTCATCTCCACAATGGAAAGAGCTACAACCAAATAATCTACGTCTCCGTGATTAAATAGGCTATGAGCCTAGTGATCTGCATCTCCACGACACAACAGATTTAGGCCAAGTTATCTTCATATTATACATCAAGTGATCTTAATATCCACCTCATGTTTATGTGTTTTTTGCATACTTCTCTCCATCCTCAAAATTAGCAAACAGGTCACCAACCACGTTTACAAGCTACACAAGGGGCCATACTGAGCCCATACCATAGAGTCTATAACACGAACGGGCTTATTGGCCACGCCTACGGGCTATGTAAAGGCGATACTGAGCCTAATATCTTGTACACGGTATAATATGCGAACTATTCCAAGCCCACTGGGTTACGCAATTGGCCGAACTAGTCACTCCTCCGAAATTGCCGATGGATACTTCCTATTTTTCCGGCTATGTAAGGAAATGCTAGGATATCACAAAAGTTGAACGAACACATAAATCTACACTCATATAAATTTGTTACGTCAATTTATACCAAATATATTATCATACAAACACCAATATGTTGCTTACATACTTACCATCTACGCAAATTCGCTTACGACATTCGGTAAATTCTCGATCCCAAGGTCCATAATATCTACAACATAATTGCATAAAGCAAGTATATCTATATATAGGCTTCACTTAATCCTTCACCAAAGAATAGGGAGGCTACACATCCATATTATTCATATCCAACAAAAAATAGAAGCATGCCAAAGAAACAGGTAACATCCTAGCAGCCTACTAATTGTTAGTTGTATTCTTTTCCTTTGGAAAAATAGAACTTTTTACCCTCAATGGTGCATTCAGCAACAAAGGTTTTTAACGAGGCATGAACAATTAAGTAAAAACCAAGTTTGAGTCGTCTCCGATCGGCTTGGAAAATCAATATAACCAAGCCTTATGACTTTTCAAAGTCTAGCCGACATAGCTTGCATAGTTTCTTTGGCATGATCAATGACACCTCAGCAAAAAAGATGAATGAAGGCAGAGCTACGACAATTGACAATCAAGCTCCCTCAAAAGCAAATAAAAAAAGAATAAGAAGGTTACACTATCCAGATATTATATGTAACTATTATATAGTCCTTAAGTTTCGTTTTACTCCAATTCAAAGACTAGGGAGTACTCCTTATAAGGCAATATTCCTTATATAATATCCGAATAAAAATACAATGTATTAATTAGGTGTTTATTATTGCATATTTATTATTTATATTTTGTAACAAATATAAATAAATAAGTAGAGAGAAACGTTTATGTAATAAATAAAAATAAATAAGGAGATACCAAAGGTCTCTTATAACTCCACTAAATGAAAGTTGAGTTCGAGATATAAATCATATAAAATTTTATACAGTAATAACATTACATTCTTTCCTCCATTTCTCTCTCTTTTTCTATTGAAATGGTTTAGCTAATTTGTTAGGAATTTTATCCCTAATAATCGCCACGTGTCAGACTACTGTTATATATTAAAACCAATCATCATTAGCAACTAATTTCATAGAGTTTACCCTAATTAATAAACTTCTTAATGATATTCTCCTTATTAAAGAAAGCTGATTTATTTCATTGATTGTACGCTTTTTATCGTACAATCCATGAATTGGAGTTCCCTAATAAGGGAATAATCATCACACGTAAGAAGAATAGACATATGAGTACTCAACAAGGAGCAACACAGGGAAGGCGACAAGAGATCAAACCGAAGAGGAACTGAGGCTGAGCAGAGAGACAGAGGCCGAACAATAAAGTGAAGAATGATCAAACAAATAATAAGATTGACCAGTAATTGATGGCCTAAGATAATCCGACCAAACATCGAGTAAGGAATAAGAAATATTATGGCACCCGATGATGACAAGACCTCTGATGAGGTAATAAAAGAGCTGAACAAGAAATACACCGAGCATATTGGAGAAGACTGGAAATGCACTCAGTCTATGATGCAGATGAGGTCAAGCGAGCATATTTTACGCCTAAGGATAGTCAAAGTAGCGGTTCAAAGCCGCATTAACTACAACTCAAACCATTAATGCAATGTCCATTAATTCAGGTCCCAAGATGTAAATGCAATTCTACGTGTAGTTAGTGGAGTCAAATATTGTAGTAACAACTTGTAAATGGTAATAAGAGGTATAAATAAATGGATAAACCTTAAATAATGTAATTTCTCTTTCTTTATAATAAAGATTTCTACTTGACAATTCCCTTTATTATTTTTCCATAACATAAAGAGAAAAATATTTGTTTACGACTATATTATTTTTTCAGCCTTTTCGAATAACATAATGGTGTACGAGAGCAAAATTCATATTGCAACAACGAATAAAGGCAGGAAATATAAAGTAAATAAAAGTACCAGTATATACTCACTCAACTTCCTTATTACCAACTAATATCTGAAAATAGAATAGTGTCATTTAGTACCTCAACCCAAATAATGGATAAAAATACCCTCAATACTCTATATATGAGTTATTTGTTTCGAATTTCTATTTTTTACTTTTCCTTTTTTATTTTATTTCAAAAAGTCTCTATCTTTCAAACCGTAGTTCGGAAAAAAAATCTGAAAGTACAATCGACTTTGTTTTTTTAAGACGAACAAAAGTAGATCCATTAATGATATTTATTTTAATTTTTTTATCTGTTGTTCAAAGAACTCTCATGATTGATTTTTTTCAAAAAACTCGCATAATTGATTTTTCAAAGAACTACCATGATTGATTTTTCAAAGAACTCGCATGATTGATTTTTCAAATAACTCGCATGGTTGATTTTTCAAAGAACTCTCATGTTTGATTTTTCAAAGAACTCTCATCTTTGATTTGTCAAAGAACTCTCATTGTTGATTTTTCAAACAACTCTCATTATTAATTTTTCAAATAAATCTCATGATTGATGTTTCAAAGAACTCGCATATTTAATTTTTCAAAGAAGTCGCATGATTGATTTTCAAAGAACCTGTATTGTACTAGTGAAATTTTATTTTTTAAAACAATTAAAAAAATATCATCAATAGATTTTTGTATATAAAAAACAATGGTGATGATATTTTCATATATTTTTTTGAACTCGGGTTTGAAAGATAAAACTGTTTAAAAATCAAAATAAAAATAAAAAATAAGAGGGAGAAATTTTAGTTGAAGAATTATAAATGGTTATGCGAGTGGTGCTGGTAATGAATTTTAGATATTTTAAATACTATCAAAGAAATATGTATTGAATGTGAGTTATATAAATTATATGGGTATTAAGTAGCAATAAAATAAAAGTTAAGTACCAAATAAAAATATAATAGTTGAATGGATACCGTAGGTGTAGCCGTGTAGGTGCAGTTTCCTATAAATTATAAAAACAAAAAAGTTTGTCACCAGTTTATACTGATTTAAAAATTATATATTATTTAGGTTATAAATTAAATATTAAATGTACGTTATTTTCCTAATTAATATACTTTCAGTCCCTATTAAGATTATAGATTACAGAATCATATAAACTTTCTTTATAAGGTCATAAATCGTAATTTTCAATCTATGTTTATAAAAAAATAACATGCATAAGTATTTATCAAAGATAAAAAAAAAGGTTGAAATTGCATAAACATAAAATAGAAAAGGACAAAATAATTTGAGAATTAATAAGAATATAACATTACCTAGAAGGAGATGAATGGAATTTAATAGAAAATTACAAAATATAATTTTTTAAAATGGATCAAAGTATCTTTAAAGTGTAGATTTAATTAAGAGAATATATAAATTTAAATTAATTATTAAAGATCATATTTGACTTTCAACTATTACGTTATAAAATACTCATGTTATATAGCTGTAGTAATGCAAGTAATTGGGTGTGTTTTTTTTTTACTTCTAATTAACTAAAAAAAATGAGGTTTTTTAATATGTTTTTATCTTTTATAATAATTATGATATGCACCACCAATGTTCAAAGTGAATGTCTTTTTTGTAAGAAAACGATCACAATCCACAATAATTTAGAAAGAGGATTGTCTTTGACGGTACATTGTAAATCAAAAAATGATGATTTAGATGTACAATATCTTTCTAATGGAGCCAGTTGGTCTTTTGGTTTTAGGAATTCTATTATTGGAACTACGCTGTTTTTTTGTGGTCTGACATGGAACAATCAATTGCACTGGCTGAATATCTATGATGGAGCGCGAGACGTCTGTAATCCGCAGTGTAGCTGGAGTATTAAACAATCACAAGCATGCAAGACTGAAAGTGGCATACAAGCTATCTGTTATAGCTATAATAAATCATGAAATGAAACTTTGTATTTTTTATGGCTGTTTAAATAACTACAAATAAAAATGTACTACAAATAAAAATGTATGTTTCTTATTTTATGTGTGTTTTTATAACGTGTTATTATTGATACATTTGAGAAAAAATAATTACTGCATATTTAAAAAAATGTTATAAAAGTATTTATAAAAATACTATATCAAGAAATGCGTGACTTTATCCACATTGACATTTAGATACTGAGAATGCTTCAGGAGAAATGTAGATAGCACTAAATCTTTTATATCCAAATGTACAAATTATTAATTTTTAACAGGAACTTTCTTTTTACCCAAACTCTTGAATCTAAAAACATGGTTATAGTACTCATATCTCTGAGAATATTCTAAGAGTTGAAATTTCACGAGTATTAACTTGATTAAATCCAAAAGAAAAAAAATTGCATTTAACGAGAATATTCTAAGACTCCAATTTCATGAGTATTAACTTGAAATGTAAAATTATTAAGAAATGTTATAAATCCAGAGAAAAAATGTATGAAATTTTAGGATTAAATACACATACCTATACGTGATCATATGAAAGTAAGCAAGCACCTAAAAATAGTATGAAAAGGTTGATCATGCAATTGCAATACCTATACGTGATCATATGAAACTAAGCAAGCACCTAAAAATAGTATGAAAAGGTTGATCATGCAATTGCAATTGTTCTGATCGAGTTAGAAACATATAAGTGTTTATATACTGAGTTCGTGATGACATAATGGTCATATCGTGTCTATACGCAAATGATTGATTCATACTAAGTGATGACATTAATGAGTTCAGATATTTGAGCTACTGTGTCTTGACTTAATCCGATGGGCAATTCAAACCATGACCACTATTATAAAACTCTGAACAGGACACATGTATTAAATGTTGACTAAGCTAGTTGCTGGTCACTTCAAACGAGATTGCTAATGGGTCCTTAAACATGACCCGACTTCACGATCCGACCCAATAAGCCCATTGGTCAGTAATTAAGTATAAATACCCCAACCACTTTCATTAATGAGGGTAATCAGAATTTATTACTAACACAACTTAATTATCTCACTACTCACAACTCTAAACATTAAAGTCCACAAATCATCCAAAACACTTTACAAAATTACCCTCACACGGAAATAAACCAAACCAAACTGGTGACCATAGTGGGAGCACGATAGTGCCTGAATTTCACATTCAAAACCAACAAACAAAATAGTTCAGATGGATCTAAATGAGCAGAATGTTCCACCTCCAGAGGTGGAAGGTGCAAGGGAAAACAAGGAATATACCATCGAGGAGCGAGACCAGCTGAGGGCTGAAATATAGGCGTTGAGAGCGATAAAACAAGCAGAAAAATGAGTTAAGGAGAAATCCAGAGCGTTAGTACTTCACCATACTGACAATCCTGGAGACAATAAGAAATCTTTAAAAACTCATCTCAGCTTAAAAAAGACACACCAGTCCAAGCCTATTGAGACTTCTGCATCTCAGTCCTCCAGCATCTTGTCAAATGAGGCAGAACTTGAAGAATCATTATCTTCAAGTAGTGATGAAGAAAGATCTAAAATAAAAATGAGACTCACTAAAAAATTCAAGAAAGAGGGATAGACATGGCAGGCCTAAGAAGCACCATGGTAAGGGTAAGGGGTCAGCTCACAAGCATATTCATCAGTTGCTGATTGATCCCTTTACTTTTCAGTCCGAACTGGTTTTTGCAACCCATAATGAAGATACCGTTTTCAGTCGCAGCAAAAATTGGAGGCAATCACATTTGTCCGTAAAAATACTCTCTGTACATCTTCCTAAAAGGTTTAATAGCTCCAAAATGAGAAATACGATGGGAGTTGAGATCCGGACAACCATCTGGAACGGTTCAAGAACTTTATGATGAATTTTGACGAAGATGACAAGCTATTGTGTAGGACCTTATCCCAAACTTTCACAAAGAGTGCCTTCAAATGGTACAACAGTCTCCCTTAGGCATGTATAAGAAATTTTGATACGTTCTGGGTTGCCTTTCGGAGAAAATTCGTTAGAAGTAAGGACTTTAAGGGTAATGGGGACACCATTATCCATTGTGCTCAGGAACCGAACGAGTCCATGTAGGAGTACATAAATCGTTTTGTGAATACAAAAAAATAGGTTAGCAGATTGCTTTGAACAAGTTTCAATTGCTTCCTTTAGGCAAGTTCTAAATCCAGGGAATTTAGCCGATTCAGTAACTCGGAAGAAGGCTATGACCTAGGGTGGTTTGTTAAATCAAGTGGGAAAATAAATCAATGTAGAAGAGACCAAGAAAACAAGGGTACACCGTTACGTGAGATTTACCACTACAACAACAACTACTCCAGCTACTAACCAATGCGGTTATAGGGAAAAGGAGACCGGACAGGGGTCCAACCGATCAAGGAAAAACCAATCCAACCAAAATCAGAGCCAACAAACCAGAAGTAAGAGGGTGCCCTGGGTAAAGCCTGAATGGTTTGTTGAGTTGGGGGAGAGTGTTACTACAATTTATGACAAGACTAATAATGTGGTGCATTTTAGAAAACTAGGAGCGTTGCAGTCCCCTAGAGAAAACCGAAGCACTCGCTTCTCTCAATATCACAATGACATAGGCTATGATACTCAGGATTGCATAGAATTGAAATAGGAGGTTCGGAACCTCATTGAAATGGTCAAGTTGGGGGCCTACGTTAAAAAATGAAGGGGAAGAAGACCAAATAATGCGCAAACCAATACTCCCCGAGTAGGTCCTTTGAACAATCCTGTGACATCAACATAAAAGGGTGCTATGGTAATTGTTGAAAAATTTGATGTAGACTGAGTATTTGGATCTAGATACGAGTCGAAATCAGGTAGGGTGATAAAATACAAAACTAAGACAGCTTCCGGACTAATTTACGTTTTTGAATCACTAACTATTTTCGGAGGAGATACAGTGACTGCACCTTCCACTTTATCAAGGAAGAGGCATGCCCACAGTTTGGCCACCCAGTTGGATGGTGGCATGTCCACCTACTAGTGTCAACCCCTATCCGCATTTATAGTTTTTGATGAGGATGACCTGAGGGACATTGCAAGGTATCATGAAGAAGCGGTGGTAATAGGAGCTTCAATAGGGGGAAACGATATACGCCAAATTCTGATTGATACGGGCAGTTCGACGAACATCCTGTTTTAAGCTCCTACAAGCAAATGAGAAACCCTTCGGTTATACAACGTTGGAACATAACCATTGTAGGCTTCACGGTAGTTCTGCAGATGTGATCGGGGTGTTCGAAGAGGAAGAATATTTGGGCAAAAGACCTTTTAAAAAGATGGTAAGAGTGTTGTTAGTGGTAGTAGATTGCCCAACATTGTACAATGCAATATTTGGGAGGTCTTGGCTCTTCAGAATGCATGTTGTGGCCTCTACAATCCACTAATGTTTGAAGTATGCTGTCCAGGGACAAGTAGGTGTTGTCCAGAACAGTCAGTAGATAGCCAGGGAATACTATGCAACAGCCCTTTCCCCTAAGACTCTAGGGGCAGTCAAAATTAACAAAGATTAACATCTATTGGAGCCTTCTACTGAGGAAAATGAAATTGATGATCCTAGAGAGGCTCCCGGTGTTATAATACCAATTGAGGAGGTTGAAACCCACTCTTTTGTAGAGGGAAAGACTATTAAGATTGGTTCCAAGTTGGCACCAGAATTGAAACACCAGTTATTATCTTTTTTGATGAATAATCAACATGTTTTTGCTTGGTGTAACAGTGATGTTACTAGAGTGCCAGCATATATTATCTCTCATAAGTTGTCAATCCGGAGTAATATTGAAGCAGTTGTATAGAAGAGGAGGTCTTTTTCTAAGGAAAAAGTAGATGTGATTGTCCAAGAAGTTGACCGTTTAACCAAGATGGGTCACATTAAAGAATATCAGTACCCTTCGTGGACTGCCAACCATGTGTTAGTCAAGAAAAAGAATGGCAAGTGGCGTATGTGCATTGATTTCACTGACCTCAGTAAGGTATGCCCTACGAATATTTATCATGTTCCTCGGATAGACCAGTTGGTGGATTCCACCTCTGGAAACAAACTATTGTCCTTCATGGATGCCTTCTCAGGGTACAACTAGATATAAGTAGATCTGAAGGATCAATATCACACTACTTTCATTACAGACAGAGGTCTTCATTGTTATAAGGTGATGTCGTTCGAATTGAAATATGACGGGGTCACTTATTAGAGACTGGTGAATAAAGATTTTGCTAATTAGACTGGCAGAAACATAGAGGTTTACATCGACGATATGATGGTTAAGAGCTTCGAGGAAGATTCACATATATCTGACCTTCAAGAGACATTCTCCAATCTAGAAGTTGTGAATATAAAATTGAACCGTGAGAAGTGTGTATTTGAAGTCCGATCTGGAAGGTTCCTGGGCTACATAATAAGTGAAAAGGGAATTCATCCTATTCCTGGTAAACTTCATGCCTTACTAACAATGGTCCCTCCTCGAAATATTAAAGAATTTCAAAGGCTGACACGATAATTTGCTGCGTTGAATATGTTTATCTCAAGATCATCCGACAAGTGCGCTCCATTCTTCCAAGTACTGAGAAATGCTAAAGACTTCAACTGGTCTCCACAATGTGATCATGCTTTTATTGAAATAAAATAGCATTTATCCTCACCGAAAACTCGTTTCAAACCTGTTCGGGGGGACAAGATCTATGTGTATTTGGCTGTATCATAATATGCAATAATTGTTATGCTAGTGAAAGAGGTGGGCAATTACCCTCGTCCTGTGTATTATATCAGTAAGATTTTGTTGGATGCTGAAAGAAGATATTTGAAATTGGAAAAATTGGCGTTAGCCTTAGTAATTGCAGCAAGAAAAATGAGACTATACTTCCAAGCTCATTTCATTATGTTCGAACATCTTTCCCTTTGTAAAGGGTTCTTCCAAAAAGCTGATGTATCAAGCAGAATGACCAAATGGTCAGTGGAGCTAGGTGATTATGATATTGACTTTGCCCCTCGAATAGCAATTAAAGCCTAGTTAGTGGGTGACGTTTTGGTAGAGTTTCATGCTGATAGACCCTCCGGACAGGACTCAGAAAAATAGATATAAGAAAGAATCGTTAGTTCGAACTGATGGTGGATCAAGTACTATGGCTGTGGAGCTTGGATTTTCCTAACTTCTCCATATGGTGACAAGATGTATCAGGCCATATGTTTTGGGTTCAGAGCTTCTAAACAATGAGTCTGAATATGAAGCAGCCATAGTTGGTCTTAAGTTGGCTCTCCTATATGGGGCTAAGAGATTCCGGTTAATGAGTGATTCTCAATGTCTCATTCACCATGCTCAGGGGAAATTTGAAGCAAAGGAAGAATAGTTGATTAAACACTTACTTATGTTGAAAGAAGTTGCCGCAAACTTTAAAAATGTTTACCAATGAGCATATTCCTAGATCGGAAAACACTCTGGCAGACTCCTTGACAACTATATCCTATTATGAATCCTACCCATAAATACTTTTGAAGGAATGTCCATCCGTTCAAACAGATCGGGAAAAAAGAGTGAAGAAAATATGAACATACTCGTTATCCAACCTAAATATTGGAGATATACTCTTCTCCAATACATCTCCGATGGGATATTGCCTCCGGATAAAGTTGTGGCAAGAAAGATCAAGTACAAGGCTCGTGGTTTCTTGATACCAAGAGAGGTTCTTTACAAAAAATCCTTCAGCAGACCTCTTCTACGTTGTTTATGATTTAAAAAATCCCAAGTTGTATTATCTGAACTACATAATGGGGAAAGTTCTGAACATAGTGGCTATAGAGCCTTAACCAGAAGGGTCCTATTAGCAAGATACTACTGGCCAACCATAATGGAAGATGCTAAAGAGATTGTAAAAAAATGTTATCTTTGTCAAAAATATGGGCATGAAATTCATGTACCAGCAGTTCCTATAGAGTCTATATATGAACCAGATGTGGTATGGATCTAGTTGGGCCTCTTCCTATGTCGCTCGATAGACGTAGAACAATCATAGTCGCTATTAACTATTTCTCTAAATGGACAGAGGGGGCTCTTTTGGCTGGAACCACTTCGAAGGTAATTATTAATTTATCTTATCCAACATATGTTGTAGATTCGGAGTTCCCCAGAAAATTATTACAAACAATGGGCCACAGTTTGATAATAAAGACATGGAAGCCTTCTGTACCTCTAGAGGGATTCAAAATTGTTTATCTTCTCATTTCCACCCTCAAGAAAATGGTCAGGTTATTTACAAGAATTATTGTGGGCCTATCGAACTACTCCTTAGGCTGCCACACAAGAGTCTCTTTTTGCTTTGGTATATGGGATGGATGCAATTACTCCCATAGAAGCTAATTTATCATCTCACAAGTCCAAAACTATTTTGAACTGACTAATAATGTAGAAGTTAGGAATCATTTGGACTTGATAGAAGAGAAAAGGGTTAAAGCACATCTGAGAACAACACATTACCAAGGCTTGATGAGGAGCAGATTTTCTTCCAAGGTTAAAAGAAGGTGCTTCTTCGTTGAGATTTCTGAAACCCTAAAAGCCTTATGCTTCCGTTTCCTCGTTCAACTCCGCGATTGAAGAAATTGATTTGAGATAGAGCTTTCTGAGTCGAATTTGTGCTATATTTGAGATTTTGCTGAGCAAGAAATTATGAATTTTGGTGGTTTTTAGTGTTTCTTCGAGCTATGATATTTGATTTAGGGATGAAAGAGTGTGCTTTCCTCGAGATGAGAAAATAAGATTGTCGATGATGCTCAGCTTGATCTGTAGTATTTGGTGGTGGACTTTCTTGGAGAAGTCCATCACTCATAGTTTTGGTTCTTCATATTAACTTTTGTTTTCATATATATATATATATATATATATCGACATTAATTGAATAATTGTGTACTAGTATGAACATCATAACGAATTATATATTTTATACATAGTTGTGCAAAAAAATAAATTGACATAAATATATTGGTATTTCGCATACATTTTTAAAATGTGCATTAAATAATATTTAAATCTTCAAATAATATTTAAATACTCTCATGTTCAATAAATTATATAATGTTTCAATTGTGCATTAAATGATGCAATTATGTCATGGTTAATTGAAATTATATTTTTGACCCCAATTTACATTTAGAGAAAAATCATGAGTATTGATGGGAAGGGTTCCCAAAAGTTTCTGATTGAATCATCTTCAATTCAACTTAAGTCAACGCTAGTCTCCAACAATCTCTACTAAAACATTTATAACAAATCAAGTTTCTTAACTCCCTATAGTTTCAAACGAAAGATCTCCAATCCAGAATCATAACAACTCTCTGCCATCAAAGTGAACATCTCATATGACTTCGTCAATTGATATTCCAAAATAATTTTTTACTCATCGTCAATGACTTTTCTTTATAACTCGAAATATAAAAAATTCAACCTATAATAGAATTGTAAAGCCATTCGTCACGTGATCTCCAAATTCTCTCCATCTTCATGTTCGAAAAGGCTATAAGCCAAAGTAATCTTCATCTCTATGCTGGAGAAAAATCTCTAAGTTAAATGACCTCTACCCCCATAATAAAAAAGGTTATAGACCAAGTAATCTCCATCTTCATGCTCGAAAATTCTATATGATGAGTAGTCTCCATCTCCATTACAGAAATGACTATAAGCCAAGTAATATCCATCTGCATAATCGAAACGGCTATAAGATAAAATGACCCCCCTCTCTATAATAAAAAAATGTTGTAGGCAAAAACAATGTCCATATTCGTGGTAAAAAGGTTGTAAGCCAAATGACCTTCATCTCCACAATCGAAAGAGCTACAACCAAATAATCTACGTCTCCGTGATTAAATAGGCTATGAGCCTAGTGATCTTCATCTCCACGACACAACAGATTTAGGCCAAGTTATCTTCATACTATACATCAAGTGATCTTAATATCCACCTCATGTTTATGTGTTTTTTGCATACTTCTCTCCATCCTCAAAAGTAGCAAACAGGTCACCAACCACGCTTACAAGCTACACAATGGGCCATACTGAGCCCATACCATAGAGTCTATAGCACGAACAGGCTTATTGGCCACGCCTACGGGCTATGTAAAGGCAATAATGAGCCTAATATCTTGTACACGGTATAATATGCGAACTATTCCAAGCCCACTGGGTTACGCAATTGGCTGAACTAGTCGCTCCTCCGAAATTACCGATGGATACTTCCTATTTTCTCGGCTATGTAAGGAAATGCTAGGATATCACAAAAGTTGAACGAACACATAAATCTACACTCATATAAATTTGTTACGTCAATTTCTACCCAATATATTATCATACAAACACCACTATGTTGCTTACATACTTACCATCTACGCAAATTCGCTTACGACATTCGGTAAATTCTCGATCCCAAGGTCCATAATATCTACAACATAATTGACTAAAGCAACTATATCTATATATAGGCGTCACTTAATCCTTCACCAAAGAATAGGGAGGATACACATCCATATTATCCATATCCAACAAAAAATAGAAGCATGTCAAAGAAACAGGTAACATCCTAACAGCCTACTAATTGTTAGTTGTATTCTTTTCCTTTGGAAAAATAGAACTTTTTACCCTCAATAGTGCTTTCGGCAACAAAGGTTTTTAACGAGGCATGAACAATTAAGTAAAAACCAAGTTTGAGTCGTCTCCGATCGGCTTGGAAAATCAATATAACCAAGCCTTATGACTTTTCAAAGTCTAGCCGACATAACTTGCATACTTTCTTTGGCATGATCAATGACACCTCAGCAAAAAAGATGAATGAAGGCAGAGCTACGACAATTGACAATCAAGCTCCCTCAAAAGCAAATAAAAAAAAGAATAAGAAGGTTACACTATCCAGATATTATATGTAACTATTATATAGTCCTTAAGTTTCGTTTTACTCCAATTCAAGGACTAGGGAGGACTCCTCATAAGGCAATATTCCTTATATAATATCCGAATAAAAATACAATGTATTAATTAGGTGTTTATTATTGCATATTTATTATTTATATTTTGTAACAAATATAAATAAATAAGTAGAGAGAAACGTTTATGTAATAAATAAGGAGATACCAAAGGTCTCATATAACTTCAATAAATGAAAGTTGAATTCGAGATATAAATCATATAAAATTTTATACAGTAATAACATTACATTATTTCCTCCATTTCTCTCTCTTTTTCTATTGAAATGGTTTAGGTAATTTGTTAGGAATTTTATCCCTAACAGTCGCCACGTGTCAGACTACTGTTATATATATTAAAACCAATCATCATTAGCAACTAATTTCATAGAGTTTACCCTAATTAATAAACTTCTTAATGATATTCTCCTTATTAAATAAAGCTGATTTATTTCATTGATTGTACGCTTTTTATCGTACAATCCATGAATCGGAGTTCCCTAATAAGGGAATAATCATCACGCGTAAGAAGAATAGACATATGAGTACTCAACAAGGAGCAACACAGGGAAGGCGACAAAGAGATCAAACCGAAGAAGAACTGAGGTTGAGCAGAGAGACAGAGGCCGAACAATAAAGTGAAGAATGATCGAACAAATAATAAGATTGACCAGTAACTGATGGCCTAAGATAATCCGAGCAAACATCGAGTAAGGAATAAGAAATATTATGGCACACGATGATAACAAGACCTCTGATGAGGTAATAAAAGAGCTGAACAAGAAATATACCGAGCATATTGGAGAAGACTAGAAATGCACTCAGTCTATGATGCAGATGAGATCAAGCGAGCACATTTTACGCCTAAGGATAGTCAAAGTAGCGGTTCAAAGCCGCATTAACTACCACTCAAACCATTAATGCAATGTCCATTAATTCAGGTCCCACGATGTAAATACAATTCTACGTGTAGTTAGTGGAGTCAAATATTGTAGTAACAACGTGTAAATGGTAATAAGAGGTATAAATAAATGGATAAACCTTAAATAATGTAATTTCTCTTTCTTTATAATAAAGTTTTCTACTTGACAATTCCCTTTATTGTTTTCCATAACATAAAGAGAAAAATATTTGTGTACGACTATATTATTTTTCAGCCTTTTCGAATAACATAATGGTGTACGAGAGCAAAATTCATATTGCAACAACGAATAAAGGCAGGAAATATAAAGTAAATAAAAGTACCCGTAAATACTCACTCAACTTCCTTATTACCAACTAATATCTGAAAATAGAATAGTGTCATTTAGTACCTCAACCCAAATAATGGATAAAAATACCCTCAATACTCTATATATGAGTTATTTGTTTCGAATTTCTCTTTTTTACTTTTCCTTTTTTATTTTATTTCAAAAAGTCTGTATCTTTCAAACCGTAGTTCGGAAAAAAAATCTGAAAGTACAATCGACTTTGTTTTTTTAAGACGAACAAAAGTAGATCCATTAAGGATATTTATTTTAATTTTTTTATCTGTTGTTCAAAGAACTCTCATGATTGATTTTTTCAAAAAACTCGCATAATTGATTTTTCAAAGAACTACCATGATTGATTTTTCAAAGAACTCTCATTATTGATTTTTCAAAGAACTCGCATGATTGATTTTTCAAATAACTTGCATGGTTGATTTTTCAAAGAACTCTCATGTTTGATTTTTCAAAGAACTCTCATCTTTGATTTGTCAAAGAACTCTCATTGTTGATTTTTCAAACAAATCTCATGATTCATGTTTCAAAGAACTCGCATATTTAATTTTTCAAAGAAGTCGCATGATTGATTTTCAAAGAACTTGTATTGTACTAGTGAAATTTTATTTTTTAAAACAATTAAAAAAAATATCATCAATAGATCTAATTTTGTATATAAAAAACAATAGTGATGATACTTTCATATATTTTTTCGAACTCGGGTTTGAAAGATAAAACTGTTTAAAAATCAAAATAAAAATAAAAAATAAGAGGGAGAAATTTTAGTTGAAGAATTATAAATGGTTATGCGAGTGGTGCTGGTAATGAATTTTAGATATTTTAAATACTATCAAAGAAATATGTATTGAATGTGAGTTATATAAATTATATGGGTATTAAGTAGCAATAAAATAAAAGTTAAGTACCAAATAAAAATATAATAGTTGAATGGATACCGTAGGGGTAGCCGTGTAGGTGCAGTTTCCTATAAATTATAAAAACAAAAAAGTTTGTCACCAGTTTATACTGATTTAAAAATTATATATTATTTAAGTTATAAATTAAATATTAAATGTACGTTATTTTCCTAATTAATATACTTTCAGTCCCTATTAAGATTATAGATTACAGAATCATATAAACTCTCTTTATAAGGTCATAAATCGTAATTTTCAATCTATGTTTATAAAAAAATAACATGCATAAGTATTTATCAAAGATAAAAAAAAGGTTTAAATTGCATAAACATAAAATAGAAAAGGACAAAATAATTTGAGAATTAATAAGAATATAACATTACCTAGAAGGAGATGAATGGAATTTAATAGAAAATTACAAAATATAATTTTTGAAAATGGATCAAAGTATCTTTAAAGTGTAGATTTAATTAAGAGAATATATAAATTTAAATTAATTATTAAAGATCATATTTGACTTTCAACTATTACGTTATAAAATACTCATGTTATATAGCTGTAGTAATGCAAGTAATTGCGTGTGTTTCTTTTTACTTCTAATTAACTAAAAAAATGAGGTTTTTTAATATGTTCTTATCTTTTATAATAATTATGATATGCACAACCAATGTTCAAAGTGAATGTCTTTTTTGTAAGGAAACGGTCACAATCCACAATAATTTAGAAGGAGGATTGTCTTTGACGGTACATTGTAAATCAAAAAATGACGATTTAGGTGTGCAATATCTTTCTAATGGAGCCAGCTGGTCTTTTGGTTTTAGGGACACTATTATTGGAACTACGCTGTTTTTTTGTGGTCTGACATGGAACAATCAATTGCACTGGCTGAATATCTATGAAAGAGCGCGAGACGTTTGTAATCCGCAGTGTAGCTGGAGTATTAAACAATCACAAGCATGCAAGACTGATAGTGGCATACAAGGTATCTGTTATAGCTATAATAAATCATGAAATGAAACTTTGTATTTTTTTATGGCTATTTAAATAACTACAAATAAAAATGTACTACAAATAAAAATGTATGTTTCTTATTTTATGTGTGTTTTTATAACGTGTTATTATTAATACATTTGAGAAAAAATAATTACTGAATATTTTAAAAAATGTTATAAAAGTATTTATAAAAATACTTATCAAGAAATGCGTGACTTATCCACATTGACATATAGATACGGAGAATGCTTCAGGAGAAATGTAGATAGCACTAAATCTTTTATATCCAAATGTACAAATTATTAATTTTTAACAGGAACTTTCTTTTTACCCAAACTCTTGAATCTAAAAACATGGTTATAGTACTCATATCTCTGAGAATATTCTAAGAGTTGAAATTTCATGAGTATTAACTTGATTAAATCCAAAAGAAAAAAAATAGCATTTAACGAGAATATTCTAAGACTGCAATTTCATGAGTATTAACTTGAAATATAAAATTATTAAGAAATGTTATAAATCCGGAGAAAAAATGTATGAAATTTTAGGATTAAATACACATACCTATACGTGATCATATGAAAGTAAGCAAGCACCTAAAAATAGTATGAAAAGGTTGATCATGCAATTGCAATACCTATACGTGATCATATGAAAGTAAGCAAGCACCTAAAAATAGTATGAAAAGGTTGATCATGCAATTGCAATTGTTCTGATCGAGTTAGAAACATATAAGTGTTTATATACTAAGTTCGTGATGACATAATGGTCATATCGTGTCTATACGCAAATGATTGATTCATACTAAGTGATGACATTAATGAGTTCAGATATTTGAGCTACTGTGTCTTGACTTAATCCGATGGGCAATTCGAACCATGACCACTATTATAAAACTCTGAACAGGACACATGTATTAAATGTTGACTAAGCTAGTTGCTGGTCACTTCAAACGAGATTGCTAATGGGTCCTTAAACATGACCCGACTTCACGATCCGACCCAATAAGCCCATTGGTCAATTAAGTATAAATACCCCAACCACTTTCATTAATGAGGGTAATCAGAATTTATTACTAACACAACTTAATTATCTCACTACTCACTACTCTAAACATTAAAGTCCACAAATCATCCAAAACACTTTACAAAATTACCCTCACACAGAAATAAACCAAACCAAATTGGTTACCATAGTGGGAGCACGATAGTGCCTGAATTTCACATTCAAAACCAACAAACAAAATAGTTCAGATGAATCTAAATGAGCAGAATGTTCCACCTCCAAAGGTGGAAGGTGCAAGGGAAAACAAAGAATATACCATCGAGGAGCGAGACCAGCTGAGGGCTGAAATATAGGCGTTGAGAGCGATAAAACAAGCAGAAAAATGAGTTAAGGAGAAATCCAGAGCGTCAGTACTTCACCATACTGACAATCCTGGAGACAATAAGAAATATTTAAAAACTCATCTCAGCTTAAAAAAGACAAACCAATCCAAGCCTATTGAGACTTATGCATCTTAGTCCTCCAGCATCTTGTCAAATGAGGCAGAACTTGAAGAATCATTATCTTCAAGTAGTGATGAAGAAAGATCTAAAATAAAAATGAGACTAACTAAAAAATTCAAGAAAGAGGGATAGACATGGCAGGTCTAAGAAGCACCATGGTAAGGGTAAGGGGCCAGCTCACAAGCATATTCATCAGTTGCTGATTGATCCCTTTACTTTTCAGTCCGAACTGGTTTTTGCAACCCATAATGAAGATACCGTTTTCAGTCGCAGCAAAAATTGGAGGCAATCACCTTTGTCCGCAAAAATACTCTCTGTACATCTTCCTAAAAGGTTTAATAGCTCCAAAATGGAGAAATACGATGGGAGTTGAGATCTGGACAACCATCTGGAACGGTTCAAGAACTTTATGATGAATTTTGACGAAGATGACAAGCTATTGTGTAGGACCTTATCCCAAACTTTTACAAAAAGTGCCTTCAAATGGTACAACAGTCTCCCTTAGGGGTGTATAAGAAATTTTGATACGTTCTGGGTTGCCTTTCGAAGAAAATTCGGTAGAAGTAAGGACTTTAAGGGTAATGGGGACACCATTATCCATTGTGCTCAGGAACCGAACGAGTCCATGTAGGAGTACATAAATCGTTTTGTGAATACAAAAAAATAGGCTAGCAGATTGCTTTGAATAAGTTGCAATTGCTTCCTTTAGGCAAGGTCCAAATCCAGGAAATTTAGCCGATTCAGTAACTCGGAAGAAGGCTATGACCTAGGGTGGTTTGTTAAATCAAGTGGGAAAATAAATCAATGTAGAAGAGACCAAGAAAACAAGGGTACACCGTTACGTGAGATCTACCACTACAACAACAACTACTCCAGCTACTAACCAATGCGGTTATAGGGAAAAGGAGACCGGACAGGGGTCCAACCGATCAAGGAAAAACCAATCCAACCAAACTCAGAGCCAACAAACCAGAAGTAAGAGGGTGCCCTGGGTAAAGCCTGAATGGTTTGTTGAGTTGGGGGAGAGTGTTACTACAATTTATGACAAAACTAATAATGTGGTGCATTTAAGAAAACTAAGAGCGTTGCAGTCCCCTAGAGAAAACCGAAGCACTCGCTTCTCTCAATATCACAATGACATAGGCTAGGATACTCAGGATTGCATAGCATTGAAATAAGAGGTTCGGAACCTCATTGAAATGGGCAAGTTGGGGACCTACGTTAAAAATGAAGGGGAAGAAGACCAAATAATGCGCAAACCAATACTCCCCGAGCAGATCCTTTGAAAAATCCTGTGACATCAACATAAAAGGGTGCTATGGTAATTGTTGAAAAATTTGATGTAGACTGAGTATCTGGATCCAGATCCGAGTCGAAATCAGGTGGGGGTGATAAAAGACAAAACCAAGACAACTTCCGGACTGATCTACGTTTTTGAATCACTAATTATTTTCGGAGGAGATACAGTGACTGCACCTTCCACTTCATCAAGGAAGAGGCATGCCCACAGTTTGGCCACCCAGTTGGATGGTGGCATGTCCACCTACCAGTGTCAACCCCTATCCCCATTTATAGTTTTTGATGAGGATGACCTGAGGGACATTGCAAGGTCTCATGAAGATGCGGTGGTAATAAGAGCTTCAATAGGGGGAAACGATATACGCCGAATTCTGATTGATACGGGCAGTTCGACGAACATCCTGTTTTAAGCTCCTACAAGCAAATGAGAAACCCTTCGGTTATACAACGTTGGAACAGAACCATTGTAGGCTTTACGGTAGTTCTGCAGATGTGATCGGGGTGTTCGAAGAAGAAAAATATTTGGGCAAAAGACCTTTTAAAAAGATGGTAAGAGTGTTGTTAGTGGTAGTAGATTGCCCAACTTTGTACAATGCAATATTTGGGAGGTCTTGGATCTTCAGAATGCATGTTGTGGCCTCTACAATCCACCAATGTTTGAAGTATGCTGTCCAGGGACAAGTAGGTGTTGTCCAGAACAGTCAGTACATAGCCAGGAAATGCTATGCAACAGCCCTTTCCCCTAAGACTCTAGGGAAAGTCAAAATTAACAAAGATTAGCATCTATTGGAGCCTTCTGCTGAGGAAAATGAAATTGATGATCCTAGAGAGGCTCCCAGTGTTATAATACCAATTGAGGAGGTTGAAACTCACTCTTTTGTAGAGGGAAAGACTATTAAGATTGGTTCCAAGTTGGCACCAGAATTGAAACACCAGTTATTATCTTTTTTGATGAATAATCAACATGTTTTTTCTTGGTGTAACAGTGATGTTACTAGAGTGCCAGCATATATTATCTCTCATACGTTGTCAATCTGGAGTAATATTGAACCAGTTGTATAGAAGAGGAGGTCTTTTTCTAAGGAAAAAGTAGATGTGATTGTCCAAAAAGTTGACCGTTTAACCAAGATGGGTCACATTAAAGAATGCCAGTACCCTTCGTGGACTGCCAACCATGTGTTAGTCAAGAAAAAGAATGGCAAGTGGTGTATGTGCATTGATTTCACTGACCTCAGTAAGGTATGCCCTACGAATCTTTATCATGTTTCTCAGATAGATCAGTTGGCGGATTCCACCTCTGGAAACAAACTATTGTCCTTCATGGATGCCTTCTCGGGGTACAACTAGATATAAGTAGATCTGAAGGATCAATATCACACTACTTTCATTACAGACAGAGGTCTTTATTGTTATAAGGTGATGTCGTTCGGATTGAAAAATGACGGGGTCACTTATTAGAGACTGGTGAATAAAGATTTTGCTAATCAGACTGGCAGAAACATGGAGGTTTACATCAACGATATGATGGTTAAGAGCTTGGAGGAAGATTCACATATATCTGACCTTCAAGAGACATTCTCCAATCTAGAAGTTGTGAATATAAAATTGAACCCTAAGAAGTGTGTATTTGGGGTCCGATCTGGAAGGTTCCTGGGCTACATAATTAGTGAAAAGGGAATTCATCCTATTCCGGATAAACTTAATGCCTTACTAACAATGGTCCCTCCTCGGAATATTAAAGAATTTCAAAGGCTGACACGATGATTTGCTGCGTTGAATAGGTTTATCTCAAGATCATCCGACAAGTGCGCTCCATTCTTCCAAGTACTGAGAAATGCTAAAGACTTCAACTGGTCTCCACAATGTGATCATGCTTTTATTGAAATAAAATAGCATTTATTCTCACCGAAAACTCTTTTCAAACCTGTTCGGGGGGACAAGATCTATGTGTATTTGGCTGTATCATAATATGCAATAATTGTTATGCTAGTGAAAGAGGTGGACAATTACCCTCGTCCGGTGTATTATATGAGTAAGATTTTGTTGGATGCTGAAAGAAGATATTTGAAATTGGAAAAATTGGCGTTGGCCTTAGTAATTGCAGCAAGAAAAATGAGACCATACTTCCAAGCTCATTTCATTGTGTTCGAACATCTTTCCCTTTGTAAAGGGCTCTTCCCGAAAGCTGATGTATCAAGCAGAATGACCAAATGGTCAGTGGAGCTAGGTGATTATGATATTGACTTTGCCCCTCGAATAGCAATTAAAGCCTAGTTAGTGGCTGACGTTTTGGTAGAGTTTCATGCCGATAGACCCTCCGGACAGGACTCAGAAAAATAGATATAAGAAAGAATCGTTAGTTCGAACTGATGGTGGATCAAGTACTATGGCTGTAGAGCTTGGATTTTCCTAACTTCTCCATATGGTGACAAGATGTATCAGGCCATATGTTTTGGGTTCAGAGCTTCTAAACAATGAGTCTGAATATGAAGCAGGCATAGTTAGTCTTAAGTTGGCTCTCCTATATGGGGCTAAGAGATTCCGGTTAATGAGTGATTCTCAATGTCTCATTCACCATGCTCAGGGGAAATTTGAAGCAAAGGAAGAATAGTTGATTAAACACTTACTTATGTTGAAAGAAGTTGCCGCAAACTTTAAAAATGTCTACCAATGAGCATATTCCTAGATCGGAAAACACTCTGGCAGACTCATTGACAACTATATCATATTATGAATCCTACCCATAAATACTTTTGAAGGAATGTCCATCCGTTCAAACAGATCGGGAAAAAACAGTGAAGAAAATATGAACATACTCGTTATCCAACCTAAATATTGGAGATATACTCTTCTCCAATACATCTCCGATGGGATATTGCCTCCGGATAAAGTTGTGGCAAGAAAGATCAAGTACAAGGCTCGTGGTTTCTTGATACCAAGAGAGGTTCTTTACAAAAAAATCCTCCAGCAGACCTCTTCTACGTTGTTTATGATTTAAAAAATCCCAAGTTGTATTATCTGAACTACATAATGGGGAAAGTTCTGCACATTGTGGCTATAGAGCCTTAACCAGAAGGGTCCTATTAGCAAGATACTACTGGCCAACCATAATGGAAGATGCTAAAGAGATTGTAAAAAAATGTTATCTTTGTCAAAAATATGGGCATGAAATTCATGTACTAGCAGTTCCTATAGAGTCTATATATGAACTAGATGGGGTATGGATCTAGTTGGGCCTCTTCCTATGTCGCCCGATAGACGTAGAACAATCATAGTCGCTATTAACTATTTCTCTAAATGGACAGAGGGGGCTCTTTTGGCTGGAACCACTTCGAATGTAATTATTAATTTATCTTATCCAACATATATTGTAGATTCGGAGTTCCCCGGAAAATTACTACAAACAATGGGCCACAGTTTGATAATAAAGACATGGAAGCCTTCTGTACCTCTAGAGGGATTCAAAATTGTTTATCTTCTCATTTCCACCCTCAAGAAAAGGGTCAGGTTATTTACAAGAATTATTGTGGGCCTATCGAACTACTCTTTAGGCTGCCACACAAGAGTCTCCTTTTGCTTTGGTATATGGGATGGATGCAATTACTCCCATAGAAGCTAATTTATCATCTCACAAAGTCCAAAACTATTTTGAACAGACTAATAATGTAGAAGTTAGGAATCAGTTGGACTTGATAGAAGAGAAAAGGGTTAAAGCACATCTGAGAACAACACATTACCAAGGCTCGATGAGGAGCAGATTTTCTTCCAAGGTTAAAAGAAGGTGCTTCTTCGTTGAGATTTCTGAAACCCTAAAAGCCTTATGCTTCCGTTTCCTCGTTCAACTCCGCGATTGAAGAAATTGATTTGAGAGAGAGCTTTCTGAGTCGAATTTGTGCTATATTTGAGATTTTGCTGAGCAAGAAATTATGAATTTTGGTGGTTTTTAGTGTTTCTTCGAGCTATGATATTTGATTTGGGGATGAAAGAGTGTGCTTTCCTCGAGATGAGAAAATAATATTGTCGATGATGCTCAGCTTGATCTGTGGTATTTGGTGGTGGACTTTCTTGGAGAAGTCCATCACTCATAGTTTTGGTTCTTCATATTAACTTTTGTTTTCATATATATATATATATATATATATATATCGACATTAATTGAATAATTGTGTACTAGTTTGAATATCATAACTAATTATATATTTTATACATAGTTGTGCAAAAAAATAAATTGACATAAATATATTGGTATTTCGCATACATTTTTAAAATGTGCATTAAATAATATTTAAATCCTCAAATAATATTTAAATACTCTCATGTTCAATAAATTATATAATGTTTCAATTGTGCATTAAATGATGCAATTATGTCATGGTTAATTGAAATTATATTTTTGACCCCAATTTACATTTAGAGAAAAATCATGAGTATTGATGGCAAGGGTTCCCAAAAGTTTCTGATTGAATCATCTTCAATTCAACTTAAGTCAACGCTAGTCTCCAACAATCTCTACTAAAACATTTATAACAAATCAAGTTTCTTAACTCCCTATAGTTTCAAACGAAAGATCTCCAATCCAGAATCATAACAACTTTCTGCCATCAAAGTGAACATCTCATATGACTTCGTCAATTGAAATTCCAAAATAACTTTTTACTCATCGTCAATGACTTTTCTTTATAACTCGAAATACAAAAAATTCAACCTATAATAGAATTGTAAAGCCATTCGTCACGTGATCTCCAAATTCTCTCCATCTTCATGTTCGAAAGGCTATAAGCCAAAGTAATCTTCATCTCTATGCTGGAGAAAAGTCTCTAAGTTAAATGACCTCTACCCCCATAATAAAAAAGGTTATAGGCCAAGTAATCTCCATCTTCATGCTCGAAAATGCTATATGATGAGTAGTCTCCATCTCCATTACAGAAATGACTATAAGCCAAGTAATATCCATCTGCATAATCGAAACGGCTATAAGATAAAATGACCCCCCTCTCTATAATAATAAAAAATGTTGTAGGCCAAAAGAATGTCCATATTCGTGGTAAAAAGGTTGTAAGCCAAATGACCTTCATTTCCACAATCGAAAGAGCTACAACCAAATAATCTACGTCTCCGTGATTAAATAGGCTATGAGCCTAGTGATCTGCATCTCCACGACACAACAGATTTAGGCAAAGTTATCTTCATACTATACATCAAGTGATCTTAATATCCACCTCATGTTTATGTGTTTTTTGCATACTTCTCTTCATCCTCAAAATTAGCAAACAGGTCACCAAGCACACAACAGATTTAGGCAAAGTTATCTTCATACTATACATCAAGTGATCTTAATATCCACCTCATGTTTATCTTCATCTCTATGCTGGAGAAAAGTCTCTAAGTTAAATGACCTCTACCCCCATAATAAAAAAGGTTATAGGCCAAGTAATCTCCATCTTCATGCTCGAAAATGCTATATGATGAGTAGTCTCTATCTCCATTACAGAAATGACTATAAGCCAAGTAATGTCCATCTGCATAATCGAAACGGCTATAAGATAAAATGACCCCCCTCTCTATAATAAAAAAAAATTGTAGGCCAAAACAATGTCCATATTCGTGGTAAAAAGGTTGTAAGCCAAATGACCTTCATCTCCACAATGGAAAGAGCTACAACCAAATAATCTACGTCTCCGTGATTAAATAGGCTATGAGCCTAGTGATCTGCATCTCCACGACACAACAGATTTAGGCCAAGTTATCTTCATATTATACATCAAGTGATCTTAATATCCACCTCATGTTTATGTGTTTTTTGCATACTTCTCTCCATCCTCAAAATTAGCAAACAAGTCACCAACCACGTTTACAAGCTACACAAGGGGCCATACTGAGCCCATACCATAGAGTCTATAACACGAACGGGCTTATTGGCCACGCCTACGGGCTATGTAAAGGCGATACTGAGCCTAATATCTTGTACACTGTATAATATGCGAACTATTCCAAGCCCACTGGGTTACGCAATTGGCCGAACTAGTCGCTCCTCCGAAATTGCCGATGGATACCTCCTATTTTCCCGGCTATGTAAGGAAATTCTAGGATATCACAAAAGTTGAACGAACACATAAATCTAAACTCATATAAATTTGTTACGTCAATTTCTACCAAATATATTATCATACAAACACCACTATGTTGCTTACATACTTACCATCTACGCATATTCGCTTACGATATTCGGTAAATTCTCGATCCCAAGGTCCATAATATCTACAACATAATTGCCTAAAGCAAGTATATCTATATATAGGCTTCACTTAATCCTTCACCAAAGAATAGGGAGAATACACATCCATATTATCCATATCCAACAAAAAATAGAAGCATGCCAAAGAAACAGGTAACATCCTAGCAGCCTACTAATTGTTAGTTGTATTCTTTTCCTTTGGAAAAATAGAACTTTTTACCCTCAATGGTGCTTTCGGCAACAAAGGTTTTTAACGAGGCATGAACAATTAAGTAAAAACCAAGTTTGAGTCGTCTTCGATCGGCTTGGAAAATCAATATAACCAAGCCTTATGACTTTTCAAAGTCTACCCGACATAACTTGCATAGTTTCTTTGGCATGATCAATGACACCTCAGCAAAAAAGATGAATGAAGGCAGAGCTACGACAATTGACAATCAAGCTCCCTCAAAAGCAAATAAAAAAAAGAATAAGAAGGTTACACTATCCAGATATTATATGTAACTATTATATAGTCCTTAAGTTTCGTTTTACTCCAATTCAAGGACTAGGGAGGACTCCTCATAAGGAAATATTCCTTATATAATATCCGAATAAAAATACAATGTATTAATTAGGTATTTATTATTGCATATTTATTATTTATATTTTGTAACAAATATAAATAAATAAGTAGAGAGAAACATTTATGTAATAAATAATAATAAATAAGGAGATACCAAATGTCTCTTATAACTCCAATAACTGAAAGTTGAATTCGAGATATAAATCATATAAAAGTTTATACAATAATAACATTACATTCTTTCCTTCATTTCTCTCTCTTTTTCTATTGAAATGGTTTAGGTAATTTGTTAGGAATTTTATCCCTAACAGTCGCCACGTGTCAGACTACTGTTATATATTAAAACCAATCATCATTAGCAACTAATTTCATAGAGTTTACCCTAATTAATAAACTTCTTAATGATATTCTCCTTATTAAATAAAGCTGATTTATTTCATTGATTGTACGCTTTTTATCGTACAATCCATGAATCGGAGTTCCCTAATAAGGGAATAATCATCACACGTAAGAAGAATATACACATGAGTACTCAACAAGGAGCAACACAGGAAAGGCGACAAAGAGATCAAACCGAAGAGGAACTGAGGCTGAGCAGAGAGACAGAGGCCGAACAATAAAGTGAAGAATGATCGAACAAATAATAAGATTGACCAGTAACTGATGGCCTAAGATAATCCGAGCAAACATCGAGTAAGGAATAAGAAATATTATGGCACACGATGATAACAAGACCTCTGATGAGGTAATAAAAGAGCTGAACAAGAAATATACCGAGCATATTGGAGAAGACTGGAAATGCACTCAGTCTATGATGCAGATGAGGTCAAGCGAGCACATTTTACGCCTAAGGATAGTCAAAGTAGCGGTTCAAAGCCGCATTAACTACCACTCAAACTATTAATGCAATGTCCATTAATTCAGGTCCCACGATGTAAATACAATTCTACGTGTAGTTAGTGGAGTCAAATATTGTAGTAACAACTTGTAAATGGTAATAAGAGGTTTAAATAAATGGATAAACCTTAAATAATGTAATTTATCTTTATTTATAATAAAGTTTTCTACTTGACAATTCCCTTTATTATTTTTCCATAACATAAAGAGAAAAATATTTGTTTAGGACTATATTATATTTTCAGCCTTTTCGAATAACATAATGGTGTACGAGAGCAAAATTCATATTGCAACAACGAATAAAGGCAGGAAATATAAAGTAAATAAAAGTACCAGTAAATACTCACTCAACTTCCTTATTACCAACTAATATCTGAAAATAGAATAGTGTCATTTAGTACCTCAACCCAAATAATGGATAAAAATACCCTCAATACTCTATATATGAGTTATTTGTTTCGAATTTCTCTTTTTTACTTTTCCTTTTTTATTTTATTTCAAAAAGTCTGTATCTTTCAAACCGTAGTTCGGAAAAAAAATCTGAAAGTACAATCGACTTTGTTTTTTTAAGACAAACAAAAGTAGATTCATTAATGATATTTATTTTAATGTTTTTATCTGTTGTTCAAAGAACTCTCATGATTGATTTTTTTTCAAAAAACTCGCATAATTGATTTTTTAAAGAACTACCATGATTGATTTTTCAAAGAACTCTCATTATTGATTTTTCAAAGAACTCGCATGATTGATTTTTCAAATAACTCGCATGGTTGATTTTTCAAAGAACTCTCATGTTTGATTTTTCAAAGAACTCTCATCTTTGATTTGTCAAAGAACTCTCATTGTTGATTTTTCAAACAACTCTCATTATTAATTTTTCAAATAAATCTCATGATTGATGTTTCAAAGAACTCGCATATTTAATTTTTCAAAGAAGTCGCATGATTGATTTTCAAAGAACCTGTATTGTACTAGTGAAATTTTATTTTTTAAAACAATTAAAAAAATATCATCAATAGATTTTTGTATATAAAAAACAATGGTGATGATACTTTCATATATTTTTTCGAACTCGGGTTTGAAAGATAAAACTGTTTAAAAATCAAAATAAAAATAAAAAATAAGAGGGAGAAATTTTAGTTGAAGAATTATAAATGGTTATGCGAGTGGTGCTGGTAATGAATTTTAGATATTTTAAATACTATCAAAGAAATATGTATTGAATGTGAGTTATATAGATTATATGGGTATTAAATAGCAATAAAATAAAAGTTAAGTACCAAATAAAAATATAATAGTTGAATGGATACCGTAGGTGTAGCCGTGTAGGTGCAGTTTCCTATAAATCATAAAAACAAAAAAGTTGGTCACCAGTTTATACTGATTTAAAAATTATATATTATTTAGGTTATAAATTAAATATTAAATGTACGTTATTTTCCTAATTAATATACTTTCAGTCCCTATTAAGATTATAGATTACAGAATCATATAAACTTTCTTTATAAGGTCATAAATCGTAATTTTCAATCTATGTTTATAAAAAAATAACATGCATAAATATTTATCAAAGATAAAAAAAAGGTTTAAATTGCATAAACATAAAATAGAAAAGGACAAAATAATTTGAGAATTAATAAGAATATAACATTACCTAGAAGGAGATGAATGGAATTTAATAGAAAATTACAAAATATAATTTTTGAAAATGGATCAAAGTATCTTTAAAGTGTAGATTTAATTAAGAGAATATATAAATTTAAATTAATTATTAAAGATCATATTTGACTTTCAACTATTACGTTATAAAATAATCATGTTTTTTTTTTCCGGAGGGAACCCGCAGCCGCTACTCAGAGTGCAATGAGTGCGCACAGGGTAAACCCTCAATCTGACGCGATAGCCTGCAAACCAACGCCAGAAGGTAAACCACACAAGGTGACAGGCTCAGCCGAGAAAGCGTATGTAGAGGGACTCGAACTCATGACCTTTTGGTTATAAGAATGCCATACTCAACCAACTCGGCTACCCCTTGGGGGCAAAATACTCATGTTATATAGCTGTAGTAATGCAAGTAATTGCGTGTGTTTCTTTTTACTTCTAATTAACTAAAAAAATGAGGTTTTTTAATATGTTCTTATCTTTTATAATAATTATGATATGCACAACCAATGTTCAAAGTGAATGTCTTTTATGTAAGAAAACGATCACAATCCACAATAATTTAGAAGGAGGATTGTCTTTGACGGTACATTGTAAATCAAAAAATGACGATTTAGGTGTACAATATCTTTCTAATGGAGCGAGCTGGTCTTTTGGTTTTAGGGACTCTATTATTGGAACTACGCTGTTTTTTTGTAGTCTGACATGGAACAATCAATTGCACTGGCTGAATATCTATGATAGAGCGCGAGACGTTTGTAATCCGCAGTGTAGGTGGAGTATTAAACAATGGGTTAGAAACACCACAGGTCCTCTATGTTTGTCACTTGTAACACATCAGTCCCTATTCTTTGTCTTTGTAATAAACTGGTCCCTTATGTTTTAAAAACGTAACAAACAGATCATTTTCTGAAAATTTGAGGGACCTGTTTATTACAAATTGAAAACGTGAGGACCGGTTTATTACTGACATGAATGACCTATTTATTACAAAAAAGGATTTGTTTGTTACATTTTTAAAACATAGGGGGGCGGTTTATTACAGAGACAAAAAATAGGGACTGATGTGTTACAAGTGACAAACATGGAGGACTTGTGGTGTTTTTTACTCATTAAACAATCACAAGCATGCAAGACTGATAGTGGCATACAAGGTATCCGTTATAGCTATAATAAATCATGAAATGAAACTTTGTATTTTTTTATGGCTATTTAAATAACTACAAATAAAAATGTACTACAAATAAAAATGTATGTTTCTTATTTTGTGTGTGTTATTATTGATACATTTGAGAAAAAATAATTACAGAATATTTAAAAAAATGTTATAAAAGTATTTATAAAAATACTTATCAAGAAATGCGTGACTTTATCCACATTGACATTTAGATACGGAGAATGCTTCAGGAGAAATGTAGATAGCACTAAATCTTTTATATCCAAATGTACAAATTATTAACTTTTAACAGGAACTTTCTTTTTACCCAAACTCTTGAATCTAAAAACATGGTTATAGTACTCATATCTTTGAGAATATTCTAAGACTGCAATTTCATGAGTATTAACTTGAAATGTAAAATTATTAAGAAATGTTATAAATCCTAAGAAAAAATGTATGAAATTTTAGGATTATATACACATACCTATACGTGATCATATGAAAGTAAGCAAGCACCTAAAACTAATATGAAAAGGTTGATCATGCAATTGCAATTGTTCTATAAAAACATATAAGTGTTCATATACTAAGTTCGTGATGACATAATGGTCATATCGTGTCTATACGCAAATGATTGATTCATACTAAGTGATGACATTAATGAGTTCAGATATTTGAGCTACTGTGTCTTGACTTAATCCGATGGGCAATTCGAACCATGACCACTATTATAAAACTCTGAACAGGACACATGTATTAAATGTTGACTAAGCTAGTTGCTGGTCACTTCAAACGAGATTGCTAATGGGTCCTTAAACATGACCCGACTTCACGATCCGACCCAATAAGCCCATTGGTCAGTAATTAAGTATAAATACCCCAACCACTTTCATTAATGAGGGTAATCAGAATTTATTACTAACACAACTTAATTATCTCACTACTCACTTCTCTAAACATTAAAGTCCACAAATCATCCAAAACACTTTACAAAATTACCCTCAGACAGAAATAAACCAAACCAAATTGGTGACCATAGTGGGAGCACGATAGTGCCTGAATTTCACATTCAAAACCAACAAATAAAATAGTTCAGATGGATCTAAATGAGCAGAATGTTCCACCTCCAGAGGTGGAAGGTGCAAGGGAAAACAAAGAATATACCATCGAGGAGCGAGACCAGGTGAGGCTCCGATGGGATATTGCCTCTGGATAAAGTTGTGGCAAGAAAGATCGAGTACAAGGCTCGTGGTTTCTTGATACCAAGAGAGGTTCTTTACAAAAAATCCTTCAGCCAGTTCATTGTTGGGACATAAATTTCGATTACTAAGACCTCCCCTTTTGACGTCATCGGTTTGGAAGTCACCAGGTATCTCCTCTGCTTGTGTTGGGTCAGTGGGGTCAGCTTGGGGGAGAGTCTCCGAAGGTCAGAGAGAGAGTTCGTCACCCTTAGAGGTCTTTTTCTTCTTGGCCTCCCTATCTTTGCTTTCAGCTCCCCATTTACGGTCTCTTTTGGAAGCCCTTGGAGGATTTGAGGAGTGAACCTCTTGCCTAACACTCTCCTGCTCTACCGCTTCCAAGAGAGCAGCATCAATTTAACTGGGGGCTGCCCCTCCGGATGCGTTGGAACATCCTCCTCCACCTCAGCCGGGTTAGCTACACCCACCACTTTCTTGCCCTTCTTTTTGCCTTTCATCTTACTTGGGGCCTTGGCCCGGCTTGGCAAGTAAAGTGTCCCATCCGGTTCATGCGTCCTTTTGAACACTACATCCGGAGGAGGCTGGGTGGTGAGCTCTTCCCAAGTTAAGAAGCCTAGTAAAGGAGGCTGGCTAGGTCTTAAAAACTGAAACACTTCTTGACTAAGCTGCTTGCTCTCCTACTAAGAGCTCATGGGTCTATAAACGTGACCCGGGTCTATTAAACATGACCCGAAAACCCATAAAGCCCAGATGTAAGGGTATAAATACCCAACCACCTGCATTAAATGTGGGTAATGAAAATTAACTGCAACTAGGCTGCTTAATTCTCCCTCTACTCTCTACTCAAAATATTAAACACCCATAAACCTCCACAAAACTCCGAACAGATTACAAATTTACCCTCAGAAAAACATTAACCACACCAGATACCATTTACGTCTAAGGTGAATATGAGAATTCATTTACATTAGGATAGTCAAACAACTCTAGGTAAATCCTACAATGACATTTATAATGGAAAGTCTTGACACATAAGTCTAAAAATGATTATATTAGACTACCAATTTAAGATGAATTTATCTTGGTCGTGTACGTGTGTTCAAGTGAGAACCTAGCGAATCTGTTTACCAAACAATTATCTCGAGAATTGGTAAACAATCTGCATGTCGAGAGATGGGACTAAAAATATTAAAGTGATACTTTATAAAGGATGGCAACCCACTTCGAATACAAAGAACCTAAATATCGAATTTTCATTAGGTAACAACAAGTTATTTGCATAATATATATATATATATATATATAAAATAAAGTTTTATATATGTTAGGTGTCTCATACATCAATAATTTTCATTAAGGGATAAGTCCAAGGTACATATAATTTATGGGTGGTGTCGCCGCTTTTGAAATGAATTGAGCGCAAAACCAAAATAGTGGTAACTGAAATTGTGGGCAAGCAAATGATAAAGCAATATCCAATTTTTATAATTTTTTATTTGTCTATTCTATTTTCTAACACATCTCTATTTATAGCGCTTAAATCTACTATAACTTTTGTCTATCTTCATGTCATACCCTGTTCATAAATATTTACATCTGAAATATTTTTTTTACTTTTTTATATTTGATTGATTTTTATTTTCTCATTTTTATTAAAGTTTTATATTTTTTTTTAAATTACTTTCTGATCGTGTAAAGTGATTCTAATAATAAATAATAAGTAGGAAATAAGAAAAATTGATAATAAAATATCACAACATTAGAAAAACGCTCTCTCAAGAATAGAAAATTTATGCAACTGAGTCAGTTCCTCTATTGATTCTCTTCTTCTAATCTTCTTTTTTGTATAGATGGAGATTTAGCAAAAGACATTACATGACATTGAAGAATTTCTGACTCTTCAATCGGAGAATAGTGTAAAAAATGCTCAAATAACCAGACTTTCAAATCCTATGATGACTCTGTTAAGTCTCCAATTTTACAATCAAATAATAACCTTAAGCCAGAAAAGATTACTGTCAAAAGTAATCACATCTCCTTGCAGTATTCCTCTGAAGCAAAAGATTGCTTGACAAAAAATTCCAAGATAACGCTGGTTGCAAAGTTCTCTTCTGGTCTTCATAAACGCTCTGTTTTAAACCACTTCCTTGATTATTTCAAGTTTAAAGGATTCTTCAGTATGATTGTGTGGGATTCTCGACACATTTTGTTTGAATTTGATTAGAAATAGGATGTGGGAAGAATTTGGTCAATAAACTTTTAGATAATCAGAGACTCTGTTATGCGAATTCTCGGTTGGACTCCTGATTTAAATGTTAAATTTGAAAGTTCTATTGCAAAATTGAACTTTATATATGATATAGCCTCTTATGTTGGTGTTCCATACAAAATTGAAGTCCCATATATTAACAGGGATTACAAAAATGCTTCCTTTGCTTTGGTGGAGATCGATATGTCAAGAAAGATTCATGATAGCGTCTGGATTGGATTTGGTAGTAATGATGGATGCTGGATATCAATTAGTTACAAAAACCTTCCAAATTACTACAACAACTGCTTTCATATGGACACAAAGATGTCGACTGCAAGAAATCCATAAGGAATAACAAAGGAGAAAAAGCAGAGGAGAGAAAAGTTGATACTGGAATAAAGAAATCTGAGATTAAAGCTCAAATGCTCAAACAGGTTTATAGGCCTAAATCTATAGTTGTTTAGAATAACCAAGAAAGTGACAAACAGAAAGATGGAGATGGAGTTTATGAAAAGATTGTTTCAAGCAATAATAATAAAATGACAGAAGAAAATTATTACAAAGCAAGGAATCAAGCACTCCTGAAGAGATTGAAATAATTGAAGCTATTCAACTTCTCAATCAAGCTACTGTACAGAAAGATACTCTTGACAATGAATCCTCATCTGGTAGAATCACTCCCGCTCAGGAAACTATTGGAAGCTCAAACAATACTCCAATCCGGAAGACACAAGCAAATGATAAAGATTTCATAAAACAACTGCTTTCATATGTGAGACAAAGATGTCGACTGCAAGAAATCTATAAGGAATAACAAAGGAGAAAAATCAGAGGAGAGAAAGGTTGAAACTGGAATAAAGAAATCTGAGATTAAAGCTCAAATGCTCAAACAAGTTTATAGGCCTAAATCTATAGTTGTTTAGAATAACCAAGAAAGTGACAAACAGAAAGATGGAGATGAAGTTTATGAAAAGATGGTTTCAAGCAATAATAATAAAATAACAGAAGAAAATTATTACAAAGCAAGGAATCAAGCACTCCTGAAGAGATTGAAATAATTGAAGCTATTCAACTTCTCAATTAAGCTACTGTATAGAAAGATACTCTTGACAATGAATCCTCATCTGGTAGAATCACTCCCGCTCAGGAAACTATTGGCAGCTCTAACAATACTCCAATCCGGAAGACACAAGCAAATGATAAAGATTTCAATTATATCATGAACAAGAAGCTTAGAGCTGCAAGGAAAAGTAAAAATCCCATCAAGTTAGTAATTAAATCTTTGCAATTCTCAGGAAAAAATAACACTTATAAGTCTTTATCTCATAATGATAAGGATTATTAATTCAAATGTTCGTGGTATCAACAACAAAACAACTGTTGGAAGGTTGAAAAGCATGATCAAGAACAAGAAAATCAATATTCTGTCTATTCAAGAGCCTATGACTTGTGTTGACAAAATGAACTCTATTGCTGCTAACTTGGATTTTAATAATTTCAATTTTAATATCTCAATGAGGATATGTGTATTGACTTTCTGGTTAATCATGATTAGTTTCTTCATATGGAGGTGGACATTCATTGCTTGGATAATTATTTTTATCAGTCTGTTGTCTATGCTAAAAACCAAAGGAGCCAGAGGTCTGTATTATGGGATCAGCTAAGTTCGATTTCTACGTCTGAAAAAAGCTAGATAACAATGGGTGACTTCAACATTATCGCTTCGACGGATGAGCGATTGGCTGCACTCCTATCTGCCAAAATAGTATTGATGATTTTGTAGAAGCTATAAGGGACTGCAATCTGGAAGATGCCAGGTTTGCTGTGCCAAATGTTTTACCTGGAATCGAAATATTAGATGGAAAAGGCTGGATATGGTGATGCTGAACAATACCTGGACTGACACCTTTAAACACACTCGGGTCATTCACATGGTGAGAACTTGTTCTGACCATGCCTCCATCTTTATCTCTGCTCATTTAAACTCTGCTAATAACTCTACTTATAATTAAAAGTTTTAAATTCATGAATATGTGGGTCAATGATAATTCTTTTCTAAGTATGGTGGATCAGAACTAGAATCTTTATATCAAATGTCATCCAAATGACGTTTTTTGGTTTAAATTAAAGAGGTGAAAAAAGTGTTTGAAAGACTGGAATGTTAACCACTTTGGTAACATCTTTAGTAAGACAAAAGATACTGAATCCAGGGTTGAAATAATAAGAAATAGCATATTATTAATAACAATGATGCCTCCAAAGCTGCTCTCAATAAGGCTATTAGTTTGCACCTTCTTGCTTAGAAATAAAGATGATTTCTGGAGGCAGAAGTGCTATAATGTTTGGCTAAAGGACAGTGACCGTAACACAAAAGCTTATCATGCTTATGCAAACAAGAAAAGAAGGAGAAACAGTATCAAAAGCATTAAACATGATAGCAAATCGATCTATGATGCTGAGGAATTTGGAAAGTCTGCTGAAGCTTATTTTCAATCAGTGTTAACTAGCCAGCCTTATAGCAATAAGGAGAAGGAGCTCTCAACAGTTTAAAGGATAAGATTTTCAACAATATCCCCAAGATTATCACTGAGGAGGATAATGTTTTTCTGATGAATCCTATCATCATTGATGAAATTTGGAATACCATCAATATTATGAGCATTGATAGTGTTGTTGGTATTGATGGTTTTAATATCCTTTTCTTTAAAGTTTGTTGGAATACTATTAAAACTGACTTTTGCTCTGCTCTAAATACTTACACTAATGGCTACTTTATTCCCTGTGGTATTTTGACTACTGTCCTTTGCCTAATTTCTAAAGGAACTAATCCTACCTAGTAGAATAACTACAAGCCAATTAGCCTTTGTTCTATGGTGAATAGAATTCTGTCTAGACTCTTAAATAGTGGACTGTCAAGATCATCTCAAATAACCAAAATACCTTTGTAAACGATAGATCAATACACGAAAATATTATGATAGCAAAAGAATTTTCTTATGATCTTAAGAGGAATCCAAAGGTTGGGAATATAATGATTCAGTTGGACATGTCAAAAGCCTTTGACATGATGTCCTTCCCTTTCATCACCAAAGTCCTGACCTCTTTTTCCTTCTCCTCTAGTTTCATCAACTAAATTGAATCCCTTATTAAGAACATAAATATTTCTTTGTTAATTAATGGAAAGGTGTTTAGTTACTTTAAAATTGAAAGAGGCCTGAGGCAGGGTGACCCCTTGTCCCCAAGCCTCGTCATCATTTGGGAGGAGGTCCTGATTTGAGGGCTCTATGCTCTATTTAGCTCTAACATCAAAATGAATTTTACTGCTAGAACATACATCCTTGTTCCTTGTATTGCCTTTGCAGATGATATTCTAATTTTTACAAATTGCTTACACTCAACTATAACCAATCTTAATTTATTTTTGGATAGATATCAGGCTGTTTCAGGTCAACTTATCAACAAGGATAAAACCAAAATTATCTTGTCTTCTAAAGCTCATCAGAGTAGAATCAATTTCTTGGTGAATCAAACTGGTTTTGCTGTGGAGAAATTGTATTCCTCCTACCTCAGAATTACTTTAGATAACAACAACAATTCTAGCAATTTTAGCAAAATGATTGACACAATTTATGACAAGATCAATGAGTGGGGAAATAAGCTTCTGTATTTTGGTGGCAGGCCTACTCTCATCTCCTTTGTTCTCTTGTCTATTCCCTATTAATGGATGCAAAACTCTCTTATTCCTAGTTGCATTTTTAACAGACTGTAGAGAATTTTCAATAAATTTCTTTAGAGATCCAACTATAATGAAAGGAACATCCATTGGACCTCTCAGCCTGTCCTAGATCACAACTCAAGCAGTAGGAATAACTGGTTTTTTTGAAGCTAGATTAAATACCTTTTGGAAGAACAATCGCTGGGATTTTGAAGGTTTGAGGGGTTGGGTCTCAAGTGATATGCTTAAGCAGATTTCTCTTTATAGAATTGATCTTGATAAAGAGGATAAAATGATTTGGCGGCTATCCCCAGACAATTATTTCAACACTAAGCTTACTTGGAATAGCATTAGGCATCAGGGAAACAAGTCTAGTCTCTACAAGAAACTCTGGAACTCGATAACCCCAAGGAAGTATTCCTTTCTTCTCTGGAAGCTGTTAAAAACTTTACTCCTATTGACACTGTCATGCAAGCTAGGCATCTTTAGTTGGCATCAAAATGTCAATTCTGTTCTAACTGTGAATCTAAAACTCATCTCTTTGTAAACTGTGATTATGTTTGAAGTGTTTGGAAACATTTTAGTGATCTCTAAAACATTAAGGTTAAAATGCATATGACATTCACTCATGTTCTGAGAAATTGGTTTTGGTTTTCTAACAAACACTCACATTACTCATGTCTATCCTGTCATTATATGCTCTGTATTTTGGCACAATAGAAATAACTCTAAATTCAACAAAATTATCTGCTCTTCTACTGCTTATATCAATGTTATTAACAAAATTGTTTTGAGTTTACATACTTCTTTGATGCTTAATAGAAGGCACTGGAACATGGATACTAAGGTGGACAACTCTTTGGGTTGTTTGTCCAGTCTTAAAAAGCAAAGAGCTGTGACTTAACTCAAATGGATGGCTCTAACTACCGGTAGACTGAAATTAAATGTTGATGCTGCTTGTGTTCATACTGGTGAAGTCAGTGGTGGCATCGTCTTCCGGGATAGTATCGGGGACATTGCAAAGGGTATTGGCATCACTCTTGGCAAGCTATCTTCTCTTGTTGTTGAAGTGAGAACTCTTTTGGAAGATCTTCTAATCTGCAAAGAAAATAACTAGGATCAGGTAGATATTGAAACTTATTGCCAATCGATAATCAATATGCTTGCTAAAGGGAAATATCCTTTGGTACCTTTATTCTACTATGTCTATTTTAATAAAGTTGATTACTTCTGAAATGACCTTATATTCATCTCTCGTGTCCAGAACCAGGTTGCAGACTGGCTTGCGAAGTGGACGTTAAAGTGTAAAGAAAAGCAAAAGCTTTACTTAGTTCGATACTCCAAGCCATATGCAGGTTATTGTTTCCTTGAGGGACATGGATAGGCTTTATCACCCCATCTACTGACGAATTAGATTTTTCTTATTTCATGCTGGTGTCGAATATTTATGTTTGTTTCAAATTCTCTAAGAGCCTCGACTTGGCTGGACTGGAATGAAGCTTGAAGATTGGGCTTGAAGCATGATTTTTGTCAGTTCGTTGAAGCTTGCCTTCTTTTTTTTGCTTGCCTGGGCTGAAATGGAGTTTGAAGATTGGGATTGAAGCATGGTTTTTGTCAGTTCGTTGAATCTTTCCTTCGTTTTTTGCGGAGCTCTTGCTAGGCCGAAGCTTTCGTGGAAGAAATGAATTAGAATATGTTTTGATTCTCTAAGTGGACAAAAGTGAAAGTTGAAGAGAAATGGTTTAGGAGGGAACGCCATTTATTTTTTGCGCTAGTTTTGAACTTTGATATTATTGTTATATTTGGCCTAAAGTTGTAATAACTTCTATTTCAGTTCTTTATAAATAAAATCATATAAAGGAAAAGTAGGAAATAATAAATGATAATCAAAATTAAATAAAAAACGGAGATAGAGAAACCATCCACTTTTTTCTTTTAATTCTTTTACCGGAATTTAATAAAAATATACGAAATGAAAATTTATTATTTTAAAAATGGACCAAATATCTTTAAAATATAAATTAAACAGGTATCTACAGATTTAATTAGGAGAATATGTAAATATCGTATTTGACTTTCAATTGTTACGTTATATAATGCTTTTGTTATAAAGGGTGTAGCAATACAAATAGTTGTACTTGTATTTTTTTATGATAATTATGATACGCATCAAACATGTTTTAAGTGAGTGTTTTTATTGTATAAAGTCTATTACAATCAATAAAATTATCAATTGCACGGATAAAGCATACAAAAAAAATTCACACTTTCTAGACGCTTTTTCACCCGTCTCTCTCCTCTTCCTTTCTCAACCTAATTTTCTTCTTGATTTTACACTAATCACTACTGTTTCTTCCGAATCATACATCTTCTCCAAAAATAAACAAAGTTTTTCTGAACGATTTATGCTTTTGGTGAATCAGACGACCTTACGGTAGATTAATCCAGATTTCGTTCATATTATAAGCTTGAATGATTATTATCAATTTTTCTATTTAAATGGAAGATTCACCACAAGATAATATTGAGAGAGTTCTGGTTCGTAAGAAGACAGAAAATGTTCAAAGACGAAGTGATTCAAAAGTTTATGGTAAGAATGTTGTTCGATCTCTAATTTCTTCATTGGAGGATCTAGGGAAAGTTAATGTTCCGGCCGGCGAGAAGAAAACTGTACTCAAGAGAAGACGGAGTGCTTCTAAAATTTCAACGAGAACTAAGCGATGAACAAGAGGATACAAATAAAGATCGAAACATCATTGTCGTTCGTGAAACGGGAAAACTACTTTTAACTGCCTCCGACGAACAGATTGTTGTTTCTACTGGTTTCAATTTTTTTTCTCCGGCGACTGCTGCTACTGGTGTTCCATTGTTAAAGCAAGGTGCGAAATCAGTTCATGGAAAATTGGGGCAAAGAAAGAAACAAAAGAATAAACAACTAGCTCTGACGCCTGCAGATCTGTCTTCGGAACCGTTCTTGGCAAATCAAAGTATTGTGGCAAACTCTCCATCGAAAGAGGTAACAAAATCTGTAAACGGAACCTTTTCTGGTGACCGGAATGTTGCTACCGACATTCACGAAATTTCGCCGGCGCATTTAAGTGGGTTCTGTAACGGGCGAGACAAATCAGTGGAAGAATCGGTTGCATTCAACTTTGGAGAATCTGTCATTACTCCTAATAAAGACGGGCTGACCTCTGGTGAAAAATTCAAATTCAAATTCTCTTCTCTTAATGATAGCAGTTTAAATGGACGAGAAAAAGGAATTAATGTAAATAAAGAAAATTTGAATCAGAAAATAAACGGTTCTGCTGAAGGTAACAGTTCAATTATGGTAGAAAAGGAAACTGCATTGGAAGGTAACGGTTCACTTAATGCTTTTAAAAATGGGAACGAGAATATTTATGGAAAGATAACAAATCAATTTAAAGCTAATATAAATTTGAATTCAAATAAAGGAAGTTTGAATTTGAATTCAAATGGAAATGACTTTAATTCTTATAAAGCGCATGAAGAAAGAAACGGTTCTCTTCAAAAGAACGTGGGAAAGGTAAGTAAATCCGGTAATGGTAATAAAGAATCAGACCCATTAAATGCACAACGGAAAAGAGAAGACCTATTTTTTTCTTTTCAAACAAGTAACGTCAGAGCTAATAATATCAGTAAAGAAGGTAATTTGTCTAGAGAAACAGCATTTAATCCATTTCGAAGCAGTAACGAAAATGGAAATAATGGACCAGCAGCATATAATGCTAGTAATGTAGAGCAGAGGGATCTATTATATAAGAATGCTCAGAATCCTTCCGCCATTCCTACAACACAAACTCCTTCTTCCGTCATTCCTACTAAATCATTCTCCAGCTTATTCCAAGGTTCTCGTTTAGCTTCAAAAGGCCTCAAGCTCCAATTTATCCCTCCACCTTCAGATGATGGCGATATCATCCTTGATCCGGAAGATGAAGTTCCGTTTATTGAAAGTTGGGGTCATTGTCTTATCGGATGCTTCACCGGTAAGTTCCCGGGAAAAATTGCTCTTGATACTATTGTCAAAAGATGGGGTCTTAATTGCAAAACTCAGCCGTATGGAAAAGAATGGACGGTTTTTAAATTCCTCACCAAATCAGATCTTCTCCATGTACTAGCTAACGGACCCTACATTACTTACGGTAAAACTCTTATGCTTAAAAGAATTGATAAAGATGTCATGCTGACAGATGATCTGTTCACTACAATTCCAACATGGATAGTGCTAAATGATGTCCCTCTTAGCATTTGGAGTGAAACAGGTTTAAGTAAGATTTCTTCAAAGATTGGTACGCCTCTCTTTAGTGATCAATTTACATGCGAAAAGACTCCGATGAAGTATGCTAGAATTCTAGTAGAAATTGATGTTAGAAAAAAACCACTTACGAGTTTTGGTGTGAGGCTTCCCTGTGGTAGGCGATATACTCAATCTGTTATATACGAAAATTACCCACTGTTTTGCTATGTGTGTCAGAAATTTGGACACAATCACTCTACTTGTCTATCTACAGAGCAGGGTTAAACTAAAATCAGCGAGAAGCAGAAAGAAACCTCGACAAGACCATCCCGGACAGCTCAAAACCTACGCAAGAACGCAAGTGACATAACAAGCGGCCCTAGAGGTAACCCTATCACTTCTACACCATCTCAGAAAGTCACTGTTAAGCCCATCGCACGCCCCAGATCATCTGAAATTCCCACCCCTTTTATTGGAGAAGAGATGAACAACACCAATAAAGAACACGCCCGTTCAAATAATACTGACTACTTGCCTAGCCGAATCAGCCCCCTAGTTGATACACCGATGACTTATGTTAATGACCAGGAACCCATATTTGACCATCTGCAAGACAAAGATGAAACCATAACTTTCACCAGCAACGCAGATGATCCATCAACCGTTCCATGGCAAAAAGTACAAGGCAAATGATCAAAGAAAAATGCGAGGCGCGGAGTGCCCACAAACTCCTCGGTTGATAAATGAAGATACTTATTTGGAACATCAGGGGCCTATGTGGGAGTACAGATCGAGGCGCTTCTCTCTCCACGGTTTGTAAGCTCGTCAAACAAAATTATTTGCCCATGTTTTGCCTCTTAGAAACTCAATTCTCGCAAGAACATTTATATAATTTTATGTCTTCTCGTTTCATAAGGTGGAATCATGTTTCTAATCTTAATGTTATAAGTAGAGGACGCATCGTTGTTGTTTGGGATGCTAGCAGGGTGGCATGTAGGGTGATTGAAATTGGAAGACAACACATCCATTTTCAAGTCCATTGCAACGTCACTCAAGAAAATTTTTATGTTACGTTTGTTTACCCTTTGTATACTGTACCACAAAGTAGAGTTCTTTGGGAGCACCTAACCACTATAGGGGCCAACATTCGTTTACCTTGGATGATTAAGGGAGACTATAACACCTACTGTGCTCCAGGAGACCGAATTGGGGCTGCCCCACTTCGAAATGGTGAGTTAATTGATTTAAATAATTTTCGGATATCTCACGGTCTTGTCGATGCTCCTTCCACAGGTCCTTTCTTTACTTGGACAAATGGTACTGCTTGGGCCAAGCTTGATCGAGTCCTTATAAACCATGGGTGGAGTGATAAAGATCTCTTATGCAAAGCCACATTCCTTCCGATGGAACCCGTTTCCGATCACTGTCCAGTTATTGTCTCGATTATTCCAGATTTTCAGCATGGTTGTCGGCCCTTCAAATTCTTCAACATGTGGCTTGATCATCCCAGATTTGCTAGCATTGTAGAAAATTTATGGGGTCAGTTTATTGATGGTACGAAGCAGTATATACTTGCGCAGAAGTTGAAATCCTTAAAGCGTCCGTTAAGAGATTTGAATAAAGCTGAGTATGGTGGCATTCTAGAGCGTACAACTACTACAAATTCGGCCTTTAAAGAGGCGATCTCCTCATTCATGGCTAATCCCGATAACGTTTCTTTAAAAGAAGAGGTACACAGATTACGGGATCGTGCGAATTTCCTACTTAATGCAGAAAAGAGCTTTCTTCAACAACGTATGAGGACCACCCACTTAGTTGACGACGACAGAGGTACGAAATACTTTCACAGCTTAATCAAACGAGATAATGCAAGAAAGAACATTTCCTACATCGTCCGAGATGATGGCACCCGCACTACATCCTCTACAGAAGTTGCCTCCCTCCTTGTAGATTTCTACACGCACCTCTTTGGCTTATCTCGGCCAAGCTCCCCCATTGATCCGACGGTTATGAGTCACGGATCCCTCGTCGGGGATCAACATTATGAGCAGCTTCTCAAACCTGTTGAAGTTGATGAAATCCCTAATGCCCTCTTTGATATCGGGAATGATAAGGCTCCGGGACCGGACGGCTACACCTCGGCTTTCTTCAAAAAGAATTGGGAACTTGTGGGAACAGATTTGGTTGATTGTGTTCGTGAGTTCTTTGATACTGGTAGACTCATTCGTGCAACAAATCACACCATCCTTGCCCTTATTCCGAAAAAAGACAACGATCCTAAGGTGGGTGACTTTAGGCCAATTGGGCTCACAAATGTTACTTACAAAGTGATTACCAAAATTTTGGCTAACCGAATGACCCCTTTACTTCCGAATCTCATTGATAAAGGACAAGGTGCTTTCGTGAGTGGTCGAAATCTTGTTGATAATGTTTTCCTTGCCCAAGAGTTGGTTAGAGGTTCGAACCGTGCAAGAGTTTCTCCGTGATGTATGCTCATGGTGGATCTTCGCAAAGCATTTGACACAGTTTCATGGGACTTCCTATCGGATATTCTCCATGGTATCGGGTTTCCTCTAAAGTTTGTGGGATGGATTCTTGCTTGTGTCACTACAGCGTCCTTCTCGGTTTCTATCAACGGCGAGCTTCATGGCTTCTTCTGTGGGCAGCGGGGCTTAAGACAAGGTGATCCCATGTCCCCTACTTTATTTATCATTTGCCTAGAATATTTGTCTCGTTTGTTAAAGAAGAAATCGAGCGAACCGAGTTTTAAATTCTATCCGAAATGCGCCCGCACTCACACTACCCACCTCGCTTTTGCTGACGATTTGATACTACTTTCAAAAGGAGATGAGACATCGGTTAACATCCTTATGGAATACTTTAGCCATTTGGAAGATGTTTCGGGACTATCACTGAATCCTTCTAAATCCAAAATATACCTAGCCGGGGTTAAAGGGATTGTTTATGATCGGATCATGGAAAGAGTCGGATTTGAAGTTGGCACTTACCCTCTACGTTACTTGGGGATACCTCTCGCTCCTATGACCGTCTCAGTTACTGATTTTTCCCCTTTGACAGAGGCTATCTCGAGTTACATTCAAAAATGGGAACATATGAAACTTTCCTACGCGGGAAAACTTCAATTGATCACCTCCGTGCTTCAAGGGGTCGAATCCTTTTGGTTCCGCCCTTTTCCTTTGCACTCGGCATTGCTTAACACGATCCGATCGCTCTGTCTCAACTTCTTCTGGGGAGGTAGACCTGCTCGGATTGCTTGGGACAAAATCTGTAAATCCAAAGATGAAGGAGGACTTGGCCTTATGGATATCAGAGTTTGGAATCGTGCCCTTCTTACCCGTTCGATTTGGTTATTACATTCTGACTCTGAGTCGTTATGGATAAAATGGGTGCATGAGTATTATCTTCGAGGACAAACTATATGGGACTACCAAAGACGAGATAGAGACAGTCATCTTGTTCGGAAGCTTCTTGATATTAGAGACTCTTGGATACAGATATTTGGGGGTCGAGATAGTGCCATTCTGGGTCTTGAAAGCTGTACTTTGGGTGGAAAACAAATTACTAGACGTGTATACGAAGCCATGAGAACAAAAAGTGAGGCATTCCCAAATCTATCAAAGTTATGGAAGAGATTCATCCCACCTAAGTTTTCTTTCACCGTCTGGCTAGCCTTCAATCGTCGCCTTGCCACGAAAGACACTCTCCACTACATGGACTTGCCTAACATCAGCTGCTCATTTTGCAGGCACTCAGATGAGTCTGGTGCCCATCTTTTCTTTGCTTGCAGGTTCACTAAGGAAATCTGGAGTCGTATCCGATCATGGCTGGGGATTACTCGAGAAATGACAACGCTTGATAGTGCACACAAATGGATTAGGAAGGAGCATCGAGGAACATCCTACCGATCCCGCGCCATCAATCTTGCCTTCCAAGCTACTGTTTTTGAGATTTGGCGCGCCCGCAACCGCCTTATGTTTGATGAAGAGACTGTGACTCAAGACACCATCGTTATCCGAATCACTCTTATGACCTTGAAGATTTTATTTAGATTATATCCGCATTATCGACTCACATGTTAGAGTCCTTTTTCATTGATACACTCAGTTTTTCGGATTTTCTATGTAATAGTCCATTAGTGCCGGCCTGGAGACTTGTACTCTTTTTCCTTTGACCGGGTTTTTACCCAACGGGTGGTTAAGGTTTTTTAAAGAGGCAAGTGCTCTAGACCTTTATCAAAGCACTCTTGGACATGTCTTTTTCTTTTAGGTACATTACTACCCTGAATTGTACTCACTGGAGAGATCATATGACTCTCTAGACGATTGTAACCTTATATATATATATACACCCACATTTACCCAAAAAAAAATACACGGATATCTACAGTACTATTAATTACTATCAATTGCATGGTTGGATATCTATACCGTAGACGAGCTCTATGCGCTCAGCCGTCTGGTTGGAGTATTAAACAATTACTGATAACGTTGGAAGAGATGACTATTATAACTATTAAATCATGAAATGAATCTTTTGATTTTCTACTTTGTTGTTTAAATAACTATGAAATAAAAATGCTTGTTATTATGGGCACATTTGAGAACAAAACGATCAATGAATATTAAAAAAAAAATTATCAAATTATTTATAACAATACAATCAATAATCTAATCCACTCGAATATGTATTATGTCGTTTGTCGAACTAATGTTTTATACAGAAACAAATCAGCGATTGTCTTTTAAATTTTAATAATTTTTTTATTTTTTTATTTGGTATTAGATAGATACGGTAAATATATATATAGTTGAACATTTTGTTGCGGATTTTTCAACACTTACAATATATAGTTGTTCAAGAATTATTTATGTTAAATTCTTAAGTTTTAAATGATGTTTAAATAATATTTAAAAACTAATTTTCACATATTATCCACAGTGGTATTAGTAAGTGATCTTTTCGAATCAAATTCGGTAGCAGAGTATATTCCAACCACCTACAACAAATATATCATCTCATCCAAAATTTATCTTCCCATTTACTAAACAAAAAGATATACATCATAATTTACCAATTAGAGAAGTAATATTTTTTACAGTAAACGGTACCTATAATATAATTCGTCAACCATAAATCCAGGTTAACTGGATCAATCTTATCATGAGTAAATATAAGGCTTAAATGCATGATTGGTTTTTGGATGATGATAAAAAAAATCATATAATCTTTTGACTTCAAAATATATGGTGAAACTCCCTCGACTATGAGGATTTCTTGCATATAGTTATTTGATTTCAAAATGTTTGATGAGCATCCCTCGACTATGAGATAATATCCGATGAGCATCCCTCGACTATGATAATTTTGATAAATTTAGTCCTTGATTCCTCGGGCTTGAAGGACTAAGTTTATAAAAATCATCATATTCGAAGGAGTCGTACTGGAAATTTTGAAGTCAAATGACTATATGGAAGAAATTATCATAGTCAAGGGACCTTTACCCGAAGTTTTGAAGTCAAATAACTATATTAAATCAATCTTAATCACATATTTAAGCATAAATATAACATAGTAATACATTCCTTTATTTACTAGTTAGTTATCCAAGAAAAACTCACAACAAGAGACAAGTTATTCATATGGGGGTTTAACACCTTTTGTAAATATGTGCTATAAGTGGGAAGCTCAGATTCCTTATTAAAACTCATATTGGCCCTCCTGGCTAAATATTACTATCTTCTGGTCCTCCAGTACTCATGGTCAAGGCCACCTCTGGAGCACTTCTTTATGTACTATGAATTACCACATATAGAAAGAGAGAAATGCGAGATTTTTTTACCAATAATATCTTTCTCGCATCGTCAATATCTCAACCCATCCTCTCAGATATCTTATACATATTACAAGGCTTAATTATCTTTCTTTTAGGGTATCATCCAGGATCACGATGTCTAGACAAATGATGCACACTGTTGGTTCCTCCGATCTAGTTGACGCCCATTCATTGAGTACTATATTGACTTCCCTTTCAGTCGTATTCAGTATTTTTTTTATTTGCAAACCAAAATGTTTAACGTTTATGTTTACTTTTAGGATTTTGTATTGCTACATGTTGTCATCCCTATATAGATCTATGTATTTTATGTACGACCAACACCTTTTCTCCGAAGAGTGTCGCAAGTAATTGTAAAATGTTTAGATTAATTTATTGCTTTTTCTACCAAACAAATATTTAAATTTATATAAAAAATTGTTCAAATTTAAATGTTACCTTGTACTATAATTTCTAATATTTCAAACTACATAAAAAAATATTTATATAATTTATATAAAAAACTAAAATAAAAAATCTAAAAACTACACCTATTAAAAATGATAAGGATGAAATATTTCTAACCTAATTACCCGATTCGTTAAAGAGTTAAGTTCATTGGACTATAACTTGGAAATTAGAAAGAAGCTTCTCAAATAAGATTTATGTTATCAACATGAGTATCAATGTAATTAATATCAATTAGTTACTATATGAAATCTATTTTTTTATGATCTCTCGATATATCTTGTTACAATAAATATTAAAAGTTTCTTTGTACACACAATTTTTTATATTAGACAATATTTCATTGTCATACTTTGAGTTATTTTATTATCTTATTATTTACATAGCAATAATATCTGGATCCACCTAACTAGATTTTACCAGACCAGATTGGTGCCGTCTATGGGAACCAATCACTATCCTGTAGTTTTTCTTCAAAAAATTAGATATAATTAAATGAAATCAATGTAGAATTCGAATGAATATCTCTATTTTATAGAAATACAGAGGTGTAATTATATGTTTTCCTCTTTGGTCAAGGACATCCAACATCTGGCACAAGATCTCCATAAGGAGATCACTACAATTTAATTTTTCTACAACTGATGCTCTCTACTTAGACCCCACGAGTGAGATCAATGTTCCAATTTCCATACGACTACAAAGAATATTAAGGAGACAATTTTACGATATCTATGATCCAGAAGGGCCACAAAATACAAACATACAGAAACTTCCTTCTTGAAATGTTAGAGCTAAGAAAAACAATGATGAATCATGACGAGGATCATTTAAGATAAGTAGAAGACGCCAATGTAAGAAGATGAGCATGGAAAATGGAAAAAACCTTCGTTTCTAAAATCGTCGGCGAGAAAAGAAAGATACAAGTCTCAGCGCGGGTGAAACATATGTCAGATTATGAATAGTCATTCGGATCTAACTGAATAGGCAATACTTTCTACCAATACCATCGGGACATCAATTGACTCAAAAATAGGGTAACTATATATTCCCACTAAATCTCTAATAGCACCAATCAATGTTTCATTTGGACCTCTAGTAGACCTCGTAGGTATTCCAGTTAAACAACGACATGGTCTACAAACTTATTTATTATAATATGAAAAATATGATGCAATATTAATCACATTATCGCCATCAACAAATTACTTGGATCTATTAAAGTTTGTAGTTTAAGAATGATATGAAATAGAATCATAAATATCTATTCTTAAATGGTCATACCTTGGAGATATAATAGAGTAACATATGTCAACAAATTATACCAAGTCATATATTGAAATAAATCTTTATGTATACAATATTACAAATATTAATTAGATCATATTACTAAAATTCCTACTGAAGCTAACAACCTTTAAACCAATTACACAAATTAATTATTATAATATGAAAAACCTCATATGGGGTTTTAAGTTTGCCTTTGTGGGTATTGTATTCAGTATGTATGTGACATATTTCATGCATTCTTGGCCAGAGAGATAATAGTAGAGTTTTGTTACTTATCATGCTTCTAACCATATCCTTAAATGTATGGTTATGTCCCTCGGGTACAACATTGATACAGGATGAACCCGACATTATATATTAAGGGACTATGCCACACTCCTCTAGGTATTTTGCAAACAGTCATTAACATTATTCGTCCTAGATGTTATATCAACTATAGTATTCACCATCACAATTAGATATAATGCTCTTAATGCTTTTACCTAATTATTTTTCAAGTTCGTTCCTAAAAGCTTTGACCATGTATAGGGCCTCTAACTTTTCATTATTGATGTAAAAGTAGCTGAAATGATATAAGTCATCTATAAAAGATATGAAGTAAAATTTATCGTTTTATAATTACTTTGTAAACGCTCCACAAATATCGGTATGAATCAATTCTAAGACTTCAATCGCTCAATTTTCCACTACACTTTTGGTTTTGGTCTGTTTACCCATAATATACTCGATATAAGGACGAAAATCGGATTAATCGATGAGACCCAATAATCCTTCAGCTACAACATTATTCATCCTTACTTTGGATGAATGAACTAACTGCTTCTGCTATAGTTTATAGGAGTTTTCGGTTTTATTAATCGTATTCACTACTAGTTGTTCATTCATGGTAATATTATGATTATCAACCATGTTTAAAAATACAAGTTATGTTCCATTATCAAGCTACTAAAACCAACAATCATATTATTATAAAATTAATTAAACTATTATTTCCTAAAAGAAAAGAATAACCATACATGTACAAAGCCAGAAAAGAAATCAAGTTCTTTCGAAACGGAGGAATATACATAACATTCGTAAAAAATAATATATGTCATGTGGTAAACTTTAAATATAAATAATAGAGGGCCAACAATCTATACAAGCTCTCATCAACTGTGAAGTTGTACTTACCATCCTCACTTAGCATCTGACTCCTTAGTGTATCCTGCGAAAAAATACATACATGAGTTGTTACAGACGAATCAACCCACCATATATTCTTTTCCGCATAAATAAGATTAAATTCTAAAACAACCAAAAGATAAGGTTATCTTTACTTATTAAGTAAACTCGGGTTTTGTTACGGTCGTTCATAACGTGTCTATTTATTTTTTGAAGTGTCATCGAATTATCGTTGATTCTAAAGGCTTATTTTTCTTAGTTGGTCAATAACCAAGTTCTTTTTCTATCACGATTTTGATTTTGCGACATCCTTTTCTTGGATACTACCATATTAACTTTTCGCTTCTCCCTTTTAAGCTTTTCCTCATCTTGCGTAGCGTATGTAATCACTTAGCTGATTATCCATTTTTTCTCCATTTTGTTGCAGGTGGACTTGAAATGCTTAAATTTTCCTGGAAAAAGGATTTGATATGAACCCTACCACACATCCTTAGGTAAGTCTACCTTGATTTCCTTTGATTTTGTTTCAATTATAAACATCCCCTAAGTGTACTATCCGATAGCACTTTTGACACTGTACCTTCGGATAGAAATCTTATCCGATAGCACTTTTGACACTGTACCTTCGGATAGAAATCTCATTCAAGAGACGTTGCATATCTACCCCATCTGTTTTGGAATTTATTTCTCAATTTCCATGAGAAACTTCGAGGTATTAATCGTATCCTTTAGGACTGCCCCACAAAGTACAGTTAGTATCCCTTGAATCATAAAGGTCAAGCACAACAGATTAGATCGTTCCTAGTTTCCATACTCATTTGTTTCCTATTGTGAACTTTCCTTATTTGGGTGTCATTATTGAGAGATTATAATACGAGACTTCAAGAACAGCTGAATGTATTCTTTCAACTGATTAAAATTTGACCCATCCAACATTGGAGGTTTGGGCCCCATCGAATTGTAACCCATAACATACCTAGAACATATATAACATATACCACATAAGTAAATTTTACATATAACAACTTAAGATACTTGAACATTGTGTATACACGTAAAATATAACAGATCAAATAATAGTTTACCAGAGGAAAAATCATACAAATACGTATGTATAAGTTTGAGAAACTTATCATTGGTGTGATTAATTATCGTCTGAGGGTAAATTTGTAATTTGTTCGGAGTTTTGTGGAAGTATATGGGTGTTTAATGTTTAGAGTAGAATGTAGAGGGAGAATTAAGTAACATTGTTGTATTTAATTTTCATTACCCACATTTAATGCAGGTGGTTGGGTATTTATACCCTTACATTTGGGCTTTATGGGTTTTTTGGGTCATGTTTAATGGACCCGGGTCAAGTTTAAAGATCCATGAGCTTTTAGTAGGAGAGCAAGTAGCTTAGTCAAGAAGTGTTTAGGTTTTTTAGTACTTTTGTCATAGTTTGAACAGTCTAATGGGCTAAATGTTCGAAGTGGTCTGTCCGGTCTGGAGGCCTTGGTCCGATCTGTCCTTGTCCGGGGAGGAAGCAGAATTCAGACTCATCAGGAGCCCCTTTTTTAGGTGTTTGTTCAAATACTTTTGTCAAAAACCTGAAAAACAGTCCGATGTCAGGGGTAGTTTTTCCCGGACAGGTTTCTCAACTTGGGCTATGGCTTTATCCGGACTGATAAAGCTTTGTGAATCCAAACAGTTTTTTGCCAGAGTTTATGGGACACGTGTCGCTTTATGGTTGGTTGCTTCAGTCGTTTTTTCATCTTGAATTTTGAACCCACCTTCTTCGAAAAGCAACCTCTTTATTAAAGATGGTGACATCAGCGTCGTCTTTAATCATTACCAATCTTTTCGAATTCTCCTAGGAATCAAACTCCTTTTTCATATTTACTATAAATAAAAACACTTTCTACTGTTTCACCATCACTCTCATTTTTACTCTGCAACTCCTTAAAGCTTTTTCTCTCCAAAACAAACTTTTACCCAGATCGTTTATGTTCACAGCGAGGAACGCTTTGATCAAAGGTGGGTGGCTCAACCTCTCTGAACTAGAAAAGGCGCAAAAAGTCGAAAGGGAAAGGCGCATTGCAGCGGGCTTACCCGTTTCGCCCATCGACAGACGAGTGACTTCAGCCACAAAGTCAGATCAAGGTTCTTCTTCCTCTAAAGGAATCAAGCCGAAAAGGTTATTTCAGACCAATCTCTCCCCCATTATCTCAGGTTCTTCGGTTCAAGAATCGGAACCTGTGGTTGAGCCAGGTGTTACTGTTACCAGCTTCAAAAAACCCTCCCCCTTCATTGCTATGGGGTCAGACACCGAAAATTCCCCTCAAAAATTAGTTGACCGGAAAAAAGGCCGGTTGGTCAAGGGCCAAGCTTCCAAGGGCACCCCCTCAAAATCGGGTGCCAAAGACAGTGGTGCAGGGTCAGAAGTGCCCATTAGAGCTCCCAAGGACAGACTGTCCGGTCCAGAGGGCATTAGCTCAAGTCCCCGGAGGGAAACATCTGCATCAGAGGCCCAACCGGAGGTCAGGAACCAAGAAAATGCTGGAACTCAGCAGTCCGGAAGCGAGGCTGAGCCAAGTCTGAACCTTCCCCTTACCACAGCTGCTGAAAACCCCTCATTAATCATGGAGGAAGTTATGGAGGACTTTATCGAAGAGGCTACATTCGAGTCTGAACCCTCTGGACAAACTGGTAGTGCCGTTGCTGCCAAAAAAGACAAAGGCAAGGAAAAGTTGTGCTTGAGGCATCCGGAGAGTCTTGAAGGAAGGGTGGGGCCTTGCTTTCACAAGGTCAATGTCAAGTACCTCCTCGCCTTGCAAAAGATCAACTACGCATTCATCCACACAGCTGAACTGGGCCGGATGCGTACGAAGTGGGGAATTCCGGAGAACGTGAAGATAAGGATCCCCATAAACCCAGAAACTCCCATGGACTGCAGATTGAGTGAAATTGTCATCTTCACAGAGCAGTTCAATTGGGGACTTAGATTCCCCTTGGACCCTGAAATTGTCAGATACTTCCATCTGATAAAGCTCTGTCCGAGCCAGCTGAGCCCCAATGCTTGGTACACCCTCATGTCCTGCATCATGGCCTCCACGCTCTCCGGGATTCCTCTACCAATGGAGGAGTTTGCTGTTGTGGTCAGTCTTTGCAGAAACCACCACATCCCCTTCTACCATTTTAACATGGGGGATAACTTCAAAGCTGTGGATGACTTGCTAGAGTCGGAGAGGAATTGGAGGACCCAGTTCTTGTTTGTTAGTGGTGCTTGGGAGAATGGGAAGAAGATCAAGTCTGGTGTCAACCCAAGTCTTCTCACAAGCAGATGGAGGAGCGACCGTAAGTCTTTTGTTTTACATTCTTGTCTTTTTTTTAAGTTAGTTTAAATTAATTTGTTTTATTTTTGCCTTAGCAGAACTGCCCAAGGACTTCAGTGATCACTTGAAAACCGGGCAGACCACTTGCACCAAGATCAATGCTTGGACTGTTGAGAAGTGGGGGAACCGGTTCCATGCTGCTTTTACTGGAGGCAACTTGGCAAGGTCTCATCTGTGGAACACCACAGGTCGGAGAGACTTAACTTGGGAAGAGCTCACCACTCAGCCTCCTCTGGATGTCGTGCTCAAAAGGACGCATGAACCAGATGGGACACTCTACTTGCCAGGCCGGGCCAAGGCCCCGAGCAAGATGAAAGGCAAAAAGAAAGGCAAGAAAGTGGTGGGTGGAGCTAACCCTGTAGAGGTGGAGGAGGATGTCCCAACGCATCCGGAGGGGCCAGTCCCCAGTCAAATTGATGCCGCTCTCTTGGAAGTGGTGGAGCAGGAGACTATTAGGTAAGAAGTGCACTCCCCAAATCCTCCAAGGGCTTCCAAAAGAAACCGTAAACGGGGAGCTGAAAGCAAAGACAGGGAGGCCAAGAATAAAAAAACCTCTAAGGGTGTTGAACTTTCTCTCCGGACTTCGGAGCCTACTCCCCAAGTTGACCCCTCTGACCCAACACAAGCAGAGGAGATAATTGGTGACTTTCAAACCGACGAGGTCGAAGGGGATGGTCTGAGCATTGATGGGGTGGACATCACTGGTCTTGGTGGGCTTGGTGAGTACTTCATGAATCTTCCCAGAGATGATTTTGCCGGGCCTTATCTCCCTCCGAGCACTTCAAACTCAGTCACTTTTAATGGTAAGACCTTTACTGTTTCAAGTGATAAGGATGGTATAGCTCACTCTTTGTTAAGCAATGTTCAACCGGTGCTTGCGTTGGAGAAGCAAGTTCGAAATCAGGCAGACATTATCAAAGACCTCAAGTCTAGCAAAGAGAGGCTGTCCGACGATCTTCTTACTGCTACTTCGAATGCTGCCATTCTAAAGGAAGAAAACGAAGAGCTGAAGAGAAACCAAGAGGTGAGTACCACAAAAGTCACCACACTAGAGAACACTATCATAGAGCTCCGGGAGAAGCTGTCCGGATTGGAGAAAGATCTTTCCACCTCAAAAGGGGAGACCAAATCCAAGGACGAAATTATTACCAACTTAACCAGTGACAAAATTGCACTTGCGAATACGGTATCCAAAGCTGCCGAGGAGAAAGCTGGTTTGCTAAGGGAGCAGGAGGCCAAAATCCAAGCCAAGATCGATGCCTATGCCAACAACGTGATCGACACTCAAGAGCAAATGTATGCCAAGGTGAGATCAGATATGGTCTTGCTCTTTCATGAGAAGTTTCCGAAGAGGAACCTAGGCGATTTATGGCTTCACGTAGAGGTTGACGACCTCCCATATCACACAATGGCCGAAGGCGACCGGTTTGACTTCTCCAGTGCATCCTCATCTGATGACGAAGAACACACCGGGGAGAGCCCAAACGAAGAGAAATATGATCCCAAGGGGAAGAAGAAGGTAGATGAAGCTGAGCCATCTTCAAAGGCTCAGCCTTAACTTATGAATTACTTTTTACTTTTTATCTAAACTAAAGTCCTTGGAAGGCCAATGCACTCTTTTTATAAGTGTGTCCGGTAGATGACCGGATAGATCCTTTACTCTGTTTTGACGATTTGAAAGTCTTTGGAAGGCCACGACACTTAAGTTATTTCAATGAATATCCTTGCTTTGTATCCTTTCATAGCTTGTTTCAATTTTAATGGCTAGTGTTTAAATAGCCCTTAGTTATTTCATAAATAGTCTAAAGTGAGAGTGTTTAAATTCTCCGATGAGGAATGTTTAAGTGGTCATCATCCTTTTATTTCAATCCAGATGGTCTGACAAAAAACAAAGTTAAAATACTTCGGAATTTTTTTAAGAAGGCATCAAACTTCATTAAAAGCCCAGACACCTCATTAAAGGCTCCCCGTGCCACCAGGGAGGAAAGAGTATGCCCCCAAATATTTACATGGATGTTTAAACAAGTAAATATTTACACAAATGCTACTCCAAGTACATCCGGAGATGTTCGATATTCCAAGGGTGAGTCAAAACTCTTCCATCCTTGTCTTCTAGCCAATATGTTCCAGGTTTAAGCCTTTCGACAACCATATAAGGTCCTTCCCAAGTTGGGGCCAATTTGTCGAGCAGCTTCTCTTTAGTGTGTAAGAAGACTTTCTTCAACACATTATCCCCCGGCTGGAAATATCTTCTTTTAACTCTAGTAGCAAATCTGCTTCTCATCAAACCCTGATAGTGTGCAACTCTAAGGTGAGCTTTAACTCGTCTTTCTTCTACTAGATCGAGCGGACCTCTGATTGCCACTTCGTTAGCGCATTCGAAGAAGTTGTGAACACGAAATGATGGGAGAGTTTCTTTTATGGGAGCTACTGCATCCATCCCATAGACAAAAGCAAAGGGTGACTCCTGTGTTGCAGCCCCAGGTGTTGTCCGGTAGGCCCACAAGACTTCTTGTAAATAACTAGGCCACTTCCCAGCAACCCCTTCCAAATTCTTCTTTAAACCGGATAGTATAGTTCTGTTAGCCACTTCAACCTGTCCATTTGCTTGTGGGTGGAAAGGTGAAGAGAAACAATGTTGTATACCCCTTGAGGCACATAAACTTTCCATTTCCCTATTGTCGAACTGTGGCCCATTGTCTGTTGTTATCTTTTGTGGGATACCAAATCTGCAACAAATGTTGGATAGAATGAATTTTATGACAGCTTTTGACGTTGTTCCTGCTAGAGGGGCTGCTTCAATCTACTTCGAAAAGTAATATATAGCAACAATTATAATTATGCGCCCACCGGATGCCATAGGGAGAGGCCCCACTAAATCCAACCCCCATCGAGCAAAAGGTATAGGCTCAGAAATTGACTCTAAAGGAATGGCTGGGACATGAATTTCATTGTTGTACCTCTGGCATGGGTCACACCTTCTTACTAGCTCCTTAGCATCTTTCATGATAGATGGCCAATAGTAGTCGGCCAGTAAAACTCTCCTTGTTAAAGCCCTGAATCCACAATGAGCTGATCCCTCACCATCATGTAATTCAGAGAGGACTACTTGAGACTCATCATCCCCCAAACAGCGCATAAGAGGTTTACTGTAAGACTTTTTATACAGAATGTCTCTTAGTATGATAAAACCACGAGCCTTGTGTTTCAGTTTTCTTGCCAGTGATTTATCCGGAGGCACGATGCCGTCAGAGAGGTATTGCAGGAGAGGAAACCTCCAGTCCTGAGGTTGTTTCACCTGTACTTCAAAAATTTCTTCTTCTTACCCATATTAAGTTGAATGGAGGGGCTCTCCAGCACATGGATCCATGGATATGACTCCATGTACGTTATGGTTTCCAATGAATCTGCCAACTCATTTTCTGTCCGGGGTATATGCTCATAAATAATACTTTTAAACTTGAGTGCTTCATTTTTAAGAAGGAGTAAATACTTCAGAAGCTGCTCCTTTTTAGCCTCAGATTGACCTTGGGCATGGTGGATAAGAAGCTGGGAGTCACTCAGTAGCATCAGCATTGCACCAAGCAAAAACGTGCTGATGGCATTTTAAAAAACTTTAGCATCTCACTTTTCAGTCCGGGTGGCATTTTAGACCCTATCTTGACGCTTTTTCCTTCTTCTAAACAATGTGTCTCTACCTCTTCGACCGGTATTAACACTCCAGGGGTCTCTCTGGGGTCATCAATTTCATCCTCACCCCCAGAAAGCCCCTCAAATTGCTATTGCTCGTTGATACGAACTGCCCCCAACGTCCGGGGAGCCAGGGCTGTAGCATAACATTCTCTTGCAACCTTTTGACTGCTCCGGACAACTCCTACTTGTCCTTGAACAACATATTTTAAACATTGGTGGACTGTTGAAGCCACTGCATGCATCCTAGAGAGCCAAGACCTCCCTAAAATAGCATTATAGCAAGTGGGACAATCCACCACTATAAAAAGTATCCTGACCATATTCTTGAAAGGGCCCTTGCCCAACAAAACTTCTTCTTTGAACTCCCCGATCACATCGGTTGAGCTGCCAGTAAAGCCCACAATTGATTTGTCCGAACTTTGAACTACAGCTGGATTTTTCATTCTCTTGTATGTGGTTAAGAAAAGGATATTGGCTGAGCTTCCAGTATCCACCAAAATTCGTCTTATGCCATTACCCCCAATAGATGCTCCTATAACAACAGCATCTTCATGAGGGCCAACTATATCTCTTAAATCATCTTCATCAAAAACAATGAAGGGGAATGGAATTTGCGATTGATAGAAAGTCATGCCTCCTTCTAGCTGGGTAGCCAAAGTATGAACGTGCCTCTTCCTCGAAGAAGCAGTAGGAGTTGTCATAGTATCCCCTCCGAAAATTGTAAGTGACTCAAAAAACTTAATGAGCCCGGAGACTGTCCAAGAACATTCCTCAATTGCACCCACTCTGTTTCGAGTTGGATCATGATCCAAGTATTCATATTCCACATCAAACCTCTCGATTATAACCATGGCTCCCTCCGGAGCAGCATTACTTGGACCAACCCGGTGAGTATTATCAGGCTTGTTACCTCCTCTTCTTTTGACATAAGCCCCCAGCTTTCCCCTTTCAATCAAGTTCTGAACTTATTGTTTCAAAGGTATACAATCATCAGTGGTATGGCCAATATCATTGTGATATTGGCAGAAAGAGTTATTGCGATGTTCTCTAGGAGATTGTAGTGTGGCCGGTCTTCTATAGTGCACTTCTTCCTTTGTTTTATCATAACTGGTGGCCACACTTTCTTTCAATTCTGCGAACCACTCCGGTTGAACCCAAGGCCCTCTCTTGTTTCTGGATTGCTGACTCTGAGCAGGAGTAGCTGGCTGAGACTGAGCTTTAGCCCTACCATGCCCCTGTCCGGTCTCCTTTGCCTTGTTCCCGAACTGATTCTGATTGGGATTTGGTGCCACCGGGGTAGACCTCACCTGCCTGTGCACCCTGGTTTTCTTTGTTTCATCAACGTTAATCTGTTTTCCAACCTGATTCAGAAACCCTCCCTAAGTCAAGGCCTTCTTTCTGGTCACGGAATCAGCCAAATTTCCAGGGTTCAAGCCCTGTCTTAAGGATGCTATTGCCACTTGCTCGAAGCAATCATCCAACCCATTCTTGGTGTTCACAAAACGACTTATATATTCTTTTAAGGACTCATTTGGTTCCTGGGCACAATCGATTATTGTGCCCCCATTGCCCTTTAGTTCTTCACTCCCAACGAACTGCCTTCGAAAGGCCACCCAAAAAGTATCGAAATTCTTGATACAGCCTTGTGGTAGGCTGGTATACCATTTTAGAGCACTCCCCGTAAATGATTGGGAGAATGCTCTGCAAAGTAGCTTATTATCATCATCAAAGTTCATCATGAAGTTTTTAAATTGTTCCAAATGGTTGTCCGGATCAGTACTGCCATCGTACTTTTCCATTTTGGTGCTGTCAAACCTCTTAAGGAGGTTGCCGGACAGAATTTTGGAAGATAATGGAGATTGCCTCCAATTTCTGCCACGACTGAACACAGTATCCTCATTGGGAGTTGCAAAGATACCTGGTTTATCGTGGAAAGCGAAAGGATCCATCCGCATCCGGTCTACATGCCTCCGGCTGTGAGATGACCCTTTGCCGATATTCTTCTTTATCTGTCCATGTCTATCCCTTTTTCTTGAATATTTTTTGATCCGATTTTGCTTCTTTTTAGTTCGACCCTCATCGCTGCTAGAGGATAAGGATTCTTCAACTCCCTCATCATCCGAAGAGCTATCAGAAGACTCTGAGCCTGAGTCAGAACTCTCCACTGGTTTAGACCGGTGAGACTTTTTGGAGCTGGCATGAGTCTTTTTGGTACTCACATGAGTCTTTGAAGGCTCATGCTCTCTGGGGGTTATCGGTGTGATGAGAAACTGATTCTTTGGACTTTTCTTTCATGCCCATCTTAGCCTTTTCTGCCCTCAGAGCTTCTATTTCACCCTTTAACTTATCGCGCTCTTCGATAGTGTACTCATCGTTTTCACCCACCACTTCGAGCAAAACTGGTGGTACTTCCGGGGCGTCCGGATTCATTCAGACTGACTTTTCTTGCTGGTTTCGAATGCTTGATTCAGGCACCTTCTCCTCCTACTGTGGTCGCCAATTTGGTGTGGTTAATTATCGTCTGAGGGTAAATTTGTAATTTGTTCGGAGTTTTGTGGAAGTATATGGGTGTTTAATGTTTAGAGTAGAATGTAGAGGGAGAATTAAGCAGTCTGGTTGTATTTAATTTTCATTACCCACATTTAATGTAGGTGGTTGGGTATTTATACCCTTACATTTGGACTTTATGAGTTTTTTGGGTCATGTTTAATGGACCCGGGTCATGTTTAAAGACCCATGAGCTTTTAGTAGGAGAGCAAGTAGCTTAGTCAAGAAGTGTTTAGGTTTTTTAGTACTTTTGTCATAGTTCGAACAGTCTAATGGGCTAAATGTTCGAAGTGGTCTGTCCGGTCCGGAGGCCTTGGTCTGATCTGTCCCTGTCCGGGGATGAAGCAGAATTCAGACTCATCAATCATTATTTATTTATTTTTATTATCCCCAAGACTGATGAACCCCTCTAGAGAGATTATTTCACCTAAAAAATTAAAATAACCGCAAGGATTCATTTAATTTTGCTAAGTATCCATGAAACCCTCATGATGGCTAATTTCACCTACTTGAGTTAAAAATCTTAAGAATCAATTTGCATACGAGTTTCTCTAGTTCATGATTAACTTAATTTAAAATATTAAACCTTTGATTGAAATTAAAGTAATTGATTGAACCTTTTTCAAGTCCTAAGATCCTCATGAGATCAATTAACCTTCCGGAGGACCGACTAAATGATTCCATAAATCACCTAGCAAAATTCAAACCTTTAGTCATGCATATCCATATAATCATTCAGGAATATAAACCATTTATTTGAAAAATACATACAAAATATAGTTTGTTCAAACACATATCATGTGAAATAAGTCATAAAAAATATTAAATAGAAAAATTTATTTTTATTTATTTTTATAGTATTTTCCAACCTACCTGTTGTAGTCGGTGGGTCGATCGAGCCCGCCAACAAGCAACATCTTCTGTTGTTGGGTATATCCCCCAACCAATAAACAACTAATGATGTCGCTGGGTATATCACCCAGTCATCAACCACATGATGATGTCATCGCGACAACAATCAGTTGTTTTTTTCGTAAACTACGATGTTAATCCGCAACTGTAATAGGTACCTAACCATAATGAACGCTGCCAAACAGTCTTCGACTGAAGATAACATCTTAGGTTACTACGTTAATAAGTCGAAGTCCAGATAGGTCCGATTTGTCTTAAATCAGGGGTTGGTTGATTCTAAATTTAGGAGATAATTTCCTGTAACCAAACAAACCCTTGTTTATTGGGAAAATCCAGAATCCAATAAAATCTACATCTTTAATCATAAAACTTCAACACTCAATCATGAAACCCTTATCCATAGCTTAATAAGTCATTAAAAAAACAATCTTAATAATATGGATCTTGTATAAAAAAACATGATTTTGATTCAATAAAAGATGTACATCATGTTTATCTTGTAAAAATGAGAAGAGGGTTTTTGGCTCTCATACAAAATGATAGAACTGATATTAAATAGCCTAATGTAGTTTTTTATACACATAATAATAACGGTTCGATCTTGTGATTTACAAATAGAGATAAGATATATAACTTATTGTTTGCTTGCAATTCATTGTGAGTGATTGATTTTTCTTTTATGCTCTGTTGAATACACAATGTTTGTGGATCTTCCAATACAGAAAAACAGCCAATAACCTAATAGATTTAGATTGACGTAATATATTAATTTTAGTCTCTTTTATGTAGGAAATATAAGTAATAACCCTAATTGTATTAAGCTCATATGATTTAGCCACTTTGTGATCGACCGTCAAAACCACTAAATTGATTTATCAATTTAGTCTCTAAATTATTAGTTCACAACTGAGCCTAAATCTCGACACGATTACTACAATTATACCTCTTTCATGGATTTTCATATTTAGCCTTAATTCCTATTTATATTTAATATCATTAAGTGATAAACTATTAATTTAAGTTAACAAAGAACAAATATATATTTAGTATACTAATCTACAATTAATCCCATAGAGCTTATAGAAATTATCAAAATATTTCTTTTTCTATTTTATAAAAACAAATCCGAAAAAATCATAATAAAAATATGGTTGGTTTTTTTAAAAAAACTATAAACGGTATAAATATTAAATATATTTAAATAAAAATATTATTATATAACAAAAATAAAATAATATCAACTAAAATTTAATCTACGATAACAAGTTAAATATAAAAAAATGTTCACTAAAAAATTATCATTTTTATTCGCATGAAATCGTAATTAGAATATTCATTGTATTAAGTTTCCTTGAATAGGCCTCTAAGTTCTCTATATATTGAGAGCTTTACTTGAGTTTGAATTATAAAAAACAGTTCAATACAAAAAGGAACATTCCCTAATAAACACAAAACCCTAGCCGCTTCCTGCGGCTACTTCTCTATTTGTTTTTTAACATGGTATGAGAGCACGTGTGATTCTGAGAATTCTAAACATCCTCAACAAAGATGGTTGGAAATGAAGTCGTGGTCAGTCAAATCCCTGATGAATTAACAATACAGATAGTTGCCATTCTGAGAAATAGTTTCGGAACACAACAACAAACAACTAACCCCAAGAATTCATCCCTAGGGATTAAACTCGGCGGTGACAACTATGCCCTATGGGCAAACCTGTTGAAGAAGCAATTGGGGGAAGGAGGAGAGGTTCTCACATTACAGGGGAGCCGACACCTCTATTCAAAACTGATAACACATATACAAGGTGGGAACAAGATGATCAATGTGTTTTCACATGGATTATCCAGAATCTTGAATCCAGCTTGGTGAACAATGTCTCGCAATATCCCACTGCAAAAGCCCTCTGGGATGGGTTAGCTACCACATACGGTTCTGGTACAGATTCGTTGCGGGTGTTTGACCTTCATAAGAGGGCTAATTCATTAAGGCAATGGTCTGATACACTAGAAGATTTGTGGAACAAACTGCAGAACATCTGGATGTCTATAGATAGGCGAGATCTGAACCCTATGAAAAACCCAGAAGACATTCAAATCTACAATAAGAAGACTCAAGAACAAAGACTCTATCAATTGCTAATGGCGATTAATGACAAGTTGGAACCAGTCAAGAGAGATATCCTGAAAAAGGATCTTCTTCCTTCCGTGGAAACAGCGTATGCTACAATACGAAGGGAAGTGGCCATGCTTAATATACTAAAATCAAGTTCTTCTGATAGTGATTCGATTGAAATTGGAATGGGTTTGGCTGCTAAAGATTCTGCACAGAGGTTTAAATTCTGATCCAAAGAGAAAGAAGATAAATCCAAGTTGTATTGCACTCATTGTGGGATAAAGAAACACACTAAAGAGACATGTTTCCAGCTGGTTGGCTATCCAAAATGGTGGGAGGACGGCCATAAGGAGAATAATAAGCAGCATTTCAGATCAGCATTTCAGATCTAATGTCAAACGAGCTTCGTCTACAAGTGGCGGTGAAGATCCGACTAAAAATGAGCAAGGAAGTGGCACTGGTTTTGGAGGAATGGCGGCGAACTCCTATGAAAAACTTGAAGGTAAAGGGTTTGAGAAATCAATGAATTGGATCTTTGATTGCGGGGCTACGGACACCATGTCTTATGATCCTAAAGACTTTGGTGACATGTCATCTCCAAATAAGTCCCATATTGAGCTAGTGGAGAAATTTGTGAAGTCAAATGGGGAGGTTCAATTATGTTTTTGGAAAAAATGGAAATTAAAAAATGCCTCCACATTATTATTTGTTAGTCAATTGATAAAACAACTCAACTGTGTGGTTCTTATGTATCCATTTTTTTGCATTTTATAGGACATTCGTACGAAGGAGATCATTGGGCGTGATACTGAACAAGGAGGTCTTTATTATGTTGATGAGGTAGTTCATAAGGGACATGCCATGTTTGCTCATGGAACAACTGAAAGGCAACCTTGGTTATGGAACCGACGACTTGGTTATCCTTCTTTTAGCTATCTTAAAAGTTTGTTTCCTAGTCTTTTTTTGAATAATTCCATTCATGAGAAATGTGAAACCTGTATTCTTGCAAAAAAATCGTAGGGTCTCATTTAATCAAAGTAATACTAGAGTTGATTATGCTTTTTCGCTAATCCATTCTGATGTTTGGGGTCCAGCACCAAATTCCACTAACAATCAAATCATATACTTTATTTTATTTGTGGATGATTTCTCAAGAATGACTGGGATATACTTCATGAAACATAAATCGGAAGTACCATAAATATTTGTTTGTTTTTACAAAATGATTTTGATTCAATTTGAAAAAAAAAATACAGATTCTCCGTTCTGATAATGGAACAGAGTTTGTCAACCAAATAATGCATAATTTTTTTAAAACAAATGGTCTTATCCATCAAGCCACTTGTCCAAACACACCTCAACAAAACGGTACTTCAGAACGAAAAAATCGTACTTTACTTGAAAACACTCGTGCTATTATGATTGAATCTAGAGTTCCTCATTCTCTTTGGCCAGCAGTTCTAGCTACATCCACGTATCTTGCAAATCGTCTACCAATCCGATATCTAGGAGATAAAACTCCGTTACAAGTGATTGCCACCCAAGTTACAATTCCATCTGTTATGACCTTACCACCATGTGTCTTTGGTTGTTCGGTGTTTGTTCATATCCCTAAAACTAGTTTAAATAAACTTAATCCGTGTGTTGAAAAGTGTGTATTCGTTGGGTATGGTGTCCATCAAATGGACTATCGGTGTTACAATCATGTTACTCTTCGAATCGATGTCACCATGAACTGTAACTTCTTAGAATCCGATTATTTTTTTGACCACCAATCTCGTGCTCAGGGGGAGAAAGTAAGTGAATCACTCGACTGGTTGCTATATGAAAGTTACTTTGAGAATGTGCCGACAGAGTCGGTAGATGGCGCCAACATAAAAGAGACTGACGAGGCAGTTCTTACCACCAATGGTTCTCCCGAAGATAATGTCGAACAAGAAATAAATACCATGGATACTACCAGCGAATCAGCTGAAGAAAATGCCCATCAAGAGGTAAACAATTTACAATGTCATAATTCACAAAGTGCTACTGACCATGACATTTCAGGAAGTTCATTTTTTGAAACTCAAACTCTGGTTCTTCCCCCAAGAAAAAATAGAGGGGTTCCTCCTGACCGATATTCACCGGAACATGTTCCTCGTGCTTCAACATTTCTGGTAACAACGGACAGGAAAGGAATGATGAAGATTGCAAAGGCGTTTTCAGTTACTATTCTCTCTGAACAAATCCCTAAAACAGATCAAGAAGCTAAGAAGATGACTGAATGGTACGAGGCAATGAATACCGAAATTGAAGCTCTAAAAAGGAATGGTACATGGGAGAATTGTGTGTTACCACAAGGGAAGAAAGCAGTCGGGTGTAGATGGGTGTTTAATATAAAATATAAATCGGATGGCACCATTGAGCGAAACAAGGCAAGATTGGTTGCCAAAGGATATACACAAACATATGGTATAGTCTACTCTGAAATGTTCTCTCCGGTTGCAAAGATTGAAACTATCAGAGTTATACTTTCAATAGCCGCGAATAAAGATTGGCCTCTTCATCAATTTGTTGTAAATAATGCTTTCTTACATGGAGACTTGGAAGAAGAGGTATATATGGAACCCCCACCAGGGTTCTCTATTGGTTTTTAAGAAAATAAGGTATGTAAACTAAAAAAGGCATTATATGGGCTCAAACAGTCTCCACGTGCTTGGTTTGGGAGATTTACAATGGCAATGAAGCAGTATAGCTACAAACAGAGTAATGGGGATCATACCTTGTATTACAAAAAAGAGGATAATTAGTCACTTGTCTTATGATATATGTCGACGATATGATTATAACGGGGAATGACGAAGAAGAAATTAGCTCTCTTAGGAAAAACCTCTTCAAGGAGTTCAAAATGAAAGACCTTGGGGGATTGAAGTGTTTCCTAGGAATCGAGGTTCTTAGGTCAAAAGGAAAGATTTATATCTTCCAACGGAAATATATATTGGATTTATTAGCTGAAGTTAGCATGGTGGATTGCAAACCAAATGACACTCTTATGGTTGTAAATCACAAACTAAAGATAATTGAAGGGGCCAGACCAGCGAGTAAAGAAAGGTACCAAAGGTTGGTGGGAAAATTGATTTACCTGGCTCACACTCGACCCGACATTGCATACGCGGTGGGAGTACTTACCAGTTCATGCATCATCCTCAGGAACACCATATGGAGGCAGTAATAAGGATTATTAGATATCTCAAAGGCACACCAGGGAGAGGCATAATTTTTAAGAAAAATGGACACCTTGATGTTGAAGTATTCACAGATGCTGATTGAGGAGGGAATCCTAACAACAAGCGATCAATTGCTGGCTACTTTACTCTTCTTGGAGGTAACTTGGTGACTTGGAGGAGTAAGAAACAGAAAGTAGTATCACTGCCAAGTGCTTAAGCATAATTTATAGGAATCGTTAAGGGGATTACCGAGATACTTTGGTCAAATAAGATAATGAAAGAAATCGGATCCCCTCTAAAGTGTCCAACTCAGTTAATGTGCGATAATAAAGTTGCGATTAAGATTTCATAGAACCCGGTACAACACGATAGAACAAAGCACGTTGAAATAGATAGGCACTTCATAAAAGAAAAGATTGAAGATGGGACAGTTGAACTTTTGTTTGTTAGATCCGAAGACCAACTGGCAGACATCCTGACAAAAGCGGTTGCTCCAAGAACATTCGAATCAGTTTTATCCAAGTTGAGTATTGGTGATCCCACTACGCAACTTGAGGGGGAGTGTTAGAATATTCAGTGTATTAAGTTTCCTTGTATAGGCCTTTTAGTTCTATATATATTGAGAGCCTTACTTGGGTTTTCATTATAAAAAATAGTTTAATACAAAAAGGAACCTTCCCTAATAAACACAAAACCCTATCCGCTTCCTGCGGCTACTTTTCTCTTTGTTTTTAAATAGTAATATATAATTAAAATTTAATAATACACAAATATAAATCAGATATGTCGAAAAAACCCAATACTCATCCTCTTCAAGTAAAACTAAACCTACTGATTCCAAAGTTTGGAGAAGATTAATAAAAAATAATATAAGAAATATTCATATTTTGGAACGTTAGAAGTGGTAAAATTGAATTATGCCTTTATAGTTGGAATAGATCTTTAAGTTTAATGTCACTATCTTATAATGAAGACAATTTTTGGTATAATCAAACCAAAGTTTCTCAGTTTTGGCGAAACAAGGTTTCAAATATTAATAAAATTAAAAATAATGTTCTCCCATTTGATATAAATAGAATCACCAAGTTCAAATATTGCATGAGAATATACCATTATTTGGAATGTGTCTTGTGATGGATATTTCTCATTAAAAGAAACTTGGCAGAGTATTAGACAAAATAACAATAAAACAATGTTACACAAACAATTATAGAATAGAATCACTCCAAAGAAGTGTTTCTTCATTCTTTGGAGGATGCTCACTGGATTTATGCCTAGTGATTCAATTATACAAAAGAAAATTTTAAATATTACTTCCAAATGAAAACACTGTGAGAATTCAAAAAACATAACTCATGTATTTGTGGACTGTAATATTTCTTGGGAAGTCTCACAATATCTTGCACGCCTTCTTAATATTCTAATAAACAGCTATATGATTATTATCATATATTTAGTCTTTGGTTCATATAAATCAATAAACAAACTCATATAAGAACTATAGTCCCCTCCATCATATGCTGGACCATTTGTTCTGCCACAAACAAAACAAAGAACAAAAACATTAAAATATCTTCAACACATATTATTAACAAATTTATAATTATTATAACTAATCTTGAGTATTCTAATCTTCCAAAACATAAACATTGGTTTGGTGACTTGAAAACAACTAATGTGATTGGTTGTTTTCATCACCTACCTACGAAAAAAATTGTTTCTTATGTCAAATGGTATCCTCCTATTAACAATAGAATAATGATCAACTGTGATGGTTCTTGTTTAAATAATAGTGAATCTAGTGGAGGTTTTATTATAAGAAACGAATAAAAAAGTTGAATTAATGTATGTTATTGGTAGGATATTTGTTCAAAACTACCCTCTGATTGTAGAAACCAAGACCTTACTTGAGGATCTCATTTTCCGTAAAACTAAAGATATTACTAATTTAGACATTGAAATAGATTCTCTTATATTTTTTAAAAATCTAAGTTATGGAAATTCCCCGTGGTATCTGTTTCCTTTATTTAACATTTGCAGACAATTAATATATTTGAAAATAACTATAAGACATATTTATAGGGATCAAAATTGTCTATGTTGCAGGTACATGTTAAATTAAGCTATTATGCAGATGAACCATAATCGAAGATTAGTAGATAGCCTATAAAAGATGGAAGTTCATGGGAAAAACTTAAAATATTAGACATTTAAAATTTAAAATTTATCATTCTCTAACTTTAAAACATTATGTAAGATTATGTGATATCGACCACTAGCTTGACTTAAGTTATATTTTTTTTTGTCTTCTCGACATTTTCAATGGAAATGATTTTGACTGGAAAAATAATATTGAAAAAAATATTTTTTTACGAATATATTATTTTTCCAGCCTTTTCCAATAATATAATGGTACAAAAACGAAATTCATACAACAACCATAAAAGTAGGCCAACCTCAACTGTAACGAAGAGATGTAAAGCATTTTAAAAGATATCTACATGGATGTAATTTAAAATAAAGGACGGCCAAATTGAAACCTATTATTCTTACAATAAGACACCAAAAATTTGAATTTTTCGCCAAAAACTTGAAAATACTATTGTCTCTTATATATCAACATTTATTTTTATGAAGGTAAAATGGGCTTTTCAAATTTCTAGTTCATATTTTAGAATCTCATTATAAAACAATTAAATCTCGTTATACGTATTTTTCCGTTTCAAAAAATCTCAATTTAACCGAACCTATGTTATGCGGATTCTTTCTTTTGAAAAAATCTCAATTCAACCGAACCTTTTAAAATATTCAATGTCATTCGAGATGCGATAAAAATTAATTAATTTTTTTAATATATTATAATATACCCATTCAGTACATCAATTCTGAGTAAATAATATTTCTAGACTAATAAGACATTTATATATCAAAATATTATAAACAATGTCAATGGTTATATTTGTTCCGATTACAAATATATAAATAATATAAACCGGAAGAAAAATAATCTTTTTTTTTTCAAAAGAAAATCTATGTTTACACTCACTTATTATTATTATTATTATTATTATTATTATTATTATTATTATTATTATTATTATTATTATTATTATTATTATTATTATTATTAGTGGTGTCGTGACTAAGCATATAAAACAAACAATTTTCTTTTGCACTAACTAAAACGATTTTTCAGTATACGTACTTCACGATTGATTCCAGACAGATTCAGATAGAGTTTTCGACTTTGGAAGATGCTGGGCGATTGTGGGTTAATCGATTCTGGAAGGTTGATGGTAAACTCATGAGAGTTATTAAATGGTGTCCTAAGAGTTCACGAAACTTTGAGTGTCCATTAGCTTTATTGTGGGTTCGCTTTGAGAAACTAGAAGAATTCATGTATAACAGTGATGTTATACATGCTTTGGCATCTTCAATTGGTTTTGTTCATCATATTGTTGTACCTGAACTAAATAGGGCTAGTTGGAACGCTTGTTTTGCGTTGATAGAGGTGGATGTTTCTTGCATTCTAAAGAGGAAGTTATCAGTGGATTTTGGAGATAACAAAGAGTTCTTGATAAAGGTTAGTTACAAAAATGCACCAGCTTACTGCATGCTGTGTCATCATATTGGTCACGATGGAGATAAATGTAAAAAGAACCAAGTACAGGAATCCAAGAACGAAAAGGAAAGTAATGATATTATTGATAGAACTAATGGTGTACATGATTCTGTTCAAGATGTAGCCAAGATTGACAAGAATACAAAGACCACTAGGGTTCAAACTTTTGCACAAGTATATAGGAGAAAGCTAAAATCTATTGTTACTAAGAAAGACCGTTCTTATGTCTCATGTCCTTCAACTAGTGTTGGAAGCCCAGTGAAAGCTAAATATGTCTCTATAAATGAGCCTGATATAATCAGTGCTCTCCAAAACATTGAGGTGGAGGAGAACTGTAACTCACTGGCTTCTCCTCGCATCAGAATGGTTGGTAGTCTTAATTCTTCTCCAAGAGCTAGTTCGAATGCTCAAGATTTTGAAGCTGTCATAACAAGGAAAATAAAATCATCACAGAAGAATAACTCAAGAAATCTGACAATTAATTCTCTTAGTAAGAGAGACAAAGTTCTACAAAACTCTGCATCAGATGATGATTAACTTCATTAGCTGGAATGCACGGGGAGTACACAACAATCCTACTATAGCAAGGCTAAAGGACATTATCAAAAAGGAGAAAGTAAAACTGGTGTCTATCCAGGAGCCAATGGCAAGGGTTGATAAGGTGGAACTGGTTGCGAAAAGGATTGGTCTTGAGAACTATGTTATTAATACATCTAACAAAATATGGCTATTCTGGTCTACTGATGTTGAGGTTACTGTTATTGAGGACCAAGTTCAGTATTTACATGTCTCCATCAATTATGCTTCTAATAAATGTAACCTTACTTCTGTTTATGCAAGTAACCTAAGAACTCAAAGAAGATTGCTTTGGGAACAGTTATGTAACATTACCTGTAATGAAAGCTGGGTACTTGCTGGAGACTTTAATACTTCTAGATGTCCTGACGATCAACTCCACTGTATGAACTATGATGGGGCAAGCGCTGAGGAGTTTAATGACTTCATAAGACTGTGTGATCTAGAGGTGCCTGCTCACAGTGGCTCACGATATACATGGAGCAACAATACAAACTGGAAGAGATTAGACTGGGTATTGGTGAATCAATTTATGCTTAACAACTTAAGCATCCAGGTTTGTCACATGGTCAGAACTTGTTCTGACCATGCTCTACTACTGATTTCAATTGCAAAAACTTCCAATGTGTTATCAAATCACAGAAAGGGTTCATTCAAATTTCTCAATGCTTGGGCCAACCACCCTGACTTCATGAGTTGTGTAAGTCAGAGTTGGTCTAAGCCCTGTAATGGTGAGGATAGTACTATGTTTTGGTACAAGCTGAAAAGGCTAAAAAAGTGTTTAAAAAACTGGAATTTTGCTTCTTTTGGAAACATATTCAGTAAGGTAAAAGAAGCTATCACAGCTGTAGAAAACTGTGAATTACCAAAATATAAAGGATGCTGTTTCAAAAGCTAATTTTTCAAAAGCTAATAGCATCCTCATCCTAGCTTTGAAGGATGAGGAAAGCTATTGGAAACAAAAGTGTTTTAATTCATGGTTGAGTGACAGTGATGGTAATACCAAACTCTATCACAGTTATGTTAAAATGAAGATAAAGAAAAATGCCATTGTAGGAATAAAAGACAAGGAGGTTTGGATAACTGACCAGAATGATATTGCTACCTCTGCAGTATCTCATTTTAAATCCATTCTCTCAGATGTTCCTGATAACATACAGATTGTTAATGAGCAAGATTCAATTCTAAATAACATTCCTAATATGGTTAGGGACTGTGATAATGCTGAGATTGGTAAACCTATAACTAGTGAGGAAATTAGAACTGTTTTAAATGGTATGAAGAAAGACAGTGCTCCAGGAATAGATGGTTTTAACACCTTCTTCCTAAAGCACTGTTGGGAAATCATAAAGGTTGATCTTTGTAAATCTATAAATGCATATATTTCTGGTGCACCTATACCAAAGGGGATCTTTGCTACAGGGATAGTATTGGTCCCTAAAGTAGCAAATCCTATCACATGGAATAATTTTAGGCCACTAAGCATGTGTACTGTTGTTAATAGACTTTATTCTGCAATTATCAACAGGAGAATTTCTTATTTGCTTCCTACAATTATATCTAGAGGACAGTCTGCCTTTGTAAAAGAGAGGCTTGTTCATGAAAATATCCTTGTGATTAAAGAAATGCTTCATCATATTGATAGAAAGCCTTCTAAAGGCAACATTATTTTACAATTGGATATGACAAAGGCGTTTGACAAGCTGTCTCACACCTTTGTCATAAAAACACTTAGATGCTTTGGGTTTTCTGATGCAAATGTGTCTATTGTGCATAAGTTAATTTCTAATGTGATGTTATCTGTCCTACTAAATGGTTCAAGCTCAGGTTATTTCCCTCAGAATGTAGGATTGAGACAAGGAGATCCCCTATCTCCCTGCCTCTTTATACTTGCTGAGGAAGCTCTTTTGAGAGGACTATCAAACCTATATAATTCTGATAATTCTATGCAGTTTCATATTAAAGCAGGATATGTCTTACCTTGCCTAGCATTTGCAGACGACGTGGTCATTTTCTCCAACAGCACTCCATTGGCAATTAAAAACTTAAGTGACCTGCTAGCCAAATACCAAAATGAGTCAGGGCAAGTGATAAATATAGACAAAACAAAGGTGATTACTTCTAAAAGAAGTGCAAGGATTAATACTGCCAGAATTGAAGCAACCATGGGCTACAAGACAGAAAATGCCCCTTTTTGCTATTTGGGAATTACAATTGCACCAAACAACAAAGGGAAGCATTTCTCAACTCTTTTATCTAAGATACTTAATAAGATAAATGATTGGGACTTAAAGAACCTGTCTTATAGTGGCAGATTGTCACTTATAAGACACGTTCTTTATCCCATCATCTTCTTTTGGATGCAAAATGGTATTATACCAAGCAGCATTTTATCTAAACTTGAAATTTACTTTAATAGATTTTTGTGGAGATCGAAAGTAAATGAAGGGGCAATACATTGGGTATCATGGAGACATCTTTGCAAGCCCTATAAAGAGGGTGGTTTAAATGTCAAACTGTTGTCTGACATTCAACTGTCATTTGCCTATAAACTCTGGTTTAGTTTTAGAAAAGGGTGTTCACTTTGGTCTGAATTAACTTCTAAAATATATTGTTTGGAGAGACACCCTATTAATGCTAGGTGTAGAGTCAGTGACTCTATAGTATGGAAAGGCTTATGCTCTGTTAGAGAGAAGGCTGAGCAGTATGTTCAATGGGAAATTGGCTGTGGAAATATAGATTTTTGGAGGGACTCATGGCATGAGATGCCTCCAATTATTAATGCTGAAAACTTCTGGTATCTTCCAGCAAAAGCTAAAACTTTTTGGAAAAATGAAAGTTGGGATTTGAATTTACTGCCCTCCTTAACTAGTGAGAGACAGCAACACATACAACGTGTTAAAATCACTCCTGATAAGGAGGATAGTATAAAATGGAGCTTATCAAATGACAAGAGATTTAACACAAAGAAGACTTGGGAAAGCATTAGATCAAAAAACAAAACTTCTTTTTTCTTTAAAAAGATTTGGCACAGTTTTATGCCAAAAACATTTTCGTTTTTGTGCTGGAAGATACTAAAGAATTTCATTCCAATAGACAGTATACTATTGAAAAAGCATTTCATTATAGTTTCAAAGTGTCAGTTTTGCTGCAATTATGAAGAGACTTCACACCTCTTCATCAATTTCAGCTACTCCTGGCCCATATGGAACTACTATGGAATGCTTTTCAAAATACCAGTAAGAAGACACATGGGGATTAGACACATGCTTTGGGTTTGGTTCAAGTCTACTAACTGTAACTTTCATATTACACATATTGTGCCTCAGTTGATACTATGGGCTATTTGGTACAATAGAAATCACAGTAAATTTGATAAAGCTATCGACTGCTTTCAAAATATTGTCAAAAGAATTAACAGGTTTATCTTAGCCATAGACTTAAAACTCAGGGCTAAGCATTGGGTTTTGGTTGAAAATGCAGGACTGAAACTAGGTGCACAATCTATATGTAACAGAAAGGCTACTTACCATTGTTGGAGAGCTCCTGTTCTGGGCCGTCTCAAAGTAAATGTCGATGGAGCTTGCGACTTCACGGGAGAGGCGACTGGAGGCGTAGTCGTTCGGGACCATACAGGACGCTGCATCGAAGGTGCTGGATTCACATTTGGGAAGCTTTCGCCGTTCCAGGCAGAGAGGCGTGCCTTGTTGGAGGCCCTTCTTCTGTGCTATAGAAGACGATGGAAAAACGTCGATGTTGAACTGGATTGCTTGACATTAGTGAACCAAATTTCTTCAGATGAATTTCTTTGCCAAGGAATAGCATTGTGCAAAGAAATGTTGGACCCATCCATGACTGTAAGACACATATCTCGAACTGGAAATATGGCGGCTGATTGGGTTTCGAAGCATTCATTGATAATGAGAAGAAATTGGGGTTTCAAAGGCAATCAAGTGCCAAATTCGCTATTAGCAATTTTGACGCTTGAGAGCCTGGGCGTTGGATATATCGATCCAGGCTAGGAAGATGGAAAGTGTTTAATGGAGGCGAAAGAGAGAAGAATCTGAATGAAGATGGAAATTAGGGTTTCTTTCTAATTTAGGGCTCGATCTCATGATTTAGGTATTAGGGTTTCTTTTCTTACCCTTTATCTAAAAATGGGCCTTGTAATTTCTTTCAAAGGTCTGTAGGCCTCTTTTGTATTACACACTTTATTCTATTAATAAAATAGTAACCTATTTGCTGAAAAAAAAACTAAAACGATTTTTTATTTATTCAATATATAAAAATATAAAATATATCATTTATACATGAACAGAAAAATAATATGTCAGCATGTCCTCTCTTGTATAGAAATTATCAGTTTATAATAATCTAACAAAAAGTACTATTTAGGTTATAAATATAATCTTAAATGGTTAACGAACTACATTTTTTTCTATTAAATTTATTTGAGTCATTATTTGATTATAGATTTTAAATTTCATAATGATAAACTTTTTATAAGGTTATAAATGGTAATTTTTAATCTATTTTAATAAAAAAATAACATGCATAAGTATTGGCCAAAGATAAAAATAAAAGATTTAAATTTCGTAATATAAAAAAAATTATAATTTGAGAACTAATTATTATGAAACAACGACAAACCGAGGTGGACAGAATTTAATAGAAAAATACAAAATGAAAAGCAATCCTTTTTTAAAATCGACAATTAATTAAAAGAATATATTAGTTTAAATTAAATATTAAACGTCATGTTATATAACTTTGTAGCAATGCAAGTAATTGCGTGCGTTTCCTTTTTACCTCCAATTCACTAAAAAGATGATATTTTCTTTACATGCCTTAGGTGCACGTTATTTATGTAAAAACTGTTGCCATCAATAATAATTTAGAAGAAGGACGACTTTAATAGTATATTGTAAAACGAGATGATTTAGATGCGCGTTATCTTTTTAGTGGAGTTAGTTGGTCATTTTGTTTTAGAAGAACATATTTTGGAAGTACGTTGTGTTTTTCTTTGTTCTACCATGGAACAATTAGTTACACCGGTAATCTCCGATACGAAATTTCTGTTGATTTCAGATGAATAAATTTCAAACAAAAGCTATGAAAAGCTTCGATAATTTTATTAGGTAATATAAATAACTATTAAATAGTCAGTACACAAATGAAACTGACACCTAAAAGAGAAACTGAAAGGACAATAAAAAAACGGAAACAAAATTAAATGACACAAACTTAAGTGGAGTGTAACTCTTATCTTGACCAAATAAAGCATTAAAGTCTAATGCTTATTAGATACCTCTGCAGGTAGATGCATCTCCGCTGTGTCCTTTGCTAGTAGATGCACTATTGGATCCTTTAATAAAACATTAAATTCCTAACATTGCTTCCCCTAAACTGAAAGCAATAGCTTCAGTTTATCTTCTCGCAAACTCCAAGTTTCTCTCTTAATCGAGCAAAAGCTTCCAACTTCAATGGTTTAGTCAATATGTCTGCAACCTGATCATTGGTACCACAATGAACCAATTTCACAATTTCATCTTTCACAAGATCCCTCAAAAAATGAAACCTAACATCAATATGCTTGCTACGACCATGAAGAACAGGGTTCTTTGATAGTTTAATTGTTGAGTTGTTATCACACATAATTGTAGTGCAACCTGACTGCATCATACCAATTTCTTCTAAAATCCTTCTCATCCAAATACATTGACAAGCACAAAATGCTGCAGCTATGAACTCAGCTTCAGTGGTGGATAGAGTGACTACCGGTTGTTTCTTTGAAGCCCAAGAAACTGCTCCTCCACTTAATAAGAAAGCATATCCACTTGTGCTTCGTCTATTATCAATGTCTCCAGCATAATCACTATCAGTATAGACACTCAAATCCTCCAGCATTCCCTTTTTGTAAAACACACCGAATCTAGTCGTTCCTCGTATGTACCTTAGAACACGCTTTGCTGCTTGCATATGTTCCTCTCTAGGATCGGACATGTATCTGCTCAATAGACAAACCACAAACATCAGATCAGGCCTTGTCGTCGTGATATACATTAAAATTCCAATGAGTTGTTTATATATTGTGCAATCAACTCTCTTAGCATCACTATCTTTTGATAACTTCACTCCAGGCACAGTAGGATTCTTGACATCATTTCCGTTATGCAGATTAAGCCTTTCAAGAATCTCTCCAGCATATTTCTTTTGATGGATGAAGATTCCATCACCATCCTGTGTCACCTCAACACCCAAAAAATACTTCGTTTTCCCCAAATCAGTCATCTCAAAATCATTTTTCATCGATAATTTAAACTCCTCAAGCATATTTTCATCATTTCCTGTGAAGATTAAATCATCTACATAAAGACTAACAATAATAATCTTGTTACCTCCATCAGTTTTCACGAATAGTGTGTACTCATGCTCACACCTTTGAAATCCTTCTCTAACAAAGTATGCCTCAATTTTACTGTACCAAGCTCTTGGGGCTTGTTTTAAACCATATAAAGCCTTCACCAACTTGTAAACCTTGTGTTCTTCTCCTTCCTTTATGTATCCTTGCGGTTGATCTACAAACACATCTTCTGATAGTTCGCCGTAAAGAAACGCACTCTTTACGTCTAACTGATAAACACACCAATTCTTTTGAGCTGCTACAGCTAGCATCGTACGAATAGTATCCCAACGCGCAACAGGAGCAAATACTTCACTGTAATCTACTCCTTCTTCTTGCGCATAGCCTTTGACCACCAATCGAGCTTTGTATTTTTCAACCTCTCCCTTCTCGTTGAGCTTGGTTTTATAAAGCCATTTAACACCAATTCTCTTTGCTCCACTTGGAAGATTTGTGAGAAACCAAGTTCCGTTCTTTTCTATTGACTCCAACTCTGTCTTCATAGCATTAACCCATTTTTCTTCCTTAATAGCTTCATTGAATGTTACAAGATCATCGCTTGACATAAACATTACAAGACCCGAAACTTCTTCTTCTTCCTCCCATCCGGTCTCGTAATCCTGCAAATAAGTTGGTCTTCTTCTGATTCTCTGAGGCCTAAGAGATTCTGCTGGATTCAAAACTTCTTCTTCTTCATTTATTTGCTCTGTTTCAGGCTCATGAGTCACTTCTTCAACATTCTCCTCAGTTTCAGTTTCTCTATCCTCCCAAATTAATTTCTTAGCCTCTGATTCTTTTGTTTTATGTCCCAAATCCCAATTTTTCTCTTCTTCGAAAATCACATCCCTACTTGTAATGACCTTTTTTGTTTTTGGGTTGTATAGGCGATAACCCTTGGATTTGCTGCCTACTCCAATAAGCACACATATGTTGCTTTTATCATCAAGTTTTTTTCTTTTCTGATCTGCAACATGGACATGAGCGATACAACCAAAAATTCTAAAGTAATCAACTCTAGGCTTTATTCCACTCCATATTTCTTCAGGTGTTTTTCCTTGTGTCACGGAAGTTGGACTTCGATTCAAGACGTTATAGCCCATTTTGATGCTTCCGCCCAAAAATGTTTAGGAACTCCTTTATCATTCAAAATACACCGCACCATATTCATTATTGTCCGGTTCTTGCGCTCAACAATTCCGTTTTGTTGCGGAGTGAAAGCTGTAGTGAGTTGTCTGCTAATTCCGGCTTCCTCACAAAAATCAGTGAACTCATTTGAAGTGAATTCACCGCCTCTGTCTGTTCGTAGACATGCTAGCGTTTCTCCACTCTCTTTCTCTACCTGGATCTTGAATCGAGTAAAGAATATAAAAGCTTCTGACTTTAATGACAAAAAATATATCCATACCTTTCTGCTAAAGTCATCGATGAAAGTAAGAATATATCTCTTGTCAGAGTTCGATGCTGGAGAAATTGGCCCACATATATCAGCATGTACCAGCTGCAACCTCCTTGACGAACGCCACAAACTTTGTTTAGGGATACTCTCACGATGTTGTTTACCAACAAAACAGCTAACACATTTCTCAGCTTCGTTGGTGCTCAGATGTGGTATCCCTTTGACCATATTCTGATATTTGAGAGTTCTTAAACCTTTGTAACTTAAGTGCCCATACCTTCGATGCCAAAGTTTAAGCTCATCCATTGCTGTTATTTTCAAACATTTCTCAGCCGTAAATAAGTTACCTTTTGAGGCCAAAATCTTGAACAATTTATTTTCTGTCATTTTTGCTTGCATAACCAGCCCTAACTCCGGGTGATAAAGCTTGCATACTTCATGATGTATCAAAATCTTGCAGCCTTTTTGTCCAAGTTGTCCCAAGCTTACCAAGTTACTCGTTAATTTTGGTACTAGATATACATCTGAAATTACATGAGTCCTTCCATTGACACGTAAAGTTGCAATACCTTTTCCAATTACCGAAAGAATAGAATAGTTACCGAGTTTTACGAAGGATTGAAACTCTTCATCAAGCTTTGAAAACCATGCTTTGTCTCCTGTCATGTGGTTGGAACAGCCTGAATCAAGATACCACGCAAATTTTCTTTCTTCTGGAACTGGTGTGTACGCTATTAACAAAACATCACCTTCCTCTTCTCCAATCTCTGCATAGTTCGTCTTCTCTTCCATAGGACATTCGTATGATAAATGTCCAAGTTTGTGACAACGATAGCATTCCACCCTTTCCTTGTTAAATCTACCTCTTCTTCTTCCTCTGCCTCTTCCATTTCGATACTCGTATGAAACTTTGAGTACCTGTTCTTCTTATACTATTCTTGGCTTTCTCATTTTCTGCTCATGAACAAGTAATGAGCTTTGCAAGGTATCGACTGATAAACTGTCAATATCTTTCGATTCTCCAATTGAACACACAATCTAGTTGAATTTTTCAGTCAGAGTTCGCAAGATCTTTTCCACAATTTTGACATCTTGCATATCATCCCCACAGTTTCTCATGTTGTTTGCTACCACCATCACCCTTGTGAAGTAATTGGAGATGGATTCTCCATTTTTCATCTCGAGCAATTCAAACGTTCTCCTCAAAGTTTGTAACTGCGCACGCTTCACTCTTGTATTTCCGTGATATTTGGTCTTCATAGAATCCCACAACTGATTTGACGTCTCTTTCAAAGTTATCGTCTTAAGAATTGATTTGTCAATCGCATTGAACAGATAATTCTTTGCCTTCAAATCCTTTAACCTTGCATCAGCAAGGGTCTTCTTCTCTGCTTCGGTCAATCATTCTTTGTTAATTGGTTCATCAATTCCATCTTCCACAACATCAAAATACTCCTTTGACCGAAGAAGATTTTCCATAAGGAGACTCCAATGGTCATAATTTCCATCGAATTTTGGTATACAAGGTTGACCAAAATTACTCGATTCGCCCATCTTTTCTATGTGCTTGCTCTCTTTCTCTTTTAATTTAATGGCTCTGATACCAATTTTGTTGATTTCAGATGAATAAATCTCAGACAAAAGCTATGAAAAGCTTCGATAATTTTATTAGGTAATATAAATGGCTATTAAATAGTCAGTACACAAATGAAACTGACACCTAAGAAGAGAAACTGAAAGGACAATAAAAAAACGGAAACACAATTAAATGACACAAACTTAAGTGGAGTGTAACTCCTATCTTGACCAAATAAAGCATTAAAGTCTAATGCTTATTAGATACCTCTGCTGGTAGATGCATCTCCGCTGTGTCCTTTGCTAGTAGATGCACTATTGGATCCCTTAAATAAAACATTAAATTCCTAACAATTTATGTACTTAACAATGTAGCTGGAGTATTAAACAACAAAGTAGGTTAAGAATTTTGATTAGTCACCGGACTTTGTTATGTGTATCAAATATGTTATTGATATTATTTTTTATCAAAAGGGTCATTTTTATTGGTTTTTTGTTACATTGTGGTCACTCACGGGTGACTACGGATGCAAATCAAGACAAACAAAGTGACCACATATGTAAAATGAAGCCAACAAAAATGACTGTTTTGATTAAAAAAAAAATTAAGTGGCATTTTTGATACACATGACAAAGTCCGGTGCCTAATCAAGGTTTTTAGCCCAATAAAATATGTAAAACTACTAGCACCAGGCAAGTTAACTTTTATAGCTCTATAATAAATAGTGAAATGAAATTTTTGAATTTTTTATTACCATTTAAATAATTACATAATAAAAATGTGCTTTTTTATTTTGTTTGTGTTTTTATAATATGTTATTACCAAAATATTTAAAAAAAATACGAGTGAATGTTAAAAAAATGTTATCAAAGTATTTATAATAATACTTGTTGTGTTTTATATAGACTTATTTATTTTATCTAAGATTTTAATGTTTGAAACAAGAGTAAATATGTAAATAATTTATGAGGAATTTGTGTTTTTGAAATTTAATATAATAGACTTGCTCATATAACACATAATATTTTAAATAAAATTGTTAAAATTAGACTTATGTGAGAAATACAAATTTTGTATGAGATCTAAAATGATTCATAAATGTTACAAATCCATAGAAAAATATATAAAAATTTGGACTAAATACATATATATATATATATATATATATATATATATATGCGATCATATGGAAGTAAGCAAACACTTAAAAAAGACATGAAAAGTTTGATCATGTAATTGTATCTAAGCGGCTTAGACAAATATAAGTGTTTATATACTAAGTTCGTTGTGACAGAATGGTCATGGTTTGTCTATCCGCACGTGCCATATTCATACTAAGTGATGACGTGAATCAGATTATTCAGATTAAGATATTTTTGTTATCTACTTTAAAGATGAATAATCCTAAGGAAATATAGATTATTTTAGGAATACAGGTATAAAAAATAACGGGGATTATGCCCTAAGTCAGTCCGATTATATTAAAAAATTAATTGATGAATTCAAACATTTGAAATTCAAAAAAGCACACATGTTGTTTGATCATAGTTTAAAACTTGGAAAGAATGAGGGACAAATAGTGTATTTCGTTCGTGGTAAGTAAATTAACTGAATTTACAAGTAATTCAAGTACGAAGCATTGGGATGAAATTTAAAGGGTTTTAGGGTAATTAAAGAAGATAAAAAAATACATGTATCCAATATTCTAATTTTCATGAGGTGCTTGAGGGATACACAAATGCGAGTTGGATGACTAGTTTAGTCGATAACAAATCGACTACAAGATGACTACTTTAGCATGTGGAATTATTTCTTGGAGATCAAAGAAAAAAATTATATATCCCACTAGACTGAGAAGTTTGAGCTTTAGCATTAGCCGCAAAGAGGGTGAATGGTTGAGGGATCTCTTGCTAGAGATACATTCACCTCTAAGGTGAATATGACAGTCCAAATACATTGGGATACTTAAACAACTCTTGGTAAAGCCTACGATGACATATATTATGGAAAGTCTAAGATATGAGTACATTCGATAACAAATTTAAGATGGAATTATCTTGGTTTTGTACGTGCGTTCAAGTGAGAACTTATATCTCAAAAATCTGGATCTAGACGGATTAGACTAAAAATATTAAAGTGATATTTTATAAAGGATGACAACCCAATTCGAATACTGATACCTAAACATCAACTTTTCATTAGGTAACAAGTTATTTGTAAATGATAATATATATAATGAAGATTTATATATGTTATGTGTCTCATATATTAGTCATCATTGTTGTGGGATAAGTCCAAAGGAACATTCGAAGATAACAAATATATTGTAAGAATTATACATATAATAATCTAGGGGCGGTGACACCTCTCATTAGATAATAATTTCCTCGCAAGTTTGGTTCTTAAAATAAAGGGAGCACAAAACCAAAATAGTGGTAAAATAATTATGAACAAATAAATGATAAAGCAATTGTGTGTGTGTGAGATCGTCGGTTAGGTCACATGGAAGGTTAGTTCTAAGTTACGATTACATCTATTTTATGATCTCAATTTGTTGTTTTACACTAAGGTAAAATTCAAATCGAAAGATATTTGGTTTTAAACAGAACAGTTGTCTTAATAAGAAGATAAGAAATTTCATTTACTCAAGTGGGGAATTCTTTGAAATTTTGATTAAAAAAGTTATCATAATTGATATGAAGATGATTTCGGATTATCATAATCGATCTAGAATCAAAGAGCGAACTAGGGAAGAACTTCGATGAACTTCATAAACAACGTGACTTAATGAAAGTTGTTCATCGAGATAACAAACAAGACTTTTCGCGAAAATTCTTGGCAGAGTACACCTTTAATATGAGATTATAAGTCCCTTTTTCCAGCCTGAACCAAAACAGTTACTGCAAAAACGAGACCCGAACCAACTTTCTGAAATTTTGTGACAAGTTTTATGTGGCAAATCTTTTTTTCGCAACAAAAAAATGATTGTCGTGGCAACGTTGGGATTTTCAATACTAGGGTAGACATAACTCACAAGTTCACCCCAAAGGGGTAGCCGAGTTGGTTGATTAGACATGCTTGTGATCAAAGGTAATGAGTTCGAGTCCTTCTACATACGTTTTCTCGACTGAGTCTATCACCTTGTGTGGTTTACTTTCTGGCGTTGGTTTGCAGGCTATTGCGTCAGACTGAGGGTGGTTGGTCTACACGCTATTGCATCTGACTGAGGGTGTACCCTGTGCGCACTCGTTGCAATCTGAGTAGCGATTGCGGTTCCCTCCGGAAAAGAAAAAACTCACAAGTTCAGATAAAAATATCTCAATTAAACAAAAACTAATCCAAAACTTAGGATATATGAGTCTTTAAATAGAAAATATCCAAAACCCTTAATCCCCCAAATATATACATTACATAAGTATCTTAAAATATTAAAAATAATAATAAAATAAGAAAATTGGATTTTGAGCTTCTAAACAATCGAATTTAGAGCCTGAACTTCGTAATAAATTGTCATGCTTTTGATACTATTTGGCCTCATGAAGACCTTCGATTTGAGTACCATTGATGCCCACAACTAGTGTGTGAGTGAAAAACAAGACTTATTTCTGGAACAACATCATTCTCTCCGACATGAAAATAATTCACCCTCAAATTCTAATTATTAGCATGATCAGGACTTTGTAAATACAATCGTAATATAAACTATTCCCACGAAAAAATCTATTTTATTATGAATTATTAAAAATAATCTAATTATTAGTATGATCAGCCGGAATAACAGTTTCTAATTTCTCAATTATTCTTATATCTGGTGTATCTATGAGAATTATTATTTGCTTCATCTTTTTCAATCCAAAAATAACATGCCAAGTGTGGAACCGCTTCCCTAACTCGCAAACAATTTTTTCCTCAAACAGTTCACAATTCTCTCCTATTCTGTGTGGTCCTGCAAGATGCACAATTAGTAGCTTGCTTTTTCTAACTTTGGCACTTTTATCTTCTTCATTTCTCTTTCTCATTTCCATTGGAAATGACTAAACTCTTCGAAGAATCATAGATTATTTTAGTTTTTTATCATTCAAAGTGTCCACAACCACACTCTCTTTATCATGAACTTCCACACTAGGATTTTTGCTAGCCATTGCATTAGTAAATTCGACATTATCTAAAACTCATATGGTTTCTTATTGAAAATCTAATTGTTTTCTTAACACACAACTTTTCCCCTTTATCTTACCATACAAATCATCCTTATTCTTAACCAAATGATTCGATTCAATTTTAAACCCTAAAGTTTTATTCTTCGAACCAGATTTATAAACATCACCGACCAAAATTTTATCCTTCTTTACGTTAGAAACTGGAACAAAAGAACTATAATTGTTTACCTTATCGAAATAATGAGAAATTATTTTATGTTGTTCCTTCTTCTGCTATACCAGTGTTGGAGATATATTTGACCAGAAATAATAATTATCATACCCTTTCTTGTCAAATATGTCATTCTTCATCAATTTCACCCATTTATAATTAGAGATATGGTTGGATTCGGCGAGAGGGGTTTTAGCTTTGAAATTAGAGTGTAAACATACAGCCCTAAGATATTTCAAAAACTTAACCCAAGTTTGTATTTTCGATTTACCGTGTCTCAAACAAGTTTGTTTCATATGTTGTCAGCATGATGCAGCATGACTGTGTTCGTTCTTACGACTAAGTTTACTCTCTTGTCATCTGGGACATCGCTGAAGTCAAAAACTTTTTCCACCGATACGATCCAATCTAGAAAATCTTCTGGTTGACGAACCCCGTAGAATTTTAGAATCTTAAGTCTGAACCTTGATTCACATTCGTGATAATTTTATGGAGGAACGCAACCTATTACTTCCTCTCTCCTCAGAGAAAAAATATTTTTTACCCACGTTGTAGTCTTCTTCAGAACCCGACAGTAGGTTGCTCGACCTTGAAGCTCGGAGTCCAATGCTCATCCTTTGCATCGCTTCTTGCATTTGTTTTATCTGATCTCCTAACGTACTTAGCTGCTCTCCAGTCACCTAGAATATTATAATTTTGGCATGGTTCATCATGCTTACATGATCCAAATCTTCTCGATTGTAGATCTCAGTGATTGGGGCGGTATTCTTCATCGGTCTCTTACCATGATGATATATGCATAATATAAATTGAAGGAAAATTGGATAAAACCCTAACCCTAGGCTAGACAAAACTCGCAAGTTCAAAAAAAATATCTCAATTAAAGAATAACTAATCCAAAACGTAGGGTATATGATGATTTAAATAGAAAATATCTAAAATCCTTAAATATAGAAATTACAGAAATATCTTATAATATTAAAAAAAATCTAAAACTTGTTGGGTTTATTAAGATCTTCGATTTGAGTACCAAGGTCGCCCAGTTCTGATATCTGACTGAAAAATAAGACCTGTTTCTGGAACGACATTACTTATCATTTCTTTCCCTATTAGGAAAAAGATAGCTTTGATCCATATATGCATCCCTCATAACTTTATAACAAAAAATAAAATGAAGGAAAAAATAAGGATCTCAAAGACTTGGAAGCACTCAAAATCCAAGTTGAGAATGATAAACCCTCTGTTATCACCGTTACGGTTAACGAATCTGCGAATTGTTGTCTCAAGACATTGAAGAGTCATCAAAATGAGTTAAATAAATATCTAATTGTTGATATGCATAATAAGTTTCCGAACCTGAAATTAAGAAGTATTGGTACATCGTTCTTGAAGAACAATGCCCTCGAGATATGAGCAACACCTCATCGGCTGCATCTGACCACTCTGAAAATGATGAGTAAAGTCTTCGAAAAATGAGGATTCAGAGGATGAAAACTCTTTAAACAGTAAGTCAATCATATATTTAAAGGATGATGAAAAGAATTGAGAACATTGACTTTATTCACCTTGTTTTATTGTGTACTTTTTAGTTTGTTTTTTTACATCACTTTTTGTGTATTGGCCATCACATGTCATATTTGAATCAGACATTAAACGCCATGTTATCTTTCTTATTTTGATTTCCCAAGTATTTTGCTTTGTGTGTAAGTTAATATATAAAATTGCTAAGTATATATCGTTTAGTCACCAACTACACATTGTCTCTGAAGTTGTCTTTAAATCCACACAATTGATATATGAAAAAAATAATTATTCACCATATTGTTTATGCAGGCACCTCATTAAAGCCTTCTCGATCCACCATAAGAGGAAAGAGTATGCCACCATTTCGTACACTGATAATAAATATAATTTTCAAATAAACACTTACAACATCAATCACAATACAGACACAAATTCATATGTTTCACACACCTAATAACGATCTTCCTTTTCCATCTTGCAAACGATATGTCTCATACTTTATTTTCTCAAATACTAAATACGGGTCTTCCCAATTCGAACCCAATTTACCAAGCCTATTTTATTTTGTATGCAAGAAAACTTTCATAAGGATTCTATCACCTACCTTGAATTCTCTCCTTCTGACATTAGATGTATATCTAGTTTTCATCAATGTCTAATTAGTTTAATTTTCCTCAATCAAGTCAAATTATGCCCTTATTCATTCTTCTGTACCTTCCTCAGAATAAGTCAATATCCTATAGGATGAAAGATTAGATTCTTCTAGGCTTACTGCATCCATCCCATATACTGGAGAAAAATGTGATTCATGAGTTGCTATTCGAGGAGTTGTTCGATAAGCCTCTAATACTTCTTGAAGATAACTAGGCCATTTTCCAGCTACTCAATCTAATTTTTTTCTTTAAAACATCTGAGATAGTTTTATTAGTAACCTCCATTTGTCCATGAGGATGAAAAGGTGTTGAAAAACACTGTTTGATGCCTCTCAAAGAGCAAAAAGCCTTCATATCTATTTTGTTAAACTATCGTTTGTTATCAGCAGTAATCATCTAAAGAACCTCAAACCTACAACAAATATTAGAAAAAATGAACCTGATTACATCATTTTTTCTTGTCTCAGATAAAGGCTCAATTTCTCCCAACTTTGAAATATAATCAACGGTAAAAATGATGGTATGTCGCCCCAGTAGCTATTGGCAAGGGACCTACCAAATCTATCCCCCAACTATGAAATAGGATTGCCACCGAAATGGAATCCAACACTACCGTTGGCACATGTATTGTGTTGGAGAATCTTTGATAAGTATCATAGATTCAGACCAATTTTTAATGTCAAATATTATTGTTGGCCAATAATATCCTGCCAGCAGTATTCTCCTTATCAAAGTTTTATATCTATAATGGGAGAACATTCCCCATCGTGTAACTCAGAAAAAAATATATTTTGGAATTCATACATTCCTAAACAACGTAACAATGGTCAGCTTATAGATTTTTTGTATAAAATGTCCCTAAAAACTGTATATTTATGTGCCTTAAACCTTAACATTTGAGCTAAAAAAATTTAAACTGGTAATGTCCCCTTAGCCAAAAGTTCTTTTATGTAGAACCTCCAATTTTGCTCTTCTTCTCCTACAACCAAGAAAACCTCTTCGGAAAATTGACATTGTTCGAACTTTGCTTTAATAGGTAGGTTTTATTATGTTAAAATTGAAGGACATTATTCGGAATATGCAATTGTTGCTAAAGATTCAGAAATAGAATTGTGACCTTGGGGTATATGTTCAAACGTAACAGTTTGAAACATTACAACAAATCCATTTAACTCTCTCAAGTATTTTACAAGCTGGTTTTTTCTCACTTTAGAAAATCCTGACATATGGTTCACCAATAACTGTGAATCACTTTCCTAATAAACTCTTTTGGCCTCACAAATTATTCCAACTCCTAATCCACTGAGAGCTACTTCATATTTTGCCTCATTATTTTATGCCTTAAACCCAAATCGTATAACTGGGGACATAGCCTCCCCCGTCGGAGCCACTTACGGAATTTCATCTCTTGATCCCAAAATACTCGATACCCAATCAATTTGAACTATCCATGCCTCCCTATAATTATTATTTTTGTGTCAACATCCTCTAAATCTAGTGTTTCTAAATAAAATTCAACAAGGAAATCAACCAAAGCTTAAGGTTTCATCGCCATCCTGGGTTTAAAATCAATACCCTAGTCTGCTAATTTTAGAGACCACTTTGTTATCCTTCTAGAAACATATGGGTTTGGAAAAAAATTCTTTAATGGGAATGAATTTCAAACTACGATTAAATGAGCTTGAAAATAAGGCTGCATCTTCCGAGTAGCTATGACGAAGGCCAAAGCTTATTTTTTCAATTTTAATTACCTTTTACTGAATTTAGCAGAATTTTACTCACACAATATACATGGTGTGGATGATCATCAACATCCCTTTGAAGACAACACTCACTGTAACATCCGAGACTAAAATGTAAAGAAACAATTTTTTCCCTAAAATGGGCATAGTAAAAATTTATGCATAAGATAAATGTTCTTTGATTTTGGAAAATCCCTCGTCACATTCTATTTTCCACGAAAACTCTTTGGCTTGACTTAAACTTGTAAAATAGAGCACACTTATCTGAAGATCTCGAGATAAATATGTTTAAAGCTGTTAATCTTTCCGTCAGAATATTTATTTTATTAATCGTCCAATTAGCTTTGATCCCTTTCTCACTCACTATGTAACCCAAAAGTAAAATTATCACGGTTCAACTTCAAAAGAATGGCTCTTAGATTGGAAATTTTTTCTTCCAAATCTTAAAAATGATCTTCATCGTTGTCACTTTTAACCATCATATCATCTATGTACATGTCCATATTTTGTACAATTTGAGAAACAAAATATTTTTTACTAACCTTTGATAAGTAGCCCCAATATTGTCTAGACCAAAATGCATTACTCTCTAACAATGCAACCCTCTCTTCAGTGATAAATGTGTTGTTTTCCTAAAAAGCGTCCATAAATGGAAAGAGTTTAAAACCTGATGTTGAATCAACAAGTTTATATATTCTTTGTATAGGAAACGGGTTCTTCAGATATGCTCGATTTAAATCTATAAAATTAACATAGATTCTCCATTTACCAGTCTTGTACTTGACTAACACGAGATTGGCTGTCCATATTGGATATTGAGCTTCTCTCATATTGCCCACTCTTGAAAGCTAATCCAGATCTGCTACCATTGCCTCTAGTTTTTCAAGAGAAAAAGCTCTTTATTTTTGGATGATTGGTCTTAAGTTCAAATTAATAGCTAAAATATAACAAATTAGATTAGATGGAAACCCCACCATATTCGCAGTACCCCAAGCAAATGCACTTAAGTTTTTCGACTAATATAACGAACACTTCCTCATCTGTGGTGGAAATATCATTTCTATTCTCATACGTTTCCCACTGGGAAATATGTACACTTCTATCTTTTCCTCTGTTTCTTAGTGTCCAGGGCCTCAATCAAATCATTTACCCTTTTCAAATCTGAGACAAACCCATCTAACTGCTATTTTCTTATCCTCTCGACACCACCGACCCGGTTGGTGTGCAAGGCTATTGCATAACATTCTCGGGCTACTTATTGACTGCCTCAAACTGTCCCCACACCATCTTCAACCACATCTTTGATAACCAAGATATACCAAAGATCGTATTGTATATTTTTGGACTGACTACTACCATAAATAGCACCTTCACCTTACTTTTAAATAGCCTTCTTCATAATAAGACTTCTTTTTTGAATTCCTCGATATCATTAGATGTCACACCAGTAAAGTTTATTACCATTCTCTATAAACGAAGGATTACTAGGGTTCTAAATTTTTTTCGTATGTTGACAAAAACAACACATTTGTAGAATTGTCGGTATCGTATCCTTCAAATCTATGTTCCTGTTATCTTAGCTCCAATCACAGCAGCGTCTTCATTATGTCCAAAAAAACCCCTAAAGTCATCATCATCGAAAATAATAAAGGCATAGGACTCTTTGCATAGAAATGAGTTGAAATCCCATCGACCAACTATGTGGTTAAACTAAGATATTCCTGTTTTGAGAGCTATTGTTATTTCTGTCCATAGTATCACCCCTAAAAATTACTAATGACTCAAAAATGTTATCATAGACTTTGAACCCTGCTTTGCGGTTTTGGTTCATTTACCACTAACACAACCCTCTGAGAAGGATTAGGACCAAGTTACTCTGTAGATTATTACGGAAATAATAAATTATTGCCAGAGAAATACACTTACAGTCAGTAAAGAGAAAAGGAAGAAGAATATATCATTCATCTAAAGAATTTCTCTACTTATAGTCCTCCCTGTTAGTGGGCGGTTACATTCGTATTTAATTCCACTTAATGCCCCACTAATTCACTTACATCACTTCTCCTATAATTTTGGACAAACTGATTAAACGGTTTTACTCAAAATTGATAAAGCTATTAAATGACGAATGAGGAAACAGCTTATTCTCCAATTGTTTGATTTGACTGGAAACGCATGACAGTCCGAGCTGGTTTTGCTCGATATGATCTAATTGAGGACCTCTTCGTTTGTCCTTGTTGTTTTGGCTTTTGAGCGCGGCAAGACTCGTGGAAAGCTTCATATCTTCGAGCTCACTCATTCGTCTATGATCACTTTTAGTTGGAGTCTTTTTGTCTTTGTTTGACGTCGCTCAGCTATTCACGAGCTCGCTCTTTATTTAGTTCGAGGTCAGTCAACTATGCACGAGTTTTTTTTCTAATTAGTTATTATGTCATTGGCTTAGTCGATCAACTTATCCCTCTGTTTTTTGTTGACTCTTCTTCCATTGCTGCTCGCTTGGCTCTTTTACTTCTTCTTTGTCTATTGTCTCAATCCAAGCTCGTCACTTTCCTTTTCTGTTTGTGCAGATGCTTATTGGGGGAATCCTCCCACATCAGGGCACCCCCTAGTTTATAGGTTTAGTAATTTTGAAACAAAGTTGGTGAACCTATAAAATAAAAATTACCGTTGAGGAAGGAGTAGGGACGTACGATAGGCGCGTGGTTATCCCAAGTGACTGTTGGCATCGCTATTTTCCAGCTAGACGACACATATCGATGGTGTAACTGCGACGGTTCTGACACAACCTTATTTGAGAAACAACGACTGTCGTTTGAGTATTTGATACATTTTCCAAGTATTTGATGACGTCTTACCAGTATATCCCAAGAGTATTTCTCTTAGTTTATTGATTCATTGCTTGTTGGAAAAAAGTAAAAAATACTCTCAAGTTTTACGGTGTTCTTGCTAAAGCCAAAAGTTGTCAGTTCCTACCCATGAGTTTTCTGATGATTTTCGCACTACAAACTAGGTATGTTATATCGTCTAAGAAATGTGACCGTGTGTAGGCTTCGCTAGAGTTTAGAACCCTAGATTTTGGAATGGGGGGGGGGCTTGTAAATAGGGTTTCCCTAAGATATGCATGTTTACTCCGCGTCGAATCGATCGCCCTCGCCCGCTATAATCGTACTGATTTATAACATTACCTCCTTGCAGTCTCAGTAAAATACATGGCACCAAAAAGGGCGACGAAGACGTTGGTAGAAAAAAATTGAGAGCCTGTGTTTGAAGAAATTGGTTCCTTGGAGAATTATTTCTCGGAAATAGCCCCCGTATACATTTATTTATATGATTCTAAGGTGGGTAACCTTAGGAATTGATGTGCCATTCCAAAGAACGTAACTATAGGAGCGCCCCTCGTAGGCGAGCATCCTTATCATGATCAAGAAACAAAGACATGTTTTTTCACGACTTTGTTTGACTGGGGTTTGTGTCTTCCACTACCTGAGTTGATTCGCGATTAGTTTAACGTGTTAGGCATCTTCCCTTCCCAACTATCTGCGAACGAATGAAAATTTCTACTTAGCATAGTATTGAGCTCGCGCTTATTAGGAATTGATGTATTCCTAGCGGACCTGTTAATAGCAACTGATGTGACCAAACTTGTTAAATCCCCTTTCTTCTATACCCATTAAATGGGATGAAAAATATTGTCGAACTTCATTCGTCAGATACGAATTGGAAGAATTGCTTCGTTTTTGTGTCCGAAAATTGGAAACATAAACACCAACTCTGAACCTTCAGTTAGAAAGGAAATGGAAAGTAAAGTGTAAGCATGGTTAGAACTAGTTGAATATCGAATCACTTGGCGAGTCCTTATTAACAAATAACTTATTAATTTTCCTTTATGCATGTGAAGCGGCTAGTCAGATATGGTGGAGAGAAGGGAGGACGAAGGATTACGAAATTCTTTGATCAGAATCAGAAACCTAGCCTGCTCAGCGTGGCAATAAGATCCTACACAACTGTTTATGCGGTACAACTATTTAAAGTCAGGCTTGTGGTTCATACCAGAGTTAAAGGTTGCAACAGATGGAAAAGTGACAATGGAGGAATGGGCTGAAGCTAAGATGGAGCGGATCAGATCCTTAATAGAGAAAAGGTACGGGAGAATAACAACACCGGTATTTGGCTCTCGGTACCCCTAACCACCCGAAAGGGTATTGAAGCAGGAGATTCATCATCTGCTCCTTGTCAACCGGGTGGGCAAGGAGAGACAATTGCAATTAGAGGAGGAGAGGAGGTCAATCAGGGTGAAGGGATTGCCCCAGTTGTCAAAGATGTTGCTCAAACAAGTAAAGTTCAAACAGAACAGGAGGAGGAAGAGGACAAAGAGTTGCCTTCGTTGGTGAAACCATGGAGCAAAAAAATAAAGGTAATTACGGATGATGTCCCTCTTGCCGCTAGGAAGTTGCAGCTAAGAGATTAAGATAGCAGCAATATAAAGGTTGTGCTGGGAAGAAGAGTGTGTCCCCCAACTCATTCCTCACCCAAACAAGGCAAAGGGGAAAAGCCTGAGACTGGGGGAGGGTTGATCGATTTGGTGGAGAACAACAAACATGAGAGGGACAAAACTCAGTAGAAAAAAGCAATCCTACCAGAGCTTGCTGAGAAAGTGAAGAACTTTGTTAATACGTCAAACATGCCCCCTTTAACAACTGTGGTGGGATAAAGTGGTGCGCTTCCACCAACAAAAAATGTAGGGAAGCCCATGGTTGAAAACAGTGGTGCTGGGACTAGTCGACATAGGGTGTCTTTGGGAGAACTGCTTCCTAAGTAGATTATCATACCTCATCCCTCCATGTTTATATTCGAGAAGCTCAGACGCATTCATGAGCCACCATACTATGACAAAATATCATTTCCTAAGATCTTACAACATCAAGTGGATCTCATCATTGAGGTAAGGCTATGAACTTCGGGTTTTGAATAAAAGGTATTGGCAGAAAACTAACTCTCTGATTTTATATTGATACATCATAACTCAGTCGTGTTAGGCTACAGACGTATGTCTCTCACTGACTTGGAGGTGATGGAGAATTGGACACCAGAAGCCATGGTGTTTGGGTTAGCCACAATGACCACTATTGAGGTCATTCATTTGAGAAATGCATATGAATCAGCCAAGACGACTAAGGACAAAGCAATTGAAATAAATGTAAAATTGGAGACCAAGATGAAAACCATGAAGGAAGCTTTGATATACAGTGATGAAATACGTAGAGACATATTTGAAAATCACAATGAAGTATTGAAGCAGAATGATATCATTTTGAAGAGGAACAATGAACTGTTTGCTCAGAGCTCAAATCTGATGGATAGGAACTTGTCTCAATCCGAAAGGGTGGAGGAGCAAGATGATCGAATAACAAACATCTCTGCCGATAACACAAATTTAAAATCCAAGGTGGAAGAGGTTCAGGCTGAGCTTGAATGGGAGAGGCAGCAGTGGAAAGAGGACTTGAAGGCGGCTTTAGCCGAAAGAGAGGCAGAAATGCTAAGTCTTGCAATGTAGATGATACCAGAGAGAAAAAGGAAGTTGTAGTCGGGCTGATAGCACTAAATCCTGGGCTGAACCTGGGGTCCTTATCATCTTTGGTCCAAAAGCCTATACCGCGTCAAGACCTTACCATTTGAGCTGTTCTGGTAGTTAAAGTTGTGGATACTAATCAAGCCGATTCAGCTCAACCAGAGTAGCGCAAGCCGCCCTCTTCCCCGAACGCCAAATTGTAATATTTTCTTTTATTTGGAAAAGTCTACGTTACATTATATATTTTGGGATGCACTTCGAGATTTTATTTTTATATTTTTTATGCGAAAAAATATAAGCGTATGCGAGCAATAGTTGCATATATTATTTTGATTAGAATTATGGTGGATAACATGTGGAGCATGTGTTTATTATTTTCATGACGATCCCTACAATATCGAGCTTAGTAAGGCTCATTGCATAGATTAGACAAGTAATATCGTGATAGCTGGTTCGTGGCGAGGTCATGTAGACCTTACTGCATAGTCTGCTATAGACGTGGTCTTAACCAGTTCGCTAATATACCTAATACAAGGTATGAGGCACAGTATGGCCTTTACGTAGCCCGTGGGCGTGACCAATTAGCCCATTCGTGTTTATAGACACTTAGTCTGGACTCAGTATGGTCAATTGCGTAGCCATTTATGGTGTGGTCATTGACTCATTCGCTAATTGTAAAAACTTGCAATAAACACATGGTGGCGAAAGCATAAATTATATTAAGGAGTGAGTTGTTGCCTAAGATGCCTCGTTAAAAAACCTCACCGTCCCATCAGGGAGGAAAAAGAGAGAATTAATACAGTTTAAGTAGATTGGTGATACAATTTAATGTGATTTACATTCCAAGGGTGCTTAAGTGCTTGGACCAGTTTCATCAAATGCAAAGAAAAGCAAGAAGATTACACTATCTGAAGATTATGTTCGACTATTACATAGTCCTTAAGTTTCACTACACTCCAACTCAAGGACTAGGGAGGACTCCTCATATAATATTCGGGATTAATTATAATAAACATGGAATTAGAACGACACCTTATTTTTATTTTAAATTAAACGTTACATTTATATTTATATTATGTAACGGATGTAAATGATAAATGTAACATCAATATGTCTTGTACAACTCCTATAAATAGGAGTTCAATTTGATATGTAAAGAATCTCAAATTATATACAGTAATACAATTACATATTTTTCTTCATCTTCTTTTAATATTACTTTCTCTTTTTTATTTCTTTTTATATAAGATGATTTTCTTTATGTGACTTTGATAATAAATTATATTTTGAATAATTTTGTAATATTTTTAATTTTTCCTCAATATTATAATGAATACATATGTACACTAATATAAGTAGAACAGGTTGTTATATATAAATTATATTTTTTGAATAATTTTTTATCTTAAACGTTGTTACAAAATATTCCTCTTTATGCTTATTTAGATTATTTAGTAGGTTGTAGTAATTTGAGGTTGAATAGATAAAATCTCACAACTGGAAAAATGACTGTGTGAGACACAATATACGAAACATTGTGTGAATGCTTATATATAACTTGGCTAAAACACACTGTTTTGGATTTCAAGAAACTAAGTTGAAATTCACTGTAGTTACTCCAGTACTCTATTTGTTCCAAGACTCATATCTCTCTCTCAAATACCTTCGTCATCCTCTGCCTATTTATCGCACATCATTATTATTCTTGAGTGAAGACTTATTTCTGACTTCCCTTGTCAAATGAAGATACAAAATTCTGAATTTGAGTTGTCTCGAAAAAAGGAAAAGAGAGTGAGAAAGAGGTTTGGTGAGTAAATCGATGATTTGGTCATGGGAAGGAACATATCTAATGTCAATCGTTCTTTGGAAAACTTGGTATAAAATATAGATACCACTCTATATGCTTTGTGGGATCATGTAATACTAGATTAGAGGCAAGATAGGTTGCTCCTAGAATATTGCATCATATAATAGGATATCGGAGTAGCAAAAAAAGAGCTCAGTCAAAATCAATCGAAACGATATGAGTTTTGCAAACAGAGATACAAGAACTCAGTAATCTGATTCAATACTCGATCTAGCAACTATATTATGCTTGTTAAAAGACAAATACACTAAGGTTTCATAAAAGAAAACATAGTAATTACCAATAAAACGATAATCATCAAAAGAAGAAGTCCAGTGAGGATTAGTGAAGTCTGTGAGATGGAGGTGAGAATTAGGCTTATTATGAAGAACGAAGGAAAAAATTCCATACAAGTATCTCAAAATTTTATTTACACATTTCTAATGTAGTATAGTAGGATATTGTTGAAATGGACTAATCGTGTTGATATCAAATGCAATATTATTTAGTGTATGAAATAGATATTGTAACACGCCTAACACACTTCAGTATCTTGTAGGCTACATGAAGAGGTCACCATCACGTATAGGAAGAGTTGCACCAACACGCATTAGAGTAGCACATTTTTTGCGCTAGAAATACCTTCTTTCTTAAGTAAGTCGTTTATATACTTTTTACGCGTGAGGTAAAACCCAATAGAATCCTTGTAGACCCTAATTCCGTGGAATTGATGCAATGAGCCTATGTCTTTTAAGGAAAAAATGGAATGTAGTCTATGAATTAATTTCTATATATAAGATGGATTATTACCTGTAATGTAATATGATATATATAAACAATCATGATTAGTATGACTGTCTTATAAACACAGGAGAGATATAGTAGTATAATCTAGATTTTTTGAAACCTCATTGAATAAAGGTGTTCTTAATTTATAATACCAAGCTTTAAGGGTTTGTTTCAAGCCATATAGTGCTTTGTGTAGTTAGGACATATAAGAATCTTTCATATGATCCTTAAAACCTCCAGATTGAGCAATCTAGACTTTGTTAGTAATAATCCTATTTATAAAAAAATTATTAATATCTAATTGTCTAACATCCCAACCTTTAGATACTCCAAGAGTTAGAACCAGTCTGATTGTAAAATCCTTTATCACTAGACTAAAGGTTTCTGAAAAATCTATTCACGGAGTCTGGTAAAACCTCTTAGCAAGTAACATTTCCTTGTAGCAATACACATAACATCCGGATTTTACTTAACTATATAACCTATTTATACCAAACAAATATATTCATTAAAGAAGTCCAAGGAACTAGGGTCCATTTTTTATCCGAAATTAAGGATGTATGCTCAGCTGTCATTACTTGAAAATATTTAGGATCATGAAAAGCCTGAGAGTATTTGGTAGGTTCTTTAGATAATGGAAGGTGAACCCTATGTATATGGTTTTAGGCTTGGAAATCTAATTGTTAGCTCTTGTTGTCATATAATATGAATTGGGTAGAGTATACGTCTCAATGTTAGTGTTAAGATAAGGAATAAAAAAAAGTCTATGATAAGGGTGGGTGTTTGTATTTAGGTAAATTGTGTACTAAGGTTTATATGTTTCGGTAGAGTGTGTAGTAGAAACAATGTATGGGGTATTATGGGTGGTCTGTGCTTAGATAGACTGTTCTGTAAGGACATAACTATGGTGTAATTAGTGGGTCTATGTGTTTAAGTTAGAGTGTCTAGTAGAGTTAATGATCTGTATTGGTTGGTTTGATGGTATAATGATTGTATGAGTTTTCAAAATAAAGTTAGGAGATAGATGTTGAGAAGAAATTGAATCTGGTATTACCAGAGTGAAAACATCACCTAATACTAGTCATGCAGGAAGACTATGTAACCAAGAATATACAAAGTGGCTATCAGGATATTTAGTATGTATGAAACCTGTTAAGCAAGGGAACTCAAACTAATTGAAAATAAAATTTATGGAAATGTAATTTTTTCCACTGGAACTAAGACACTTGTTACTTTTGTGGGTATCACTATATCCAGAAAACACATATTTAGTTGAATGGTATTGATAAATTATGGGGTTAATAAGGCATTAGACACATATAAAAAAATCACAACCAAAGGTCTTTACGAAAAGAAAGTTTTATGTTGTAGATCTTTTTATAAAAAGTAAAATTAGTTAAGATAGCTATTGGGAGTCCATTTATTTAATAAGTGTTATTATAAATACTTATCACCATGTATATGATTTATTTATGCCCTGACACTTTGGATAGAAGTGTAAGGACGTGATAAAGTAAGAATAATCCGTGATTCCTTAGCTATAGGGACAAAATATATGAATTCACCCGTAGTCAGATTATCGGAGCTTAATTTTTTCTGTCAAATTGCACTTTCAATAAATGTTTTTAAAGTGTGTGAAAGCAGATACGACTTCAGTTTTTTTGTTTTAATGGATAAATTCAGGTATATATATGGTATGGTTATATAGGAAGTGTATGTAATATCTGAAATCTAATTGTGATTGTATTGGTAAATGAAACCACATGTTAGAGGGGATTATTAGAATCAGAACTGGAGTATGTTAAAGCATGTGATTTCCCAATTTGCAAACATCATAGAAAATAATTTCATTACTCAAAACATTAGGCATGTTACATTATTTTAAAACAAGAGAAAATACTCTTCTAGAATTGGAAAACCTAGAGTTAGGTGATTTTTCCATCTTGTAGAGTTTATTTTAGTTCTCCATCTAAGAAGCACCATCCACATGGTTTTGGCCTTCAAAAAGCATGTATAGTTATGAAATTATATGTAAAAAGGATTATGTACAATAAATTAATAGACAAAGAATAAGTTTATTTATTTATTTTGGGCACATGTAAAATATTTTTCAAAATGATTGGTTTATCTATAAGTGTGGTGATCTTAGATTTTCCTAAATGTGGCATATATAGTTTCTCGCCACTGCCTACTGTGATAGTTGTTTTACGAGTGTAATCAGGCTAATGAGATTGAGATTTTATGTGACGTAGTGGCTAGCATCACTATCAACGGCTAAAAAGCACTGTTAGTCCCCCATGTTTACCACTTGTATCAACATAGTCCCTTTCTTTCACTTCTGCATAAAACGCATCCTCTTCATTCTAAAAATTTGCACGATTAGTCCCTCTGCATATTCTGGGGGACCAAAAGTAATACAAAACTTGGGATTTGGGGACCAAAAGTGATACAAAACTTAGAATTTAAAAGCCACGTGTCAGTTTTTAAATGGTTTATATGTGTAGGGGGGCTATATTTGCAAATTTTTAAAACTAAGGGGATGAGTTTTATGCAGAAGTGAACAAAAGGGACTATGTTGATACAAGTGGTAAACATGGAGGACTAACAGTGTTTTTTACCCACTATCAACATACCATGCATTGTCTCATCATTTTTATTGAGTAGCTAGGAATGTCATTTGATCTGATTGACTATTAACTTATTTATTGGGTACAAAACCTATATAGGTAGGGTCATTTCTAAAGTAGCAGTAGACTTTAATATGACCATACTTCCCACATATATGGCAAGTAGGTTTTCTAGGGGTGAATTTACCACATCTACCTGATTCGTAGTTGTTAGAGTAGTTGTTGGAGTGTTATTCCTACCTTTATAGACCTTATTACATCCTCGAAGATAGCCAATATTATTATCTTTAACATTATTGTTCATTGTAGAATGATTAATATTAGCAGTGTAGTGTGTTAAAGCTAACCTGAGGTTAACTGTTCAGCTCTGTAGCTTGTTAAATTGATACAACATACTCTCAAATGTTAAGAGAGTGGCTTGGAGATCTACCCAATTATTTAGTTATTTACCGTCTTGACTCACAATAATGGTGATATATTCTATATTTCATTCAACTAACACTTGTGTCACTAGGTCATCTATAGAAATTGAACACCCTGCTAAGGTTAGATTATCAATAATACCTTTCATCTTGTTTATTTATTCCTTCATTATAGTTTTTTGGTTCCTTGAAATTCACACTTGAAGTTGTTCTAGACATTTTTCATGATCCAAACAACCTCGTAGCAGCATCCAAAAGGCCCTTTGAAGTTTTGTCCTCTATTAGTTGAGTTGTTACTTTAGGGATCTTGGTGTTATAAAGCCAAACTAAGAGAAATTCTTCGTTAGGAACTCATTTTTTATAATTTGGATTCTCAATAATAATTCCTTCTAATACATTTGTTAACTTTAGAGTGTGAGGCTTATCGTTATTGATAAACCCTTCAATATTGTTTCCCCTAATTACTATTGAAATTATAGTTTTCCATAGTAGGAAAGTAATTCTTTCTAACTTGATATTATTAAGCGTACTAATCTGGTATAATTGTACATTTTTGTTAGTCAAAAGAGACTCAATACGTGGGTATCCGAATCCTAGTGAGTCTGAGCTTGAGGCTAGTGAATTAATGTTATCCATTGAAGGTTAGAGGTTCTAATATAAGTTATATAAGTTGAGCATGTTGTTACATAGAAATTAGAGTTGTCCTGCTAAATCTTATCCTAAATGTTACAAAATATCCATTCTATGCTTATTTCAATTTTGTAGTAAATCCTAGTAATTTAGGTCTGAATGGTTAAAATCCTAATACAGACAAAATGAATGTGTAAGATACTCGAAATAAAACAGTATGTTAAGCATTATTTTTTACTTACAGAACACACTTTCTTGGCTTTTGAGAAACTGAGTTAAAGTTCATTTTCGTTACTTCAGCATTATATATCAAGTCCATATCATACTTATTTTTGAGTGAATTCTCATTTCTTACTATGATCGTGTTCTTGCAAAGAAAAATAAACTTTCAAAAAATCAAAATAAAAGATCTAATTTGTTGATTTCTTCAAAATATTTCATAAAAATAATCATGGTTGCAAGTTTTTAAAAAAATTCAAATCCATTTTTTCAAAACTAAAAAAAATATGGAGTTTATAGTTTTATCTTGTAAGTATTTAATTTTTAATTTTAGGATGGCTAAAAAATTTAATGGGTATTTAAGTGTCTGTGGAAATCAAATTTTCCAACGTGTGTATGTATGTATATATATATATATCATACTAATAATTGATTAAAGGGAATTGCTAAAAAATAAGCCAAAACTACTTTGTGAAGTAGTACTTTTTGAGAATTTTCAATAATTACAAAATTGTCATTCATTAAAAAATCTCTAAAATTAGATCTCTATGTATTTACATTTTATGCCATTATTTACTCCGTAAAGTTGCATAACACAAAATCTAGTAAAACGTAACATTTAACTTCTTGAAACTGACTAAAATCAATAGAACCCAAAACCACAACTTTATTTCTTCAACTTTTAAAAATAAAAAAATAATAACCAAAATAAATGAAGAACTTGTTCATCTACTGACGAGCATGGACATGGATGAGGTATAAATTATTCTCTCTTTTGGTTTAAAAAAATCCAAATTCCACCGAAAAATAACACCAAACAAAGTTGTTTGTAATGTTTTGACAAAAAATGATAATTTTCGCTAATCCAATAACGGTCACTATTACGAACACTGTGATTTTGATGGAGTGGGTTAAAATTCCATCAAAATTGATAATCAAAATGCATAAATTCTTTTCATTTAAAGATAAAAACTACATCTTCTTACATAGTTAGTAAAATAATCTTAAAACAATATCTCAAAAGTTCAATAGACTAAAACAATCATGGCTCACTTTCATCTTAATTACTTAGTAACTCTTAATTTATTTTGTCTCTATTGTTTTATAGAGAAAGTGGATTCATATCACACAAAGGTGTTCATTAAAATTTGTCATGTTCGAAGTTTTGTGGCCTTTGTTTATGTATATTTTTATTTTTATTATTTTATTAAAATGATTGACGGTATTGTAATTAAAAATAAATATCGCAACTTGGGTTATGACATATATGTGATTTTGATATTATTCATCATGTTTATGAAGACTTTTATTTTAAAATCTCATTTTAAATTATTTGTGGTGTCTATGGAGACTATTATATCAAACGTGATGTTTGGTGCTCCAGTTTGTGACGGTGGAGAGAAGGATCCAATACTTGTGTTGTTTTAAAGAAAGAAAAAATTTATTTACCGTGGTGGTGTTTTTGTCTAATTTTTTATTTGCATTAATGGGAGGAGGGTGAGTACATTAAACTGATAAATACAACAAATAATTTTAATAGCTTTAGGAACATAACATAAAAATATAGTAGATGTGATTGTTTTACAAATGAAGTAGTTTGCTCTATTCATGATTTTGGATTATGCTATGCAATTCTTTGAGGGATTAGATAAGTCATTTATAGTCTACGAGACAATATATTATTTATGCACATTATTTTTGTGACTAAAAACTTGTTTTCTTTAGTCATTCAAGAGGAGAGGCAAAAGACCCTTTGAGAGCTCATAGCTCATCATATTTGGTGTCTATTTTAGTTGCTAGCTTTAGTTTTCCCTCTAATTCATCTTTTTATTAAAAAAGATTGCAATTACTACAAATCTACTGGTTACAAAGAGGATTGATGTTATGTGAAGTATGCTTATCCTAAACAAATGATTTAGACATCTCATTCATGAAAATTAATTCAACCTAAGAGTAAATTTGGACAAATCAAATTAATTTAGTTACTGAAAATGGATTTGACATATCCTTTAAAAAAGCATAATATTAGTACTGATTTGTTTATATAGATGATTTGTATTAGGAGCTCACCCTAACCTCACAAAAATGTTTAAGTCTTAGTACATTTAATATAATATATATGTAAAAACAAACATCAAATTATACATTGTAAATAAATAGCAAAAATACATTGAGATTAAAAGGGAAGTTACACTCATGGATATTACTAAATATTATCATACAAGGAGAAAATATGGTATATTCTTAAATCATTTTACCCAAAAAAACAAATAAAATCAAACCAAACATTCAAATAAAGAAAATCAAGAAAATAAATAACAAAAATCCAACTTAACTATAAAGTATAAAATATGAAAAACTACATCATTGTCTTGTATTAGAATAAAATTGCTCAAGAAATGAAGTCGTCCTCCTTAAGCGATAAAGAAGTAGCCTTGACACCAAGGAACCTAAGTCTCGTTTCACCAATCGGAATTTATCAGCGAAATTGATCATCTGAACCGATAGCTAATTACCAACCACAAGTATATGATCTACGTCGCTTGTTGTAAGATTTTTTTTTTATTGGTATAACCAATCTGACTATTCCTTTTATCGTTTTCCTTATCAACCGGATACTATGGGTGACAAGTAACAAAATCATCACACCCGCCCATATAATGCTTATTGTCGATACTGCGATTTTAATCGATGTATTTTGTGTGTATCCGGGGGTTACCATTATAATAGCTACCAAATAAGCTACTGCCATACACTTAACGGCAACCCAAGTAATGACGATCAAAATCCAGACAAAAAACCGTTTTTTGAACGGCAATCCACTTATAAGCAATAAAATAATACTAATAGATGAACCGAAACCAATGGTATTTAGTGTGATGAAAAAAGTGTACCAGGTTTGGTTATTGTAGGCAGCAACGGATTCTCCAGCCATGCGTGGCATCGGAAATGTAGAACTGGGTAAGTAATTATCTGGCCAAACACCACCGGGAGGGGTGACTGCTACTTGAAAAGCCATAGTAGCAATAAGAGATGCTACAACCATCAATGAAGTGTGTTTTTGCTCGATCCACTCTTGTTTAGATACTAAGTCTTCTTGTCAATATTTGTTTGCAGATTTTGCTTGTTTTCCTCCCATTCGTTTAAGTAACTTTATTATATTTTTGTATCCAGATTGGTCACTTTGTTTATATAGAATATTTAAACTTGTGAAACCGTCTACATTTCGAGCATTGACATCAATTATATTATTGACAATCAAAAAGTTTGCTACCTGCATAATTTTCGATTTATATATATATATAATTAACCATAAAACATTTGTAAATCGCAATATAGTATGAGAGAGAAATTATTATTTTAACAGTACCTGGACTTGTTTATGGATCACGGCCAGATGTAGAACTGTGTTTCCATCTTCATTTTTGTGATTTATTAATTCACTCTCATCACCCAAAACCTCCATAAAAATCTTTAATGATTCGAATTGCCCATGAATCGCACACAAGTGTAAAACGGTTTCTCCAATGTTTGTCAAAACTCGAATAGCTTCAGGCTTAGCATGGATTATCTCTCTTATGACAGTAAGACGTCCTTTGATGGCGGCTACGTGAAGAGGTGTCCTCCCATCTTGGTTACGTGTCAGACACATGTCTGGATTAACCTCTAACAAACTTTTCACTACTTCGACGTACCCTCTTGTGGATGCTAAATGAAGTGACGATTGTTTTTTTGAATCAAGCTCTGAAGCCATTTCTGGTTTCCGAATCAGGATTTGATTCACAAAAAGCGAATGGCCTAACATTGAAGCGATATGAAGAGGTGTTTCGGTATAATTACAGCTGACCATGGATCTATCTAAAATTAATGGATCATCATGAAGTAAATCCATCAGCGAAATGATACTTCCCTCTACAGCTGCTTCAAATAATTTGTTTTCCATTTTTTTATACAATTGTATAGAAATAATAAAAACAATATGTAATTTGAGGAAAGAAAATTAGCTGAGCAACGATATACTCGAAGATAACACGGCAATATATTATTTGAGTGGAATTTTTAGCTGAACTATAGAAAGTTTTGTATATGAATTGTAGAGGAGTAACAATGGGAATATATAACCGAGAGAAATCCTTATCTGAAGGAAATAGTTAACATGAAGAAAACTTCCTCTCGCCATTCAGGGATAGAGACGTGAAAAACATGAAACCTACTTAGTGACTGTATTTTACTTTGTTTAACAATTTATTGCGTTTGGTTTTAATCGTGGCTTTAATGAATAATGGTGAAAAGTTTGACAGATAGTTCTCAGTTTAATTTTAGCAAGATTGAATACAAGTAAACAACATGTAACATTGTGACTGTATTCTATTTTGTTTTCGTGTGCTGATTAGACATAACAACTTATTTTTGTGGCTTTAATTATAGCTTTAGTCAATGGTTTTCACTTAATTTTAGCAAGATCAATTTCTGTTGGCTTTAATTTTAACAAGATCAAATATAAGTTTAATTCTCGTTTAACGTTAGCTAGATCAAACACAATTTTAGTACGTTCGCCTAAAATAATATACTTCGACCAAACAATCTAGAAAGCTATGTGGTTCCTAAATGTTTTAAATTTTATATATTTTTGTTTTATTTAGACTATAGGTGTAATATTAGATAATAAAAAGATACCAACTTTACAAATGCATAAATTACTCACAAATATTAAAATGTATAATTTTAGTTTTTTTGTGATATAAAAGATATATATATATATATACGTATTATTATTATAATTACGTAATATATTATACTGGAGTTGGGTTTTTTTAGTACGCTGGTTTTTTTTTATTGGAGCTGATGATCATTGGCAGTTGAATTGAGATTTTTCTTACATTCATCTGGTTTATATCCAAATAGAAACATGAACTGCAATAGGAAGGCAGATTTGTATCCTTAATAGTGATCGAACATCCATCATTTATATATGACTATGAATCTTTCTAGCTAATTCCAACTCGATTAATGCATAAGCTGCATTTTTGTAAGCCTTGTTATCCTCCGGAACTTTCATTTTGTAAGGGTTTCCTATAGTTGCAGCAATTTCACGCAGAAAATCGGCATTGTATAGAAATTCTTGGATTTTTTTGAATTTAGTCCAAACCAGAGCAGTAGGTTTTTCAATCTTTGGATAAAAATCTGGAGACCAACGCAGAATCCTCATTGTTGAGATTCCAACCTCCCAAACATTCCTAGACCACACTCTACAAACATCATCTTTCAATTCAAACTCGATAAATACATGATGAGAATCCCAGTTTGTGGTTCGATATTTGCCTTTGAATTTAAAAGAGTTAAAGAAGGTTTCTAACACAGTTTTCTTTGGCAATCCTAATGAAAACTTTCCAATAAGGGTTGTCTATGAATTTTGCAACAGAGGGTCTTCGATTTCTTTAGGATATTGGACCGTATATGATCCGATTTTCTAACAATACTCTTAGGCTTATAGACAGTTTCTTGATGATTAAGTTTTGTTTTTTGAAAAAATTGACGTACAATTTCTTCACAACTCTTTGATCTACCATACACTGTTTTTTATCTTGTAGCCGATAGGAGAAATCAACTTCTTCAATTAGGATATTATTTCTTATCTCCGTGATAGAGATAACCTATAAAGGAAGGAGGAAAGATGCTCACATCGGCAAGATGAGCTATCGGAGGAGATTAGGTCGTCGGAGAAACGAAGGTCTCTGTTTCTTGGAGCCATCTTATTATAATAATATATTACGTATAAATATATAGGATAATGGCGGAGACTCGTGCTCTTCTTGAAGGCATGTTGCTGTGTAGAGAAAACAATTGGTTTAAGGCTGATATTGAATCGGACAGTCATACATTAATATACTACCTGGCTAAAGGAAAAAATCCATGGTATCTGAAAGCACTGATTTTGATTTGCAGAAGATTGATTCATCCTTTAATGATAATCAAATTTATTTATCGAAATCAAAACAGAGCCGCAGATTGGCTCGCAAAATCGACGCTAAGGTGCAAGCATAAAATGAAAATATCTCAGTTTAATGCCCTGTTGATCTTTTTTCCATTATTCTACTTGAAAGTTTGGGATTAGATTATATCAATCCAAGTTCAGGATTAGTTTCTTTGCTCTTCATCAGTTTTAAAACTCTGCTTTAAAAACTTTGTTATCAGGTTAAGTTCGAAGAAGTTTTGCTCATCATCTGTGATGATCTTCAAGTTATCTCTGATCTCTTCTCATCTTTTCTTAATGAGTCTTATGATTAAGGAGTGGTGAATAGTTGAGAGCCTGAAGCTCTGTTTCTTCCATTCTTTAGTGATGACTAGCTTTTTTTAATTTGAAACAGTCGTTCAGAATTTTCTTTGTAATTAAAGTTAAGTCCATGTTGTTTCCAAAAAATTGGAAACTAAAACAAACTAATAAATTACTCACCAAAATAACTTCTAATTCTTTAAATAAAAAAAATGAAATTTCTAAATACCTAGTGTTTTTGATTTTTTTCAAAAAAAATTTATATTTAATCAAATCATTTACAGCAAATAGAGTTTAAAATATAGAATTGATAAAATATTTGATATGAAATTAACTTTATATATATATCCATTAGTTATTTTATATACTCATTAGTTAACCTATATTATAAAATTGTACATTCGTATTTTTTAATCATGGTATTAGACAATAGTTAGGTTTGTGTTTGGTTAGATAAATAAACAAAAATGTCATCATAATAAAATTTTACTTTCGATAATAGAAACAGTGGTATGAAACAATGGTTTGGTTTCGCTTAATTTATTTTATCTTTTAAAAATATACAGGGTAAAGATAATAAAATATAATTAATTGGATGGACCGAAAATTCAAATAAAAATTAGATTATTTTTGGTAAAATGTGATTTTTTGTCTATTTTTTTTAATTTTGTTAACGTCCTCCAGCTTTGTGCACGATAGGTTTACGGTGTCGTTGATTTAAATTTCAATATGTCAAGCTGTTGGGAATATGGATACCGTATATTTCGTCACCATAATAAGTAAGAAGAACTCAATCTCAACACTAGTATGATATTTTCTGGTTTGGCACCAAAAGGTTCGCACGATTTTATTTTTGGTCCATTTCCAAAAGACCTCACACTAATGGAGATATATTCTTTACTTATATATGATCATTTGATGTTAACCGGTGTGGGATGTGAGACTTTGGTCGGCACATAAATGAATCCTCCTCTCGAACAAAGTACCACTCTAGGCTCCTCTCAATTGACTTTCATCTACCCACTTTAATCAGATTAGAGCTACATGAACAGCGAGAATATATCTAAATTTAATAATAAACAAATCTTGTTGATGTTTGGGGATGGTTTCGTATGTTCGAGAGAGAGTATAAAAAGAAAAGATATGGTGGTACATAAAGAAATCGTCAGACTTTTAGTTGTATTAATATTTTTAAATTAAACTAATTTGTCATGAGATCATGAAATATTATTTTTAAATTGAAGGCATGGTTTTGTAGCTAATATACTTGATTACGAAAATATCATGCACAATCTTACATGGAAATTATAATTAGTGGGTTTTGCATATCATATACAAGGAACGTATTGCAGTCGATGTACAAGTAAGATTTCACATATGACGTGTGTTTCTAAATACATTTTGAATCAAGTTTCGCATGTCATAAAAATTAAGATTTCTTGGAGCTTGATGATTACAATGTGTTTTGTAAGTGATTTATCAATATATTTTCTAAAATTATTTGAATACATGTAACTGAGTCATGTTTTTTTATATCTATGTACGAAAAAACAAAATCAATATGAATCCATACAATGGTAACATAAAATCTAAATATAGTTGAAGAATACATATTATGGCTTGCATTATCCATGCGCTTGATAATGTTTGTATGAAAATTGTATTGTAGCCAAAAGTTGTGTCATATACAACAGTTTATGAGATCCATAAGCACAACAAACAATAAATAAATAAACTTGAAGGCTAAAAGTTGGTGAATGCGATGGTCTTTTTCTAGTAGATGGATTAAACTTATTGGTGATAAAAATAAACATTTAGATGATTGTCCAGCTGCTAAAGAGACATTTAGAAACAAACTGGAGAGAGAAAAAATGGGATCTCTTATATATAGGAAAAATGGGGACCATAGTTTTTAATGGCTATGAATCTACGAGAGAAAATTAATTAAACTAATTAACTAGAAAACATTAATAAAAATTAAAAGTTACAAAATAAATAATATAACAAGAATCTTACGTGCTCAAAGAAACTATAATTTCTTTCACATACAGATGAACTACAAACAAGGCCAAGTACTCGTATGAAAAACTTTCTCAAGTTTGGAGTCGATGCGCCATAACTTATCCACCAATAAACTAACATAAGAATAATCTAATATAATTAATATGGAATAAAAGAATTATTGAACATTTATATTTAAAATTATAGAGTAAAGCCTGGTGCCATCACAGTTCGGCGTCGAATGGTTGCAGCGATTTTAAATATGCCTTCATTATTTCTATACAAAACAATCTCATCTGCAAATTTAATCTTGCATATCCACGTCCGAGATCATATTTGATAAACATTGAACAAAACCACTTGTAACTTCAACATCATCTTTAACACTTGGGTTGCTAAAATATAAGGTAGGATTAAGATAATATCATGCAGCATGCAAAGGCCTATGTAACTGATTGTCCCATCTTTTGTCAATAATTGTGAAGTTTTCATTGTACTTTATTTCATCAATAGCCTCTTTTTCTTTGTATATAGCTTCATAAATGTAACTCATTTCCGGTTTCACCTCCCCATCTATCATACGCAACACTGCCAATAGTGGACCACCAATTTTAAGAATCTCATTAATGGTTCTTCAAAACCATTCACTAAGCGATTTGGAAGTTTTTTCCACACTTCCTCTTTTGAAAATTTACTTTCAATCCATTCATTTGAATTGAAAAGTCTGGTTAGACGCCTTTGTTTCTCGTGAAACCTCTTTAACGTGAAGAATCTAGTAGCAAAACGAATCTTAGCAGGTCGCGGAATCTCTTTGTTGTTAGTGAAATTTCTCATCAAACTTAAGACTCGTGTTTGGTTATAGATGTATCCATTCACCTTAATTTCCCTTTCAATTGTCTTATTAAATTTTGGAATCTTAAAAATATCTTTGAACATCAAATCAAGACAACATGTCGCACAAGGTGTCCAATAAGGATGTGTATACTTGGCCTCAAGTAGTTTTCCTATAAAAAAACCCAACTAAAAATATAAAAAAAAACCTTGATAGTAATTTACAATATTAAATAATTAACATATAGTATATATCTCAAATGTACATGCAAGGAGATTTTCTAAGGCAATACCAATCACTACTTGAACAACATTTTCAACACCAATATGATCAATATATTTTCTAATCAATTCAAACATCTTTAATCATGTTTTTTGAATATGACAAGACATAAAAACTATCCAAGAAAACACTATCTTTAAGAGTGTTCATTGAGAAATTGACAAGAACTCTACCATTATTGTTAGTTCACCCATCACACGTCAATGTGCAACCATTTCCTAGCTTCGTATATATTTTCCTCGAGAAGTTGTTGTATATGATCATTTTCATTTTTCAGATAAGTTATTTGCACTTCATGCATAGTAGGAGCCTTCATACCAAGACCATACTGTCCAATTGCTTCAACCAGTTTTTGTAAAGACTCATAGTTCATAACATTGAAAGAAATTCCAGCATCATACATCCATCTAGCAAACATCTTGACGGCATGATCCCTCAATTCCTTCCTATATTTATCAGGATCCACTTGATCTTGTCGAGTTTTTCTTTTTTTCCCCAAAGCTTCCCTTCTGTAAAATAAATCTAACGGACCCTTAACACTGGGAGTACTACATGAAAGAACTCATAACTCATCTTCTTCCATATCCACTAATTTTTTTTCTTTAACCTTAATTTTATCTAATTTTTTTATTTCAATTTTGTCAATCTTTATTTGACATGATCAGGACATTTAGAGCAAACAACAACGTTTTTAAAACCACCAATCAAATGTTGTTTAAGACGAGTTACGCCACTATTGTTACACTTTATCACGAAAATTCCATCTAACACAATCTCTATTTTTTCTATCTGGACGTGTACCATAATCCCAACCAATATCTCTTATTTTAGAACTTCCCGATGTTGTATTATTAGAACCATATATCATTTGTGCAAAAAAAATATATAAAATTTCGAAGTAGGAAAAAACCTATAGAGTATGGATGAATTAACCTTTGAATTTCAGTAATAGAGAAGAAATATCATTAAACTTTTTGACAATTAAAAAAATCATGGAACTAAAAATAGATTATATATAGAGAAAATAATATAAAGATTTTTGGAAATTGTGATACTAATTTAAATATTCACTCATAATATCTAAATAAAATATATCAGTAGTTTCCAAAATTATATATATTAAGAAAATTAGATACTAAATAATAATTTATATATTTATAAGTTAAATTACTTGTAAGATTCTAAAGAAATTAAATTATAATTAAAAATTGATAAATATTATTTATTTAAGAAAATAGTGATAGAATTGTTTGACTATTAAAAAATTACGTAAGTATAATTGTTTTTTCAAAGTAAAAATATATATTTCCTACTACTTTTTATAATATGAATACTATTTGTTATTTAATCATTAAATTCTACATAAAACTCTGACAAATTGGTGAAATGTTGATTGAAATTCATATAAAAGAATATAAAAAAATCTCGAACAGAAAGGTCAAACAAGGGTGAAGATACAAAAATTATATGGAAATATTTCTTTAATAACCAGCTGTCTCATTATTTTCGTACGATTTTAATTAATGGAAGAGACGAGATTCACTAATTGGAAAAGGCGACACTTTTTTTCGCCACCATTTGTGTCGCCATTTGTCTATAGTACTCTTGTCGCGGTCTTTTTTTCGTTTGGACGCCTCGTCTTGCAGCGCTTTACGTTGTCGCGTCGCTTTTTAACACTATGGTGGAGATAAAAAAAACTTTTAAAAATAATTCGCATAAAGGTGAAGAAACAAGTATTTCCATTTTAAAATGAAGTTGTATATTTTTGTCTCTAACCAAAAAGAAATAGTCTTGCAGATATTGTATACATTATAACTTGTTACGCAAATTTTCAGTAAATTATGTATTGTAAATAGGATATAATAATTTTTAGTTTCACTAAATAATATAAAAATGGTTTATCAAATGAATTATGATCACATAATAAAGGTAAAAGGGTTTTGCAAAATCAAAATAAACATTATCTCTTTTGTTAAATATTGGACTTGGAGAACAATCCATCGTTGCTAAAGGTAAAAGTTAGCATAAATCATAATATTTGTGTATGTTTCTAATGGTCAACTAGATGATTCGTCTTGTGTGCACATGCGGTCTCTTTTTCAGTTGTCCATCCAGAGGGGATGTTCTATTGAGAGGTACATACGTATTTCACCCTCCTTATATAACTAGATAACAAAAATTACATTGAAATATTATCGCAATATGAAGCAAAATATTCGAAAAAATCATCCCATATTCTGATCATGTAGGTAATTGATAGTGTACCAAACATGTTAATTCATTATCATATTAAACTTTATTGTCATAAACTTATTACTAGAACTCTATGTATATTTGAATTTATAAGCTAAATTTTTATCTAACACTGCTTCATCCATGCTTGTTTCGAACAAAACAAACTGATACATATCTAAATCTATAATCATGCACAATATAATATTTGCTTATTTTCAATGATTCTTTTATAGTTGAATGTTGAATTGCAAGCAATTGGTCGACTTTTTCCTAAAAAAGATTAAATTTTAACACCTTTGATCCAATGAATGTTATAAGCCTAGCGTGCGTGCTTTCTACCTGAATTATTGTTTATATGTTATAAATACATTAGTTTCATAATTATGATTATCGTAATTAATCATTTCACATCAAAAGTATTATACTACATTGCACAACATAACTATTATACTACATTACAGATTAAAACTCTTTACTACCCTTCGTAATATAACTACTATAGTTTGTTTCAAAATATTAATATTTGATGTTTTTCATGGGAAAAACCTTGAAATCCATCATATGACATATTTTGTAACCATATATACATTATTTCGTAATTCAACATTTATAAACAACGATAATGTTATTTGTTGGTCATTGTCTTGGGAAAATACATGATCTTATTTTTGTATGCATGGATGAATTTACTTTTATATATTATTATCCAAGAGTCTATCACGTATTCTATGATAGTATTGGTCCAAGATCGAAACACCAAAATAGGATACCACGTGATAGAACTAGCAGCTCGTCACGCCAAATTAGGCCTTGAGGTAATTGTGGCATAAATTTACATACATATTACCCTTATGTCATTAGCACTGAATAGCTCGAATGTGTTATTTTCTAAAAAATTTAATGCACTGGTTTTGTTCCACCCGCAAGGGATTAGTGGAGGAAGGAAATGTAGGTGGTCTACTATGTGCAGATTTCACATCATGAAAAATACACAAAGAAGACGGGTGAAACCACAAGCCAAGTAACGAAAGAAAGTTTTCAAATACGAGAAGATAGTTCTCAACATCCCATAGTCTTTAAATGTAGGTTGTTGTTGAATCGACACAAACCAGAATTGTCATATAAAATACAGTTTCTACGAGACGATGAAAATTACCGAAAAGTATGGTAATTAGACCTCTAACCGCGGGCTAGCCACTTAAGGATTAGTTTGAACACGAGACATTGATGATCATGATTATGCTTGACGCGATATTTTGTGTGCCTCTTCATTCGTTGATGCTAGATTACCTCCAACTGATATGAATGTATCTTAGTCAACTCGTTCCTTTCGGGTGGATTCAAGTCATTGTTATCGTAATGGCGACACATTATTGTTCGTACCAATTTTTTTAATAGAATTGATTATAGTAACGTCAGACGGTTTGCAAGTTGCGTTTGAAAATTAAAAATTGTTATCAGAAGCTACGAATAACTTCAGACGGTGTATAAATGGCATCTAAAGTTGGTTTGAGGACGAATGACATTTTCAAATGATGTATTAAGGTTTGTAAATAACGTTCACGGGTTTGCGAGTGCAATTTCAAAGCTTACAATTAGTGTTCTGAGGTTTGCATATTGTATTTGGAGGCTTGTAAAATCTCTAAATAGATATTTGAAAAAATAATGTTTATATTTTGAAGGCTTGTAAAATGTCTAAATAGATATTTGGAAAAATAATGTTCAAAAGCTTATAAATTATTAGAAGACATTATGTTGTTTAGTTAAAAAAGATTTTGTTAAATATTATTACAAGATATTAGACAAATAATTAAAAAAAATAAAATTAACAAATAGTCGAGAACTTGATAAACTATGATATTATAAAAAATAGTTGAGAACTCATCAGATTATTAACTAAACATTATAACAACTACTTTTGAAACTCTTAAAAACGGAGAATTAATGTTATTATAGATTTTAAAGTTAAAAGTATATTTTTAGTTTTTGTTGATTTTTGGAACCTAAACCAACCAAAATATGTAATAAACAACAAATAGAGAATTAATTTTTAATTTTTTTTTTTAAATTTGGTAGAGTCGAATCGTAATTAGATATGACGATAACTCTCAATTGTTTGTTATTATATAACGATTTTTTAAATGAATAATATAATAGATATAATGTTATAAATTAATGTTATTTTATTATATGAAATTTTTATGTTTTTCAGTTATTAATTTTCACTCATAAATTAATGTTTTTTTTATTTTTTTACGAGTAAATTACACTAATAATTTAGATGCAGTTAAAATAATATATATTAATAATAAAAATTGAAACTTATTTTGTTCCTATTTATTTTAGATTTTTTTTTTTTGTTTTGATTAGGACTAAGTCTAATAGCTTGTTAGATAATAAGAAAGTACCGGGTTCGATAAATACATGTCATTGCTTAAAATATTAATTTGCTTAAATTTACTTGCAAATATTAAAAAATATATAAATTCAGTTTTAATGATATAAAACATACTTATAATTAATATATATAACTATATACGTAATCTAATTGTTTTAAAATAGTAAAATTTAATTAGAACAAAAATAAAAAGCTATAACAAACTAATAAAGTACTTACCGAAATAACTTTTAATTCCTTAAAAGAAGAAGTGGAATGTTATAGTAGCTAACGTTTTGTTATTCTTTTTAGAAATTTCTATATTTAAACAAGTCATTCAGAGAAAATAGACTTCTAAGATATAGAATAAACAAAGTATTGATCGTCTAGTTATTTGATCTCCGATTTATTAAAGTATTATTTTGTATATTCATTAGTTAAGCTATTTTATAAAATACAATTTTAATAGATAAAATTGTAATCGTATTTTCTTAAACATAGTATTAGAGAATAGTTTGGTTTGTGTTTATTTGATAAATAAAACAAAATTCTCATCGTGATAAAATTTTACTTTCGATAATAGACCTGATTTGTTAGGTTTCTAACTACTTTAATTGCACACAAATCGAAGGCTTTATCTGTACATATTTTAAATTAATTTAGTTGCACGAAATACGAGATTTATTTAATTAATTTATTTAAATTAAACATTTATTTAGCTTAAAAAAGTAGAGATTAAATAAAATAATTGGTAATTAATTAGATTATACGAAGGTCCAAATATTTTGGCGAAATAGTGAGTATTTTAAGGATTTTAAAGGTATGTGTGAGTTTCGTTAACTTTGTCATATTTAAATAAATAACTGGATTATCAGGAGATCGAGATAAAATGAAATTATTTTTAGCATGTTTGTTTTTTTTTTGTATTTAGGATATAGTTAGAATATGATTATCTTTCTTTATCGTATTTGGATTCCACTTCGTTTTGTTTCTACGTTGTATTTTGGTGAAGGTAAAAAGAAATAACTAGCGGTATTATTTTTTCTTACATTTTATGTTATCTTTGGTGTTCTATAATAGAAATAGTTACATAGTTGAATTCAATTGACGTGATTCGGTTTTGTACATTTTGACAGTGTACGATCTCGTTAATGTGAAGTTTTTTAAATTTTTCTATATTTTAAATTTTTTATGGAAGTGTATCATTTTCACTTTTCAGACGGGTCCATATTTTTTTAAGCAATCAGGGTCTTTTAACATCTGTTAAAAAAGTCAAATCTTTTCATGTATGATTTAACTTTTTCTTATGTATGATTCGCTTCTTATGGTTTCATACCTTCTATAGCTTATTCGTTTCGTGGATAAACTACGAACTCATCTAATCCACCGTCGATTCACTGTTTTTTGCTTGATGTGCCTCGTTTTCATCTGCTATTCTAAATACCTTTTTTCGACATCTGTTAGAACAAAACGTAGAGTAAAAACTTGAAAAGTTAATGTAAGATTTAGTTGCTTGCAAAAATATAATTAATTTTGTTGGAAAACTATTGTTAAGTTGCTAATAAAATTACTATTAAGGTGTTTGCAAAACTAGTGTTAAGTTTCTTGCAAAATTATTATTTATATGTTTGTAAAACTAGTGTTAAATCCTTTGCGAAATTATTGTCCAGTTACTTGTAAAACCAGTGTTAAGTTCATCGTGAAACAATTATTCTAGCATACCTGTAAAGTTTTAATATTCTTTAATGATTCAACTAAACTATTCTTGTAGCTTCCTTCAAGTGCAGACAATTTCACGTAATGAGTCATTAAGGATCCACCAACTGGTTGTGTTTTTATGACTGTGTGTTCTAGAAATGTTATTATAAAAAAATTAGTGTCAAAAAAATAAGTTACTAACTATTAAATTGCGACACATCCTATAGTTTTCTTTGGATTTTTGGATAAACAATTTCTCATATAATTTACCAATTTCTCTCTATTCAATTTCCCCCAATCGTAAGTGTTTACTTTATCCATGATTTAAGTGAAGTGAACTATTAGTTAAGCCATCACGTCTCCTCCTGAAGTGGAGAATAATAAAATTGAGCATATTGATGGTATAAGGAGTACAACTACATCGTGTATTATTTTGGCATCGTTTAATGTTGTTGCTTCTATTAATAGTGAATCTTAAACTAATAGTTAAGTTAGTAATTGAGATTTCATTAATATCGTGTAGTAATACTTAAGTTGAATTTATTATATTTATCTTCTTATTTGTTATTTGTGCGGGATATCCTTTTCATTTGTTATATTCCAAAGTATTTTTGAAATATATCATAAATATACATAAACTCACTCATTATTCCTCCATCATTTCCGAAACGTTCTTTTAAAATGACATTTGTTATGTCTCACTTAATACCAAAAATGACTTTGACATCAATTTGTGAGATTCATCTTTTTTTACCGAAAATAAATGTTGTTTGGTCACTATTGTATGTCTTAATAACTTCAGCTATTAGGTCCCCTCTTTTTTATCGGCCATCTCTACCATTAACTCTCTTATCAAATAATGCTTTTAAAGGGTGTCGAAGGGTGTGTTCCTCAAACGCTCAATATGTTATTCCTTTATTACCTTGTAGAAAATCCCATTATCCAAAATATATAGTCTTGTTCGGCAGTGAAACGTAATTCAGTCAACAAATATTTATCGAGATAAATCGGCAGATGGGACAAATCAGCCCATATTTCCTACATAAAGGTGTTGTATTATCAGCAAAACCAAAAATGCCTATTATGAGAAAATCTAATATTATTCTTGTGTATCTGAAACCAATATTATTTTTAATATGCAAAATTAATAGTGTTTATTATATACAAAATAAATAACATTTACTGTGAAAACAATAGTATTTATTATATGTGAAAACTAATATTGTATAAATATTATTAAGAAACAAATATTGTATAAATTAGGCTACGCCAAAGGATAACATAAATGAACACCGAGAAAATATTTAAATATAATAAACAATCCTGATAATATTTGGGGATGTTTTTGAATGTTCGAGAGAGAGAACAAATAGATAAGACATTGTGGTATAGAAAGAAATCGTTAAACTTTTAGTTCATATTATATTTATATACTTTTTTAATTTTACGTCTGTACAAATTGGTGATAAAAAATAAGCATGTGGGTGAATGTACAACTGCTCAAGAGGGATTTCGAAATAAACTTGAGAGAGAGAGAGAGGTGTGATCTCTTATATAAAGGGAAAGTGGGGAGAAAAAACTCTAATAAACAATTTGTATGAAGGTGGAAAAACCAGTATTTTCATTTAAAAATCAAATTGTAGATTTTGTTTCCCAGCCAAAAACAAACATTTTTTTGCAAATATTATATGCGTTATAACTTGCTATGCAAATCTTTAATAAATTATGTATTGTAAATAGGGCATAGTAATTATCAGTTTCACTAACTGATATAAAAAAGGTTTAGCAAATGATTATACTCACACAATGGAAGTATAAGGTTTTCATAAAATCAAAATCGCACAAGGTTTGCCAACTACTCATTCTAGTATCTAACTATTCGATATTCAGATTATATAATTGAAACAAGAACAAGCCAGATCTAGTCCACTATAACTCAAAAGAGATCAAACAGCTAAAGTGAGAGTTGAGAAGCTAACTGGGGCGTTACAATAACAAAACAAAAAGTAGTATGTCAAAAATAAGGGAAAGTAGAGAATAAATAAGAGAGACCAATATGGCAAGCTGCACAAAAAAGATAAAATAAAATAATAATATTTAGGTATAAAAAGGAACAATATATTTGCAGCTGGATAAAATTAGTAGTAAAAAGTAAAAGAAAATGAAGTTGAAGCATGGTGATACAACCAAGAAAAACCAAAATTGGTTGTACGTATGCTTCACGAGTCTTAATTTGACCGAAGAATTTTTAACGGAATACTTCCTCAAATATATGATTCGTATCTAATGGATACCTATGACGGTTTAAGAGATCTTGAACATCATCTAGAGTGGTTTAGTAACATGATGTTAGGTTTTAATGCAAATTATATCATACTATGGAAAAGCTTTTTCGATTATATTTAAGGATAATACACTAGACTGGTTTAACTGGTTACCAAAAAGAATAATTCAAAACTTTGAAGGCCTCATAAAGGAGCTCAGAAATCATTTTATTAGTAAGTTAGCACACAAAAAAGAAAGTGATTCTATAATAAACATGTAACAAAGGAAAGGAAAAGTGTTGAAGAACTATGTTCAGAGGTTTGTACATGAGTTGAACAGTTTGTCAAAGTGTAAGGAAGATGTAGTTGTGGCATCATTTAAAAAATGAATTAATGTGGAAGGACAATTGTATATAGATCTAATCACATTTTTCTTAGATACTATGAGATATATTTTGGAGAGGTCGGAATTGTTTATTAGAGTCAAAGAGTCTAAGAAAGAATCATTTTATTGTCCAAATCCCAAGATCCAAAAATATTAGTACAGGACTATAAAAATAAGGATGAGGTTAGACATGAAGAGATCATGCGAATTTTATTAAGCATACCAAAAATATATATATTATAACGACCCACTCGAAGGTTCATTTTTTTATTGAAAATAGCGGAGTTATCTATTACAAGACAAATAGAAACAAAAATTACCAACCTTCTCGTGTAATGTTGGCTCCAAGAAATGAAAAGTCTTAAAGGTATTTTGACACCTACCATAATGATCACGGTCACATGATCGATAATTGTTTCTAATTGCAAGACGAGGTTCAAATATTAATAGACAATGAAAGCTTCTTCAGTTTGTGAAAAGTAAGAGAGGATAAATGAACGATGAAAAATGAATGAAGTATAAAACATGAAAGATTAGAAAAGATAAGATAAGATAAGATAAAGAGAAACAACAATAATTTTATACTATTTTTTGCGATGATAGTTTGTCTGGGATATGCCAAGCTTCTAGAAAAAATATAATAAAAAAATTGGAGGTTTATTTGGCTGATGAGGGAAGTTTGGCCAACGTTATTTTGAAGAACAACTATGAGAAAATGATTCGGGGTACCTCCATATAAGCCTACCGACAAGTAGTTGGTTAGCTATGAAGGGAAATATTCTCGTTGTGCTGGTGAGTTTTTCTTGTAACTACTAGTTATGGTAATACTGAAAATACTATAAAAACTTTATAGTCGACGTTCCAAGCTCGTACAACGTAATTTTGGGTCGGTGGTTGCACAAAATTGAGGTACCTCATCATTACAAGAATGCTTTAAGTATCATGTTATAAAATTGGTTTGAATAACAAATATATTCAGAGAACAACCATGGATGATTATGAAATCTTCTTATATCCCTAGAAATTGGCTCCATAGCAATTATAGAGTTTGGGAGAGGCTCGTTAACTGGATGGAAACATGAATTTGAAAATGAACTTTATAATCTTAGAGAGGACATACAATATGGCGAAACTTTAGGTGGATTAATTCAAGAAGAGTTAACAAGTGGGCAGGTGGTCAACTAAGTCAGAGCTTCAAATATAAACTAATGAAGTTGTTAAAAAAAGAATTCAGATGTTTTTGCTTGGAGTGCTCATGATGTTTTCGAGGTCAGCTCTTCTGGCATCTGTCACGAGTTATGGATCCATAAGAGATTGATACTGGTTCGTTAAAAGATGAGGGATTTCTCTCATAAGAAAGGATAAGTCATCTTCAAAGAGGTAAAAATATTATTGAGACTAGAATACATAAGGCTATCAAGATATCATACTTGGGTTGTTAACCTAGTATTGGTCAAAAAGAATAATGGACAATGAAGAATGTGTGTGGATTTTACTGACCTCGACAAAGTGTGTCCAAATGAAGCCTTTTTATCTGTTATTGATCAGTTAATATGCACAACTTTGGGTCACAAATTCTTGACATTTATGGACACATATTCAGGATATAACTAGATTTGAATGCATCCAAATGATGAGGAGGAATTTACATAGACCGTGTTCCTACCTTTATCTACTTAAGAGTCGAAGCAACAATTTTGGTAGATTTGTCAACTTTATTTTTGGTTGTTTGATGATCATAAGAAGTAGAAATACTCTTGCGAGTGGAAGGATTTACACAGGCTTTTTTTTTACCTTTTTGGGTCAGGAACTAATGCAACAAGTCTGGTAGATTTGTTAGCATTTTCCTTGATCGTTTGTTGATCAGAAGAGTTGGAATATATTATCTTGTTAGTAATATAGATCCATTTTACTTTGTAGTAGTAATAGAGGCAGAGATTCTATCAAAATTCTTGTTTGTTTTAATGTGAAGTTTTTTCTTAAGAGGCTTTTCTTAGGAAATACGACCTTCTTGAGAGTCGTTCAGATCTTCGTTTTGGTGAGTTAAGTTTGCAACACAGCCGTACTTATTTTTCTTGCTAATAGAAACGTCTTGAGAATTGTTGGAATCATCATTTTAATGAGAAGAATTTAAAATTGGTCAACTTTCTTTTCCTGAAGAAAATTATTTTGGGGAGAGACACTATTAGCATCCTTAGTATCATTCTTTCTTTTTAGGAATATCTACTCTATTCCCAAATTTATTTTTATAATAAATTCATTGAAGGATCACACCTTCAATATCTTCAATAGTACATTCTTTTTTGGGTAAGGTAAGGTGACTTTTCCATAATTGGATAGACCAAAGACCAAATAAAAAAATACCATGAAGATAGATTTGTATTCATGATGACAAATCGAATAGAAAGCATTGAGTAGTTATGCTAAAGGATTTTTTTTACCATAAAATTTTCTAAAACGATGTTGAACTTTAGTTGAATCTGTAAAAAAATAAAAATAAATAGGTAGCAAAAATAAATTTGTAATACAATTGAAAAATTATATCATATGTGTTTGCATCCATCTTCGTTTGACTTGACCATATTATTTTTCGAATTGGTATTCCCTATTCTTGGTTATGTAAATAAAAGATATTTTCCAGTTATGATTAGAAAAAATTAACTTGAAAATCAGTTTGGTTCTTTAAGAGTTAAATAATAGAAAAATGTACCATGTAATTAGATCGGATTTTCGTTGGAGGCATATCATAGCGATTCTGATTTTATCTGAATGGGTAGTTTGGACCAGGTATAAAATTCAAATAAACAATAGTAACTCAAGTGGATCAATGACTCAGCTATATGCCTAGCATTTTAGTTTTTCGGCTTGGGGGCTCATGTAATTGACCAGGATATAAGATTTGACCCGCACAACCCATGAGTCATAGAAAAAAGTATAAATACCCCAACCAACAACATTAAATGGGTTGAATTTTTTCCTAAAAAATTAAATACAAGAAACTCACTTCTCTTACTGCTCTCGACAAAAACCTTAAATACTAAATTACCAAAAGATCTTCCAATTCCACCCTCACAATAGTTTTTACCCTCAACAAATTGGTCACCACAGTGGGAGGTTAAAGGTTCTCAATAGCTCTATTCAAAACCTTACTACTAATTGGATGTTCAGAAATCTTTGAGATATGGATCTCAATACGCAAGAAGTGCTACCTCATGAAAATGAGGGAATGAGAGATGATAATGAGCATGCTATTGTGTCTCATGTCAATCACAACATGGAGGAAAGACCATTCATACAAGATGAACGTGATCAGTTGAGGGCTGACACTGAATGTCTGAAAGCCCAAAGACAAGCTGAAAGGGCATTGAAAGAAAAATCCGATACAGGAGGTATATCTTCATATGAGCTGGTGATAATAACAAACAAGTCGAAAATGATCAGTCCACAAAGGCTCATATTAACTGTGAAAATGAGCATCGAAATAAACAGGTGATGAGCACGTTAGATTCTGCTGAAAATTCAACTACATCATCTGTCTCTAATGCGTCTTCTTCATCAAGTAGTGACCAGGGTCATCGAATAAAGAAATCTTGGTTAACCAAGAAACATAATAAAAAGGGATATGGAGGGGGAAATGAAGAATATAAAAATTCATGGTATTGATCATCTACTAGGTGATGAATTTGATATTCAGTCCAAACCAGGTATATTTTTTACTCCTGATGAAGACAGTGTGTTTAGCCATAACCACAATTAGAGGCAATCACCTTTGTCCTCAAAGATACTCTCTGGACATCTACCAAGGTGGTTTAACAGTTCCAAAATGGAAAAATATGATGGAAGCAAAGATTCTAATAATCACCTCGAGCAGTTCAATACTTTTATGATGAATTTTGATGATGATGATAAAAAAATTTGTCGAGTTTTCTCGCAAACTTTCAAATGAGGTGCTTTAAAAGGTATAATAGTTTACCACAAGGATCTATTAAAAACTTTGATGTTTTCTGGATGGAATTTTGGAGACAGTTCGTTTGAAGTAAAAAGCTTAAAGGAAATGGTGATACTATCATCCATTGCGCTCACGAACCAAATAAGTCTTTGAAATAATATATCAGTCGTTTTGTGAATACAAAGAACGGGTTGACCGATTGTTTTGAACAAGTAGTCATTGATTCCCTGAGACAAGGTTAAATACGGTTTAATTGGTTGATTCATTAACTCGGAAGAAAGCAATTACTTGTGGTGGATTATTAAATCAGGTTAGAAAACAGATTATAGTGGAGGAAAAAAAAGAAATCTAGAGTATCGCATCAAAATAGGTCTGCTCCTACAGACAATCCATTACTCAATCTCGTGTCACAGTTAATTATAAGCCTAAAGATTATGGAGATGGAAGTGTAGCTACTATTTATGATAAAGAAGACACTATTGTAGATACTTGATGAAGACACTATTATAGGCCTAAATATTATAGGCACTATTATAGGCCTAAAGATTCTGGAGACAATCCATTACTTGATGAAGTATGTTGGAAGTGTAGCTACTATTATAGGCACTATTATACGAAGACAATATTATTGGAAGTGTAGCTACTATTTATGATAAATTCTTAAAGAAGACACTATTATAAGCCTAAAGATTCTGGAGACAATCCATTACTCAATCTCATGTCAACCTGAATGGTTTGCTGAACTGGGTAAAAGTGTAGCTACTATTTATGATAAAACTAAGAATCTTGTGCATTTTAGAAGACTGACACCAATTTATTCTCATAGAGAGAATCGGAATACTCGCTTTGTAAGTACCACAACGATGTGGGTCATGATACTCAGGATTGCATCGCACTAAAATAAGAAGTATAGAATTTAATCGAGAGAGGGACGTTGTCATATTTTGTTAAAAACAAGGGAGCAATGGGCAAGTCAATACTCACTTTCAATATAATACAAATATAACAAGAGAAGCATCACCAATTGGTCTAGGGGCAAAGTGTGGGTGCATCAAGACAAGATGATGATATGGTGATTATAGAAAGGTTTGATATAGATTCGGAATATCTAGATCCTGATCCAGATCAGAATCAAGTTGGGATGATTGTGGAAAAGAATTCAACAGTTTCAAATATACGTAACTTCTTCAAATATTTCACTATTTTTAGGGGAGACACTATGAGTGCACCCTCAAGTTGGTCAAGGAACATACATGTTAATAGTCTAACAACTCAATTTGAGGGGAAAACGTATATGCATCTTTATCAAAACCCCGCTCAATTCATTGTCTTTAATGAAGATGATCTAAGGGATAGTGCAGGCTCACATGAAAATGGTGTGGTAATAGAAGCATCTATTGGAGGCAATGATATTTGTCGGATGATATGGGTAGTTCGGAAAATATATTGTTTCTATCAGCTTATAAGAAAATGAAGAATCCCTTAGTCATCCAACATTCAAATATGACCATAGTAGGATTTACTGGGAGCTCAGCTGAAGTAATTAGAGAATCCGAAGAGGATTTCTTGTTGGGTAAAGACCATTTAAAAAGATGATAAGGTTTTATTTTATGATAATTGATTGTCTAACATCTTACAAATCCATATTCGGTAGATCCTGGTTATCTAGGATGCATGCAGTAGCTTCTACTGTCCACCAATGTTTGAAATATATTGTGGCATGACAGGTCGGCATTGTCTGAAGTAGTCAAAAGACAGGTCATGAATATTTTATCACTACTCTAGATCCAAAGTTGACACGACTGTTAACAAGGAATAGTAGTTGGTAGAGCTTTCTATCAAACTAAATGAGATAGATGATCCAAGGAAGGTTCCTAGAGCAATAATCCCAATTGACAAAGTTGTAATTCATCTGTTAGCACAAGGTAAAAGTGTTCGGATTGGGTCTAAACTGTCTTCATAGTTAAAAGAAAAATTACTATCATTTTTGTCCCATTATATATATATATATATATATATATATATATATAGTACCAGCCATTATAATTAATCACAAACTCTTTGTGAAATCTGATATCGGGCCAGTAGTGCAGAAAATAAGAGCCTTTTTCTAGAGAAAAATCTGAAGCAATTATTTAAGACGTAGATCGATTAACTAAAATGGGCCATATCAAAAAGTCTCAATACCGTCTATGGACAGATAACCCAGTTTTAGTCAAGAAAAAGAATGAGAAATGGCGAATGTTCATTGACTTTACAAATCTCAATAGAGTTTGTCTAAAAGATCCATTTCCAGTACCCAGATATATCAATTAGTGAATTCTACGTCATGGAATAAATTGTTGTCCTTTATGGATGTTTTTTGGGTATAATCAAATACAGATGAATCTGAATAATCAAGACCATAATGTGTTTATTACCGGTAGGGGGCTCCATTGTTATACGGTAATTCCATTTGGATTGAAAAATGTTGGAGCTACTTATCAATGATTGGTGAATAAAGCGTTTGCTAATCAAATCGTCATAAATATAGAAATTTACATTGATAATATGACAGTAAAAATCCCCAAGGAGGAAGATCACATATCTGATCTCGAAGAAAAAATTTCTAACTTGGAAGCCATGAAGTTGAAATTAAATACAGAGAAATATACCTTCGAAGTTTGATCTGGTAAATTTCTGGGATATATTATAAGCGAGAAAGGGATTCAGCCTGATCCGAAGTAGTTAAATGCTTTATTATCTATGCAATCACCTTGAAATACTAAAGAAGTTTAGATATTAACTGTAAGAATTGATGCCGTGAACCGTTTTAAGGAATGTTAAAGACTTCAATTGGTTCCCTAACTATGATCAAGCGTTCGTTGAAATAAAAAGCATTTATCTTCACCCAAGACACTTATCAAACCTGTTGAAGGAGAAAGGATTTATATGTATCTAATAGTATCAGAATACGTGGTAAGTGTTTTTTTAGTTCGAGAAGTGGATAATTACCCCCCGACCGGTATACTATATAAGCAAGAGTTTGCTAGAAGCTGAGAAAAAAAAATGATATTGGAAAAACTAGCTTTAGCATTGGTAATAGCATCTAGAACGATTATACATTACTTTCAAGCGCACATATATCAACGACTCTATTATGAAAGGATGATATTTAACATCAAATGGAACCCTTAATGGTTCAGATTCCTCTTGATATGAGCTGCTCTTTTTATAATGATAATCATTATGCGCCTTTGGTCCACCATAATCATTCTTCTTGCCATCAGTAGAGCTTTCTCTTAGTTTTCAACAAACATCTTCGCACCAAAGTCTCGACTATAACTCTTACTCTAGAGAGATTCAAACAATTCATGAACAACATGTCTTCGGATGTCTATCTTCGACCACATGTAGTATTTGTAATATTTTTTATCACATTATTTTAGCCTCACATATCATATAGATTTCTATACAATCATATTTTTCTTCACACTCACGAACGAACTACGATTTAATATATTTTTCATCATCCCGTTTTGAATCTGAATTTTTTATTCAAGTCTCAATAATTATCACCACTTTAGAATTATAAAGTAATCATTGTTGATAAGATATAATATTCGGGATTAATTATAATAAATATGGAATTAGAACGGCACGTTATTTGTATTTTAAATTAAACATTACATTTATATTTATATTCTATAACGGATGAAAATAATAAATGTAACTTTAAAACATCTTGTACTATATTAATATTACAGTATTATTACTATTGTTTAATAAGTGTTGGTCAATATTATTTATATATTATTTATTATCATTTATTATATATACTAATATATTATGTGTTTAAATATTAAGTTAAATATAATAGTGATGATCAATTTAATATTATATTTTGTTAGATATAATACAATATTATATTAATTATAAATAATATCAATTAAATTAACGTGACAGTTGAATAAAAATAATTTTTCAAAATATTTTCTATGCGATGATAGTATGATATATTTTTATACTAATAGAAAAAAGGTTTATTGACAGAATTATAGAGGCCAACCAATCAGCTCGGCTTCTCCTATTTGAATACTCTAACTCACAATACCCGACACGATAACCACCACCGTCAAATGTTGTAACGATCCTCACTGCGCCACCATCACGACTATCGGAAGCTCGCCCAAAAAACCCTATCCCGGAGCAACCGCCTCCGTCACAAGCACAACCTCCTCCATGGAGACGCATCTCCTCTTCCAAGAAACTCTCCGCATTAGCTATGATCCCTCTCCAACGTAGCTTTTTTCACCGACGATATCGTATCCACCTGTGCGCCAACTCGTGGAGGATAAATCCACTCTCCGCCCTTTCTTACAATCCTAGCCGAGGGGTCGTCTGCTTCTTAGCCAAGCCGAGGTGCCATCTATTTCCTAGCCGAGTCAAGGTGTCATCTGCTTCCTAGCCGAACCGATGTGCCATCTGCTTCCTAGCCGAACCGATGTGCCATCTACTTCATAGCTGAGTCGAGGTTCCATATGCTTCCTAGACGAGCCAGTGTGACATCTCATTCTTAGCCGACCCGAGGTTCCATCTGCTTCCAAGCCGAGCCGAGGTGGCACTTGCTTCCTTGCTTCTTAACTGAGCTGAGGTGTCATCTAGGTGGCCTACTTCCAAGCCGAGCCGAGGTGCCACCTGTTTCCTAACCAAGGTCGCCTACTTCATGGCCGAGGTCTCTTGCTTCCTAACTGAGGTCTTCTGCTTCCTACCCGAGGTATCCTACTTCTGAGTCGATGTGTCATATACTTCTTAGCCAAGGTATCCTGCTTCCGAGACGATGTGCTATATGCTTCCTAGCCGAGCCGAGGTGTCATCTACTTCCTAGCCGAGGTCTCATGCTTCTTGGTCGAGGTCTCTTGCTTCCTGGCTGAGGTCTCCTGCTTCCCGGGCGAGGTCTCATACTTCCTGGCCGAGGTTTCCTACTTCCGCACCGAGGAGTAGTCTACTTCCTAGCCGACCCGAGGTGCCATCTACTTCCTAGCCGAGGTCTCATACTTCCTAGTCGAGGTCTCCTGCTTCCTGGCCGAGATCTCTTAATTCCTAGCCGAGGTCTCCTGATTTCTAGCCGAGGTCTCTTGTTTCCTGGCCGAGGTCGCCTGCAATCAACCCAATTTTAATAAACTCTCCTTATTGTTGACGTTGACGCCGAAGCTGAAGCAATGAAGAAGTTTAAACGGCTGTGCAGAGGAAACAAGATAACAAGCTAAATCCGCTCATTCTCCGTACTAGAACGACACGTGGTCTCCAAAATCGAACGCTGAATGATCTCTATCTCCATAATCGAAAAGTTTATAAGCTAAACTGATCCCCCTTTCCGTAATAAAAAATATTGAAGGCCAAAACAATCCCATCTTCTTGATAGAAAAAAGTCTATAAGTTAAATGATTACGACAAAAATGGCTATAGGACAAGTATATCTCTATCTCCATGTTGGAAAAGGATATAAGTCAAAAAAATCTCCATCTCCATGATAAAAAAAAGGTTATAAGCCAAAATGATCTCCCTTTCCATAATAAAAAATATTAAACGCCAAATGATCTCTATCTCCATGTGTTTGTTTATACTTAATTTCTGTAACTTCGCGGTAGGGTCACTGACAACTCCTAAAAGACTACGCAATGGGGTCATACTGTACCATATTTAGACATGATCTAAAAATTAATGACAAACGGGCTAATTGGCCACACCTTTTTAAGGCTACGTTAACGGGCCATACTGTGCTCAATACCACACTACGACATTATAAACACGAACTACTCTAATCCTACTGGATTACACAAATGGCCAAATTGGTCGCTCCATAAAATTAGCTATGGTTAATTTACCAGTCATATGTACGCAATGAGCCCAACTGTGCTCGAGCTTACATAAAAGGTTTAAGTGTAAACAAGTTAAAACGTATAAACACACATCCTCCATACATATCTCCAACAAAATATTCTCCAGCGATTAGTACAAAATATTATTCAGCAATAAGTAATGTATAGATATATAAATTAGCAGAACAACATCATCGGCCACAAATAATAGAAATTCTTTTCTCCATCACCAGATGCATAACATCTACAACATACATCCATATATAATCTTCACTTCATCCTTCACCAAACACTAAGGAGGGCTACACATCCATATCAACCCTATCCAACAAAAAACAAAGCATGTCGAAAAAGCAGGTAACATCCTAGCAGCCTACTAATTGTTAGATGTACTATTTTCCTTTGGCAAAATAGAGCTTTTTATCCTTAAGGGAGGATTTGGCCAAAAAAGGTTTTTAACTAGACATGAAGAATTTAGTAAGAACCAAGTTGGAGTCGTCTCCGACAACAGTTCGGCTAGGAAAATTTATATAACCAAGCTTTATGACTTTTCGGAGTCTAGCCAACATGGCTGGCATAGTTTCTTCGACATGGTAAGCGACGCCTTACCGAAAAAGATGAATGAAGACAGAGCTACGACAACTGAAAATATAAAATAAAGACCAGTTTCATCAAATGCAAAGAAAAGCAAGAAGATTACACTATCTGAAGATTATGTTCGACTATTACATAGTCCTTAAGTTTCACTACACTCCAACTCAAGGACTAGGGGGGACTCCTCATATAATATTCGGGATTAATTATAATAAACATGGAATTAGAACAACACCTTATTTTTATTTTAAATTAAACGTTACATTTATATTTATATTATGTAACGGATGTAAATGATAAATGTAACATCAATATGTCTTATACAACTCCTATAAATAGGAGTTCACAAAAGAATACATAGTAATTACCAGCAACTATGTCTGATTCAATACTCGATCCAGCAACTATATTATGCTTGTTAAAAGACAAATACACTAAGGTTTCACAAAAGAATACATAGTAATTACCAATAAAATGATAATCATCAAAAGAAGAAGTCCAGTGAGGATTAGTGAAGTCTGTGAGATGGAGGTGAGAATTAGGCTTATTATGAAGAACGAAGGAAAAAATTCCATACAAGTATCTCAAAATTTTATTTACACATTTCTAATGTAGTATAGTAGGATATTGTTGAAATGGACTAATCGTGTTGACATCAAATGCAATATTATTTAGTGTATGAAATAGATATTGTAACACGCTTAACACACTTCAGTATCTTGTAGGCTACATGGAGAGGTCGCCATCACGTATAGGAAGAGTTGCACCAACACGCATTAGAGTAGCACATTTTTTGCGCTAGAAATACCTTCTTTCTTAAGTAAGTCGTTTATATACTTTTTACGCGTGAGGCAAAACCCAATAGAGTCCTTGTAGACCCTAATTCCGTGGAATTGATGCAATGAGCCTATGTCTTTTAAGGAAAAAAAATGGAATGTAGTCTATGAATTAATTTCTATATATAAGATGGATTATTACCTGTAATGTAATATGATAAATATAAACAATCATGATTAATATGACTGTCTTATAAACACATGAGAGATATAGTAGTATAATCTAGATTTTTTTAAACCTAATTGAATAAAGGTGTTCTTAATTTATAATACCAAGCTTTAAGGGTTTGTTTCAAACCATATAGTGCTTTGTGTAGTTAGGACATATAAGAATCTTTCATACGATCCTTAAAACCTCCAGATTGAGCAATCTAGACTTTGTTAGTAATAATCCTATTTATAAAAGAATTATTAATATCTAATTGTCTAACATCCCAACCTTTAGATACTCCAAGAGTTAGAACCAGTCTGATTGTAAAATCCTTTATCACTAGACTAAAGGTTTCTGAAAAATCTATTCACGGAGTCTGGTAAAACCTCTTAGCAAGTAACATTTCCTTGTAGCAATACACATAACATCCGGATTTTACTTAACTATATAACCTATTTATACCAAACAAATATATTCATTAAAGAAGTCCAAGGAACTAGGGTCCATTTTTTATCTGAAATTAAGGATGTATGCTCAACTGTCATTACTTGAAAATATTTAGGATCATGAAAAGCCTGAGAGTATTTGGTAGATTCTTTAGATAATAGAAGTTGAACCCTATGTATATGGTTTTAGGCTTGGAAATCTAATTGTTAGCTCTTGTTGTCATATAATATGAATTGGGTAGAGTATACGTCTCAATGTTAGTGTTAAGATAAGGAATAAAAAAAAGTCTATGATAAGGGTGGGTGTTTGTATTTAGGTAAATTGTGTACTAAGGTTTATATGTTTGGGTAGAGTGTGTAGTAGAAACAATGTATGGGGTATTATGGGTGGTATGTGCTTAGATAGACTGTTCTGTAAGGACATAACTATGGTGTAATTAGTGGGTCTATGTGTTTAAGTTAGAGTGTCTAGTAGAGTTAATGATCTGTATTGGTTGATTTGATGGTATAATGATTGTATGAGTTTTCAAAATAAAGTTAGGAGATAGATGTTGAGAAGAAATTGAATCTGGTATTACCAGAGTGAAAACATCACCTAATACTAGTCATGCAGGAAGACTATGTAACCAAGAATATACAAAGTGGCTATCAGGAGATTTAGTATGTATGAAACTTGTTAAGCAAGGGAACTCAAACTAATTGAAAATAAAATTTATGGAAATGTAATTTTTTCCACTGGAACTAAGACACTTGTTACTTTTGTGGGTATCATTATATCCAGAAAACACATATTTAGTTGAATGGTATTGATAAATTATGGGGTTAATAAGGCATTAGACACATATAAAAAAATCACAACCAAAGGTCTTTACGAAAAAAAAAGTTTTATGTTGTAGATCTTTTTATAAAAAGTAAAATTAGTTAAGATAGCTATTGGGAGTCCATTTATTTAATAAGTGTTATTATAAATACTTATCACCATGTATATGATTTATTTATACCCTGACACTTTGGATAGAAGTGTAAGGACGTGATAAAGTAAGAATAATCCGTGATTCCTTAGCTATAGGGACAAAATATATGAATTCACCCGTAGTCAGATTATCGAAGCTTAATTTTTTCTGTCAAATCTCACTTTCAATAAATGTTTTTAAAGTGTGTGAAAGCAGATACTGATGAGGAAGAATAAATGTATAAGGGCCAAAATGCATGGAAATAAATGTATAAGGGCCAAAATGTATGGAAATAAATGTATAAGGGCCAAAATGTATAGAAATAAAAGTATAAGGGCCAAAATGCGTTAATTGTAAAGATATAGTCAAGATAGGAAGGAACTTTAAGAGCAAGGGCCGAAATATGTAATTAGTCCAAATTAAAGCGTGTGGGGTCCGCAATTGTACTATAAAAGGACCACACACGCTTCACGAATTTCGAGATGAATAGTACGACTTTCTCTCTCTACTACTTTAATACTTTCTCTCTCTAGATTTGACTCTTAAGTATTCCTCTATCACAAAATCCCCTACCAACAAGTCCTCATCTAACAAAATCTCCCTCGGACTATCTTTCAACTCTTCAGTGGCGCCGTCTGTGGGAAACGAGAATCGTTCCGACGATCATCACTCCCTAGAAATAATTCCTGTTCCGAGAAGAACCATGGAAGGTCGGGGGGACGATCCAGTTGATCCCTGCGAGGAAAACATGGAGGGGGATGATTTTCGAAATGACTTGGAGTCCGAAGGAGAAGGAGGTCGGCGTGTTGAAAATGATTTTGATGACTCCGCTCTTTTGGCTCAGAGGAATGAACTGTTGCTGGAAATCGAAAAGTTGAAGGCGGAGAAAGAAGCCGCCCAAAGAAACATTCGATCTGAGATAAGGAGGGAGCCCGTCGAACAAAGGGAGGAACGGGACATTGAAACTCGTCCCAAGAAACGGGATGACAGGTCTCGGAGACGTGAGCGATGGTCTCCAAGGAAGAAAGACAAGTACCGTTCGGACTCAGCTTCTTCGAGCGGCTATTCGCGGTATAGTACTTCTGAATCATCTCCTCGAAGATACCACAGGAAGAAAAAGCGTGGTCGAAGGCAAAATGGAGCCCGGAGGGGAAGGAGTTCGGAGAGGAAATCCTCGCGGGAGAGGAGCCGCCACGACCGAGTAGATGATCGCTCTCATGAGCAGATGAAGTGCCCAGGGAAGGATAATCTAGGTCCTCGGAACTCGGAATGGCAGCAGCAATACACTTTGCCCTCCGAGGAGGGTTTGTACTTCTCAAACAATGATAATCTGAGGTCCAATGTTTATCGAACAGGGCATAATTGGAGAGCCTCTCCTCTGTCTTCGGAGATCTTAGTAGAGAATCTCCCGAAGCATTTTGACATTTCGAAGCTTGAAAAATTCGACGGGACTCAAGATCCGGATAATCATATTGAGCAATTTAAGAATTTCATGATAAACTTTGACGACGATGATAAACTCCTGTGTAGAGCATTCTCTCAAACTTTTAAGGGAGTGGCATCTAAGTGGTACAACAGGCTACCTCAGGGGTCCATTAAGAACTTTGACATGTTCTAGAACATTTTCAGACAGCACTTCGTGGGAAGCAAGAAGTTTCGGGCCAACGGGGACACCATAATATACTGTCGACAAAAAGAGGGAGAGAGCCTCAAAAACTACACCAATCGTTTTGTCAAAACCAAGACAGATATGGAATACTGTAGGGATTCGGTGGCGCTTGCAGCATTCAGAATGGGATTGCTCCCCGGGTTGTTGAAAGACACGGTGGCAGAAAGCCAAGCGATGACTTTTGGAGCATTGCTGGATCAAGTTGAGAAGAGAATCTTGGTGGAAGAAACCCAAGCCTCAGAGAAAGGGTCCGGAGAACAATTGGACCACAATCAGCTTCAACGGGTTGAACCAAGCACTCAGGGCCCTCGATTGAACGTTCAGGCTAAAAGTACGGGTCAATATCCTCCAAGGCAAAAATCAAATCAGCAGTATTTTGGCAATCAATCGAACCACAATCAAGGGGGAAGATACATGTCAAACAAATGGACTCGGCCCGACTACTATGCGGAGTTGACGGAAAATGTCGCTGCAATACTTGATAAAGCTAAAAATTCGGTCACGTTTAGGAAACCCTTTCCTATACAAACACCGAGGGAGAACAGAAGCGTTAATAAATATTGCAAGTATCACGAGGATGTGGGCCACGACACCAAAGATTGTATAGCCCTGAAGAAGGAGGTGCAGGCTCTCATCGAAAATGGAATGCTATTGGAGTATGTCAAAAAGCACTCCCAGAAGAATGCCGTGGTAAAAGCTGTCTCAAAGAATACTGACACAACAATGGTAATTTCCGAAGGGGTTGACGACTTTGACATCGAGCAAGAATATTTGGACCCGAAAGCTGGGAGGAACAATGTGAACTTGGTCGAAGAAGAAATCCCAAGGGGGAAGGTGGATAGTCTGTGTGCATTTTTTGAGTCTTTAGCAATCTTTGGTGGAGACACCATCGCAGGGAATTCGAACAGCTCGCGCAAGAGGCACATGGTGAATTTGACCACCCAGATCGAAGCTGGAGTCTCCGCACAAATGCATCGATCGCCTTCCCCTATTATTTGTTTTGATGATGATGATATGCGTAATGTAGCAGGCCCTCATGAGGACGCCGTAGTGATCGCGGCGGGCATTGCCGGGGATCAGGTTCAGAAAATACTTATCGACACAGGAAGCTCGGCGAACATTTTGTTTATGAGTACTTATCGCCGCATTTCTGACCCACCGGTCATCCGAAGATCTGACAGAACGATAGTAGGTTTCACTGGTGCTACAGCGGTTGTTGTGGGAGAATTTCAATGTATGGTGGAGCTGGGTCGTGGACCATTCAAAAAAGAGGTGGAGGTACTTTTCATTGTGGTCGACGCGCCCACCTCATATAATGCTATCCTAGGTCGCTCTTGGTTGTCACGGATGCACGGCGTCATCTCCACGGTGCATCAATGTCTAAAATATGTAATCGGGAACAATATTGGCACGGTCAGAAGTAGCCAGAAGATGGCACGAGAATGCTACCAAATCGCCTTGTCTTCTAAGGGAGTTCGAGGGGGACCCTCTGACTCAGCATAGCAATTAAAGGGGCCACCCTCCGAGGTCATTCCTTGTGATGATCCGAGGGAGGCCCCCGGATTTCAGGTCCCGGAGGAGGACTCTACGACACACGAGTTCATGGCTGGGAAAGTTCTGAAAATCGGGGTTCATCTCTCCCCCGAATTTAGAGGAAAGTTAATTAATTTTTTATCTGACAGGCTCGATATGTTTGCTTGGTGTGCACAGGATGTCACGGGGGTGCCGACGGAGATTATATGTCACCAGCTCGCCTTGCGATCGGATGTCCGACCAATAGTTCAAAAAAGGAGGCATGTCTCCCCGGAAAAGGCCTCAGCAATCTTGTTGGAGGTCGAACGGCTTTTAAGTATTGGTCATATTCGCGAGTCGCATTATCCCCTATGGGCATCGAATCCGGTGTTGGTAAGGAAGAAGAATGGCAAGTGGAGAATGTGTATCGACTTCACAGATTTAAACCGTGCTTGTCCTAAGGATCCTTTTCCTGTCCCGCGCATTGATCAGTTAGTGGACTCGACCTCCGGAAATCGGTTGCTATCTTTCATGGATGCTTACTCGGGATACAATCAAATCCGACTGGCTGCTAACGATGAGGAGAGTACTTCTTTTATTACCGGGCGAGGTCTATACTGCTACAAGGTCATGCCATTCGGGTTAAAAAACGCGGGGGCAACTTATCAGCGACTGGTTAATAAGACTTTTGAGGAGCAGATTGGGAGGAATATGGAAGCTTATATCGACGACATGTTGGTGAAAAGTGAGAAAGACGACGACCATTATGCCGACCTCACAGAGACATTCCACAACTTGCGTAGGGTTAACCTAAAACTCAATCCAGAAAAGTGCATTTTTGGAGTACGGTCGGGTAAATTTCTTGGCTACATGATCAGTGAGAAAGGTATTGAGGCGGACCCGGAGCAATTAAGAGCATTGATCACTATGAGCCCTCCTCGAAACATTAAAGAGGTACAAATCCTGACAGGGCGATTGGCTGCCCTCAATCGATTCATTTCCCGCTCGTCGGACAAATGCGCCCCATTCTTTAAAGTTTTGCGGAATGCGAAACAATTCTGTTGGACTGAAGAATGTTCGACGGCGTTTCGACAAATTCAGGAGTATCTAACATCTCCGGAAGTTTTATCTAAACCATTGGTGGGGGAGACGTTGATTGTTTATATAGCGGTATCCGCGTGTGCGGTCAGTTCCGTGCTCCTCCGAGAAGCTGACGCTCTCCTAAGGCCAATTTATTATGTCAGTAAGAGTTTGCTGGATGCCGAAAAGCGGTATCTTACTTTGGAAAAGGTGGCTTTGGCGTTGGTGACAGCAGCGCGAAAGATGAGACCTTATTTTCAAGCGCATCCAATTGTGGTACGAACGACGTTTCCCCTGAAAAGTCTATTACAGCGACCAGACGTCTCTGGCAGAATGACTAAATGGTCCGTTGAGTTGGGAGACTTTGACATAACATTTGAGCCTCGCACAGCAATAAAAGCACAGGTTTTAGCGGATTTTCTGGTTGAATTTCACTCCGACAGGGACGACCAGGAGGTATCTGATATAGTTGCTGAGGAAGAATGGGTAGTACGAACGGATGGGGGGTCAAACATCTCAGGCTGCGGGGCAGGTGTTCAGTTAATATCCCCGCAAGGAGTCGCCATGTTCCAAGCCATCCGTTTCGGTTTCAAAGCCACTAATAATGAGGCTGAGTACGAAGCAGCTTTAGCCGGCCTGCGATTAGCTCAGATATGCGGAGCTCGACGGATAAAATTGGTCAGTGATTCTCAGTTGGTAATAAATCAGGTTTTAGGAGAATCCGAGGCAAGGAAGGAAACGTTGGTACAATACTTGAAACTGATAAAAGATTTGGCGTCGGGGTTCGAAGGCGTCAAGTTCAAGCATGTCCGACGGGAAATGAATGCCATCCCGGATTCTCTTGCTTCTGCTTCTCGGACCGAAGGTTATCCTTGGGTTTTGACCCAGACATGCCCGTCGATCTCTATCACTAAGGACCATGTGATGAATGTCTCAGAGGAAAATCATGCGATTACCCCTGATTGGAGAACAGTCATCGTTGATTTTTTGGCTCATGACATTTTGCCCGCCGACAAATATGAAGCCAGAAAAGTAAGATTCAAGTCTTACGGTTACATTTTGTTGGACGGGTCGTTGTATAAGAAATCTCTGAGTCGGCCATTACTGAGGTGCTTGAATGGACCCGAGTCACAAATTATCCTCTCCGAGTTACACGATGGCGAAGGATCCGCTCATTGTGGATATAAAACTCTGATTCGTCGGGTATTCTTGGCAGGTTATTACTGGCCAACTATTTCGGCCGATGCAAAAGATTTGGTCAAGCGTTGTGACACGTGCCAGCGGTATGCTAATATAATCCACAAGCCAGGAGCACTGATGGAAAGCATCCCAGAGGCGGTTCCTTTTGACAGATGGGGCATTGACTTGGTTGGACCTCTACCTATGGCCTCTGGGGGCAGACAGACGATAATTGTAGCCGTTGATTACTTTTCTAAGTGGGTAGAGACTGAGCCACTTGCAGGCACGAAAGCCAAGGATGTGATCAAATTTGTTTTGTCTAATATCTGTTGTCGTTTTGGTATGCCATTGCAGATTACAACGGACAATGGTCCACAATTTGATAACAAAGAATTTCACAATTTTTGTGTGTCAATGGGTATACGACAATGTTTCTCGGCGCCATTTCATCCTCAGGCAAATGGCCAGGTGGAAGTAACCAATCGCACCATCCTCGACGGGCTGAGGAAGAACTTAGAAGGTAAGGCGGGGAAATGGCCCGACTATTTACAGGAGGTGCTATGGGCATATCGAACGACCCCACGAACAGCCACCGCCGTGTCTCCTTTTGCCTTAGTTTATGGAATGGATGTCGTGGTTCCTTCGGAGATCCTCTTCCCTTCACATCGAATAGCAGCTTACGACGCAGACACGAATGACGCGCATAAAACATTGGCTTTGGACTTGGTGGAGGAAAAGAGGCAGCGGGCGCAACTGACTTCCCTTCATTATCAAACTCTTATGAGGAGTCGATACGCATCCAAAGTCAACCACAGGGACTTTTAGGTGGGAGACAAGGTCCTACGGAAAATTTTCTTACACACTAAGGACAAGAGTCTGGGGAAGCTAGGCCCTAATTGGGAAGGCCCCTATGAGGTCACCGACAAGATTAAACCAGGCACATATCGGCTAAAAGATAAAGATGGACGATATCTCCGCTTACCCTGGAATATTGAGCATTTAAAGTTGTACCTCGATTAGCAGAGCTCAGATAGAATATTGTATTTCTTTTTATTTTCTTTGTATACCTCGAGAAAACTTTTGGTGAGGACACACTCTTTTCTACCCTGTTAGGCACAGGAAGGTTTTAATGAGGTGTTTCGGTGATCCCGTTAATACAACGTTTCTTTGCCTTTAACTATTTTTTGGGTCACATTAACATGTGCCTCGAAGTGTTGTCCCTCACACTATTTTTTGAGTCACATTAACATGTGCCTCGAAGTGTTGTCCCTCACACTATTTTTTTAGTCACATTAACATGTGCCTCGAAGTGTTGTCCCTCACACTATTTTTTGAGTCACATTAACATGTGCCTCGAAGTGTTGTCCCTCACACTATTTTTTTTTTAGTCACATTAACATGTGCCTCGAATTGGTGTCCTTCGACCTATTTTCTGAACCACATTCACATTAAGATGTGCCACAATGATTTGGGACTTTCAAACTATTCTTCGGGTCACATGACGATGTGCCACAATGATTTGGGACTTTCAAACTATTCTTCGGGTCACATGACGATGTGCCACGATGATTTGGGACTTTCAAACTATTCTTAGGGTCACATTAAGTTGAGCCATGATGATTTGGGACCTTCGGATAATTTTAGATCATTAAGAGGTGTGCCTCGAAGCCACCCCAGTAATGCATCAAGAACGTTTTTTTCCTTATAAATTATTTTCTGTTTTCCTTTTTTTCGAAGACCCTACTTATTGTCCGAAGGACGCGTAGGTTGGAATTCGAAGGCCTAATTCGAAGGCCACATAATCATATATTCAAGTAATTATTATTCGAAGGACTAGATTCGAAGGCCACATAAGCTGGAGTTCGAAGGCCTAGATGCAAATATAAAACCTGGTAAAAATGCCTAAGTAATAATTTTTCGAAGACCAAGTGGGTTGAAATTCGAAGGCCTTCTTGTATATAGAAAACTTACTAAAAATGTCTGAGTTATAATTGTTCGACGGCCTTAGTGCAAGTATAAAACTTGTTGAATCTTTCTAAGTGTTAATTTGTCGAAGGCAACGTAAGTTGGCATTCGAAGGCCTAATGATAAATATGACACCTGCTAAATCTATCTAAATTAAATTCTGTCGAAGGCCGTACGAATTTGTGACTTTATCCAAGTGCTCATTGTTCGAAGGGCTAGTACAATAATAAGTTCGAAGAAAAATGCATTGATGAGTTAAAATTTCAAGTACTTGTTGAAACAGCACAAACAGCTTCCAACCATTACAAAAAAAACAAAGGCCTTTTAGGCCATACAAAAAACTACCTATGACCCTCTCGCTTAGTCGGCGTTCTTCGAATTATCACTCTCTTCATTTTCTGAGTCGTCACTCTCACTGACAACTATTTGGGGTGGACGAAGTTCTGGGGGGACAAGCTTCCAGAAGGGACCCAGTTCATAGTCAGGGTGGTCAGTGTATATTTGGGTCAATAAACCAGCTCGAGTGGCAGCATCTCGAGCTTGTAAAGTCTTCGAGCATTTGGCAGCATAAGCATCTGCACCTTTTTCCTTTGCCTCTTCGATCTCTGCTGGGAAACTTCTAATCTTTCTTTTCAAATCGTCGCGCTCTTCAACTACCTTTTTGAAACCCTCACTGCATTGCTCGAATGCATCGCACGCCTTGCGATGCCCTGCCTTGTACTCAGAGATCAGCAGCTCTTGGGTGTCAGTCTTTTTCTTGTATAAGTCCCTCTCTTCTTGGCAACAATGTTCTATTACTGTTATATAATGCTCAGCAGCAGAAAGACGTTCATACAAGGCATCAGCTTGGCCTTCGACAACTGCATGTTCCTTCTTGGCTTCTTCGAGCTTAGCAGCAGCAACCGATGCTTTAAACTTATAGTGGTTCTTGCGCTTCTCGAGATGGCGCATCTTCTTTCCTCGATTAACTGACGTGTGCAGCAGACTTCGCAGATTCATTGAAAACTCATCGTCTAAGGGGATCTCGAAGGAGCTCGACGGAGATCCTAGATCTGCAGAATCGAACTCAGAAAAATTACCACAGGCCACATCAGGATGAACGAATAATGGGGGGTTTGTTCGAGGGGCAGGAATAGGAGCCACCCTTGGACTGCCTTCGAAGGAGGCTGGTTGAGACGCCTCCGTCAGAGGAGAGTGCAAAGACTGGTAGGAGGTTTCCTTGGGGGATAGGCCACCCCTGTTTTCAGCGTCAACTGCGCCATCTTGAACTTCTTTGTCGAAGTTAGTACCTTCATTGTTATCAGGAGTCTCTCCTCCCTCAGATTGCTCTTCGATGGGCTCAAGCAGAATGCCCTTTCCCTTCAAATCCTTTTTCTTGTTGTCTTTCTTGGGTGGAAGGATAGTAGCAGCAGGTGAAGGAGTAGATATTGTTGAAGCATTTGATCGAGGGGTTTTATCTGTTTGACGGGCTTCAGTTGTTCGAAGGTTACTGGAGTTCGAGGCCCCTATGTTCTTCGAAGAGCTTGGTTTTTGGGTCATCACGATTGGCTTGGGATTTGTTGGTTGAGGTGGTACAGCTTCATCTTCTGGAGATTCATCCAGGTGACTTTGCGAGCGAGAGCGTTTGGGCAGATAGATTGCCACATCCTGCTTGCTGCATCGCTCTAGCACTTCTCGTTCAGAAGGTGGAGTCATTAGGCTCCTCATACTTATACGATCCAGAGGATCAAGCCTCCAGAGTCGACTTCTGGCTAAGTTCTCATCGACAAAGCAACGGCGAAAACGATTGTCCCACTGATCTTTTGCCCATAAGCGAAGGTTAGTGAAAACAGTGGTAGCTCCTTCGACGTAGTCGGTGTAGGGTTTGGATACTCCGGTCATAGCTGCAGCGAATAACAAAGGAGCAGAGTGGTTAGACAAAACATGCTGTTCGAAGACATGGCAACTATGAGATTCGAAGGAATAATAAACTTAGAGAAATGTACTGAAAAATTTTAAATTCAAGGGTGCATAATGATTCAAGGAATACTTACATTTCATGGTCCACTTCAAGGAGAGCTTATGTGGATTCGAAGGAGTGGCCGGGGAGCCGGTCTCCCAGCATCCAGAGAAAAAGAGGAACTGTTGCCTCCATTTTTTGTTTGCCTCCAAGAGATCTTTTAACACCTTTTGCCCCCGGTTGAATGTCATTGAGTAGAAGGGGAAGTAAGGGTTTCGAGCAAGACCAGCCAGACCGATGATTTGTTCTAGCAAAAATTCTTGGCCTGAAAGTCTTGAGGCCATTATGCAAGCCATTAATGTGAACCACATGTTGGGCCCAACTTGTGAGGGACAGAGATCTATTTTTGAGAGGTATTCAATAAAGAAGGGGTCTAAGGGATACCTTAGCCCCCAGTTCATGATTTCTGTGTAGACCACCACCTCGTGATCCCTCACAGATAAGGGCGTCTCTCCTTCGGAAGGAAATCTGATATTAATGTAAGAAGGAATGCCCCATCGAGCCCTCAGCATTGTCTCTTCAGCCTCCGAAAAATACTTATACTTAATGTTGGCAAGGGCCACCATGTGCTTGTTCTCAATGCCTCTAATATTATTGCCGGCAATATTGTCTAACTCTAAGGGAAGCACTATATCTCCTTTTAATTTGGGAGCAGTCAGGCGAGCTTGCTCCTCGGACATTGTCAAAGAGGATGTTGCACCGTTCGAAGGGACTGCGGGAAGAACATTGGACAAATTCTGTCTGATAGACTTATTGACAGGCTTTGTAATTGGGGGGTCTAGAGTTTGCTCATGTAGGACACGCATGTCTTCGTCGGTAATGAGGGTCCTCGAAGGGGAGAACTGAGTACCATGAATGGTCATGGATGGCGTGGAGGGCAGACTAGAAACATCTGTTCCATGTCTTTGAAGAGGACTGCTAGCATCATGATGCCGGTCTGAATGTCGAGGAGGACTTCCAGAGTTTTGCTGTTGATTTTGATTTTGGGAACTTCTTGAAATCTGGTGCTGACTTTGTCTTCGAGGAGGGCTAACCGAGTCACTTTGGTTCGGGTTTCGTCGAGGGCTAGCTGGTTTTCGAGGAGGACTCCTCGAAGTCCGTCGAGGACTAGCTGTTTTTCGAGGAGGACTCCTCGAAGTCTGTCGAGGACTTGAAGATCTTTGGGGCGGATGTTCAATATTGGTTGGGGCAACTGGTTCTCGAATTGTCAGGGGAGCTTCCTTGGTTCGCTTTCGATCGTGCGAACCTTTTCTGTCTCTATGGGATTTCTTCCTCTTCGAACCTGATGAATGTTTGTGTGGCCTTTCTTTGCCCATTTCTCTAGGAGGGTTAGTTTCGCTGAGTAAGCTTTGACGAGCTACTTCACGAGGTATAATGGCGTTAGAATCGTTCGAAGGAGGCCAAGCACCGAAGAAGGTTGTGGTTAACGGTGGGGGATGAGGTCTTACGTCTTCACCAGCGGCAACCATCTCTTCGAACCGTTTACTAATCAACAGCCAATCAGGAATTCGACGAGGTTTATGAGCCAGCTTTATCTCTCTAGAAATAACTGAACAAGAAGTTGCATTAATGAAGGGAGAGGTTGGTATTTATAGAAGTTTAATGGGCTTCTGTGGTAAAGGGAGCCCGGGGACAATTTTCTTTTGTTTGCTTAGGGGCATGATGGTCCTTATAGGTGCACAATGTATGATAACCTAGCTAGGGCAGAAGATGAAGAGTCTTGTGTCAGAGATTGTCATGGGAAGCGGAAGGGTTTTCTGACAAAAGAATAGGTACCGTTTCTCCAAAAGAATGCTGACGATGGTATTTGTGCAGTGACATCATCAATCCTAGCACCATTTTTCGCCTAAGTACATAATTTCCCGACGACCATTTTGCTTAAAATATTGCAAGGATTGAGGGGGCTACTCAGTACAGAATAAGTTCGAAGAGGCCTTTTTCAGATTTTCGAAAAGGTTTATAAGCGGGTCGAAGAGATGGATTGTCGAAGGGGCTTGGTGAAGCTCCTGTTCGAAGGACTCCTGCAGTTCGAAGGAGTAATGATTTTGGCCTGAGGAGAATTTTTCAGTCTTAGCGAAACGATTTTTACTAAGACTGGGGGGCTACTGATGAGGAAGAATAAATGTATAAGGGCCAAAATGCATGGAAATAAATGTATAAGGGCCAAAATGTATGGAAATAAATGTATAAGGGCCAAAATGTATAGAATTAAAAGTATAAGGGTCAAAATGCGTTAATTGTAAAGATATAGTCAAGATAGGAAGGAACTTTAAGAGCAAGGGCCGAAATATGTAATTAGTCCAAATTAAAGCGTGTGGGGTCCGCAATTGTACTATAAAATGACCACACACGCTTCACGAATTTCGAGATGAATAGTACGACTTTCTCTCTCTACTACTTTAATACTTTCTCTCTCTAGATTTGACTCTTAAGTATTCCTCTATCACAAAATCCCCTACCAACAAGTCCTCATCTAACAAAATCTCCCTCGGACTATCTTTTAACTCTTCAGATACGACTTCAGTTTTTTTGTTTTAATGGATAAATTCAGGTATATATATGGTATGGTTATATAGGAAGTGTATGTAATAACTGAAATCTAATTGTGATTGTATTGGTAAATGAAACCACATGTTAGAGGGGATTATTAGAATCAGAACTGGAGTATGTTAAAGCATGTGATTTCCCAATTTGCAAACATCATAGAAAATAATTTCATTACTCAAAACATTAGGCATGTTAAGTTATTTTAAAACAAGAGAAAATACTCTTCTAGAATTGGAAAACCTAGAGTTAGGTGATTTTTCCATCTTGTTGAATTTATTTTAGTTCTTCATCTAAGAAGCACCATCCACATGGTTTTGGCCTTCAAAAAGCATGTATAGTTATGAAATTATATGTAAAAAGGATTATGTACAGTAAATTAATAGACAAAGAATAAGTTTATTTATTTATTTTGGGCACATGTAAAATATTTTTCAAAATGATTGGTTTATCTATAAGTGTGGTGATCTTAGATTTTCCTAAATGTGGCATATATAGTTTCTCGCCACTGCCTACTGTGATAGTTGTTTTACGAGTGTAATCAGGCTAATGAGATTGAGATTTTATGTGACGTAGTGGCTAGCATCACTATCAACAGCTAAAAAGCACTGTTAGTCCCCCATGTTTACCACTTGTATCAACATAGTCCCTTTCGTTCACTTCTGCATAAAACGCATCCTCTTCATTCTAAAAATTTGCACGATTAGTCCCTTTGCATATTCTGGGGGACCAAAAGTAATACAAAACTTGGGATTTGGGGACCAAAAGTGATACAAAACTTAGAATTTAAAAGCCACGTGTCAGTTTTTAAATGGTTTATATGTGTAGGGGGGCTATATTTGCAAATTTTTAAAACGAAGGGGATGATTTTTATGCAGAAGTGAACGAAATGGACTATGTTGATACAAGTGGTAAACATGGAGGACTAACAGTGTTTTTTACCCACTATCAACATACCATGCACTGTCTCCTCATTTTTCTTGAGTAGCTAGGAATGCCATTTGATCTGATTGACTATTAACTTATTTATTGGGTACAAAACCTATATAGGTAGGGTCATTTCTAAAGTAGCAGTAGACTTTAGTGTGACCATACTTCCCACAGATATGGCAAGTAGGTTTTCTAGGGGTGAATTTACCACATCTACCTGATTCGTAGTTGTTAGAGTAGTTGTTGGAGTGTTATTCCTACCTTTATAGACCTTATTACATCCTCGAAGATAGCCAATATTATTATCTCTAACATTATTGTTCATTGTAGAATGTTTAATATTAGCAGTGTGTGTTAAAGCTAACCTGAGGTTAACTGTTCAGCTCTGTAGCTTGTTAAATTGATACAACATACTCTCAAATGTTAAGAGAGTGGCTTGGAGATCTACCCAATTATTTAGTTATTTACCGTCTTGACTCACAATAATGGTGGTATATTCTATATTTCATTCAACTAACACTTGTGTCACTAGGTCATCTATAGAAATTGAACACCCTGCTAAGGTTAGATTATCAATAATACCTTTCATCTTGTTTATTTATTCCTTCATTATAGTTTTTTGGTTCCTTGAAATTCACACTTGAAGTTGTTCTAGATATTTTTCATGATCCAAACAACCTCGTAACAGCATCCAAAAGGCCCTTTGAAGTTTTTTTCTCTATTAGTTGAGTTGTTACTTTAGGGATCTTGGTGTTATAAAGCCAAACTAAGAGAAATTCTTCGTTAGGAACTCATTTTTTATAATTTGGATTCTCAATAATAATTCCTTCTAATAAATTTGTTAACTTTAGAGTGTGAGGCTTATCGTTATTGATAAACCCTTCAATATTGTTTCCCCTAATTACTATTGAAATTATAGTTTTCCATAGTAGGAAAGTAATTCTTTCTAACTTGATATTATTAAGCGTACTAATCTGGTATAATTGTACATTTTTGTTAGTCAAAAGAGATTCAATACGTGGGTATCCGAATCCTAGTGAGTCTAAGCTCGAGGCTAGTGAATTAATGTTATCCATTGAAGGTTAGAGGTTCTAATATAAGTTATATAAGTTGAGCATGTTGTTACATAGAAATTAGAGTTGTCTTGCTAAATCTTATCCTAAATGTTACAAAATATCCATTCTATGCTTATTTCAATTTTGTAGTAAATCCTAGTAATTTAGGTCTGAATGGTTAAAATCCTAATACTGACAAAATGAATGTGTAAGATACTCGAAATAAAACAGTATGTTAAGCATTATTTTTTACTTACAGTTAACACTTTCTTGGCTTTTGAGAAACTGAGTTAAAGTTCATTTTCGTTACTTCAGCATTATAATTTTCCAAAGACTCTTATCTTTTTTATCTTCCTAACTTTTCTTCTTCCTATATCAAGTCCATATCATACTTATTTTTAAGTGAATTCCCATTTCTTACTATGATCGTGTTCTTGCAAAGAAAAATAACCTTTCAAAAAATCAAAATAAAAGATCAAATTTGTTGATTTCTTCAAAATATTTCATAAAAATAATCATGGTTGCAAGTTTTTAAAAAAATTCAAATCCATTTTTTCAAAACTAAAAAAATATGGAGTTTATAGTTTTATCTTGTAAGTATTTAATTTTTAATTTTAGGATGGCTAAAAAATTTAATGGGTATTTAAGTGTCTGTGGAAATCAAATTTTCCAACGTGTGTGTATGTATATATATATCATACTAACAATTGATTAAAGGGAATTGCTAAAAAATAAGCCAAAACTACTTTGTGAAGTAGTACTTTTTGAGAATTTTCAATAATTACAAAATTGTCATTCATTAAAAAATCTCTAAAATTAGATCTCTATGTATTTACATTTTATGCCATTATTTACTCCGTAAAGTTGCATAACACAAAATCTAGTAAAACGTAACATTTAACTTCTTGAAACTTACTAAAATCAATAGAACCCAAAACCACAACTTTATTTCTTCAACTTTTAAAAATAAAAAAATAATAACCAAAATAAATGAAGAAGTTGTTCATCTACTGACGAGCATGGACATGGATAAGGTATAAATTATTCTCTCTTTCTATTTAAAAAAATCCAAATTCCACCGAAAAATAACACCAAACAAAGTTGTTTGTAATGTTTTGACAAAAAAATGATAATTTTTGCTAATCCAATAACGGTCACCATTATGAACACTGTGATTTTGATGGAGTGGGTTAAAATTCCATCAAAATTGATAATCAAAATGCATAAATTCTTTTCATTTAAAGATAAAAACTACATCTTCTTACATAGTTTGTAAAATAATCTTAAAACAATATCTCAAAAGTTCAATAGACTAAAACAATCATGGCTCACTTTCATCTTAATTACTTAGTAACTCTTAATTTATTTTGTCTCTATTGTTTTATAGAGAAAGTGGATTCATATCACACAAAGGTGTTCATTAAAATTTGTCATGTTCGAATGACCACTTCCGATAACGGAAAAACATACTAAAAAACTGTTGTGTGGCCTTTGTTTATGTATATTTTTATTTTTATTATTTTATTAAAATGATTGACGGTATTGTAATTAAAAATAAATATCGCAACTTGGGTTATGACATATATGTGATTTTGATATTATTCATCATGTTTATGAAGACTTTTATTTTAAAATCTCATTTTAAATTATTTGTGGTGTCTATGGAGACTATTATATCAAACGTGATGTTTGGTGCTCCAGTTTGTGATGGTGAAGAGAAGGATCCAATACTTGTGTTGTTTTAAAGAAAGAAAAAAATTATTTACCGTGGTGGTGTTTTTGTCTAATTTTTTATTTGCATTAATGGGAGGAGGGTGAGTACATTAAACTGATAAATACAACAAATAATTTTAATAGCTTTAGGAACATAACATAAAAATATAGTAGATGTGTTTGTCTTACAAATGAAGTAGTTTGCTCTATTCATGATTTTGGATTATGCTATGCAATTCTTTGAGGGATTAGATAAGTCATTTATAGTCTACGAGACAATATATTATTTATGCACATTATTTTTGTGACTAAAAACTTGTTTTCTTTAGTCATTCAAGAGGAGAGGCAAAAGACCCTTCGAGAGCTCATAGCTCATCATATTTGGTGTCTATTTTAGTTGTTAGCTTTAGTTTTCCCTCTAGTTCATCTTTTTATTAAAGAAGATTGCAATTACTACAAATCTATTGGTTGCAAAGAGGATTGATGTTATGTGAAGTATGCTTATCCTAAACAAATGATTTAGACATCTCGTTCATGAAAATTAATTCAACCTAAGAGTAAATTTGGACAAATCAAATTAATTTAGTTACTGAAAATAGATTTGACATATCCTTTAAAAAAGCATAATATTAGTACAAAGCATAATATTAGTACTGATTTGTTTATATAGATGATTTGTATTAGGAGCTCACCCTAACCTCACAAAAATGTTTAAGTCTTAGTACATTTAATATAATATATATGTAAAAACAAACAAAAATTTGATATGAAATTAACTTTTTATATATATATATATATATATCCATTAGTTATTTTATATACTCATTAGTTAACCTATTTTATAAAATTGTACATTCGTATTTTTTTATCATGGTATTAGACAATAGTTAGGTTTGTGTTTGGTTAGATAAATAAACAAAAATGTCATCATAATAAAATTTTACTTTCGATAATAGATTTAACTTGTTAGATTATTTTTATTACTTTAATTCCATACAAATGGAAGGTTTTGGCGGTTTCTATTTTAAGTTAATTTAGTTGTACGAAATACGAATTTAGTTTAATTTATCTATTTAAAATTTTATATTTAAACAGTGGTATGAAACAATGGTTTGGTTTCGCTTAATTTATTTTATCTTTTAAAAATATACAGGGTAAAGAAAATAAAATATAATTAATTGGATGGACCGAAAACTCAAATAAAAATTAGATTATTTTTGGTAAAATGTGATTTTTTGTCTATTTTTTTTTAATTTTGTTAACGTCCTCCAGCTTTGTACACAATAGGTTTACGGTGTCGTTGATTTAAATTTCAATATGTCAAGCTGTTGGGAATATGGATACCGTATATTTCGTCACCATAATAAGTAAGAAGAACTCAATCTCAACACTAGTATGATATTTTCTGGTTTGGCACCAAAAGGTTCGCACGATTTTATTTTTGGTCCATTTCCAAAAGGCCTCACACTAATGGAGATATATTCTTTACTTATATATGATCATTTGAATGTTAACCGGTGTGGGATGTGAGACTTTGGTCGGCACATAAACGAATCCTCCTCTCGAACAAAGTACCACTCTAGGCTCCTCTCAATTGACTTTCATCTACCCACTTTAATCAGATTAGAGCTACATGAACAGCGAGAATATATCTAAATTTAATAATAAACAAATCTTGTTGATGTTTGGGGATGGTTTCGTATGTTCGAGAGAGAGTATAAAAAGAAAAGATATGGTGGTACATAAAGAAATCGTCAGACTTTTAGTTGTATTAATATTTTTAAATCAAACTAATTTGTCATGAGATCATGAAATATTATTTTTAAATTGAAGGCATGGTTTTGTAGCTAATATACTTGATTACGAAAATATCATCCACAATCTTACATGGAAATTATAATTAGAGGGTTTTGCATATCATATACAAGGAACGTATTACAGTCGATGTACAAGTAAGATTTCACATATGACGTGTGTTTCTAAATACATTTTAAATCAAGTTTCGCATGTCATAAAAATTAAGATTTCTTGGAGCTTGATGATTACAATATGTTTTGTAAGTGATTTATCAATATATTTTCTAAAATTATTTGAATACATGTAACTGAGTCATGTTTTTTTATATCTATGTACGAAAAAACAAAATCAATATGAATGCATACAATGGTAACATAAAATCTAAATATAGTTGAAGAATACATATTATGGCTTGCATTATCCATGCGCTTGATAATGTTTGTATGAAAATTGTATTGTAGCCAAAAGTTGTGTCATATACAACAGTTTATGAGATCCATAAGCACAGCAAACAATAAATAAATAAACTTGAAGGCTAAAAGTTGGTGAATGCGATGGTCTTTTTCTAGTAGATGGATTAAACTTATTGGTGATAAAAATAAACATTTAGATGATTGTCCAGCTGCTAAAGAGACATTTAGAAACAAACTGGAGAGAGAAAAAAGGGGATCTCTTATATATAGGAAAAATGGGGACCATAATTTTTAATGGCTATGAATCTACGAGAGAAAATTAATTAAACTAATTAACTAGAAAACATTAATAAAAATTAAAAGTTACAAAATAAATAATATAACAAGAATCTTACGTGCTCAAAGAAACTATAATTTCTTTCACATACGGATGAACTACAAACAAGGCCAAGTACTCGTATGAAAAACTTTCTCAAGTTTGGAGTCGATGCGCCATAACTTATCCACCAATAAACTAACATAAGAATAATCTAATATAATTAATGTGGAATAAAAGAATTATTGAACATTTATATTTAAAATTATAGAGTAAATCCTGGTGCCATCATAGTTCGGCGTCGAATGGTTGCGGCGGTTTTAAATATGCCTTCATTATTTCTATACAAAACAATCTCATCTGCAAATTTAATCTTGCATATCCACGCCCGTGATCATATTTGATAAACATTGAACAAAAACACTTGTAACTTCAACATCATCTTTAACACTTGGGTTGCTAAAATATAAGGTAGGATTAAGATAATATCATGCAGCATGCAAAGGCCTATGTAACTGATTGTCCCATCTTTTATCAATAATTGTGAAGTTTTCATTGTACTTTATTTCATCAATAGCCTCTTTTTCTTTGTATATAGCTTCATAAATGTAACCCATTTCCGGTTTCACCTCTCCATCTATCATACGCAACACTGCCAATAGTGGACCACCAATTTTAAGAATCTCATTAATGGTTCTTCAAAACCATTCACTAAGCGATTTGGAAGTTTTTTCCACACTTCCTCTTTTGAAAATTTACTTTCAAGCCATTCATTTGAATTGAAAAGTCTGGTTAGACGCCTTTGTTTCTCGTGAAACCTCTTTAACGTGAAGAATCTAGTAGCAAAACGAATCTTAGCAGGTCGCGCAATCTCTTTGTTGTTAGTGAAATTTCTCATCAAACTTAAGACTCGTGTTTGGTTATAGATGTATCCATTCACCTTAATTTCCCTTTCAATTGTCTTATTAAATTTTGGAATCTTAAAAATATATTTGAACATCAAATCAAGACAACGTGTCGCACAAGGTGTCCAATAAGGATGTGTATACTTGGCCTCAAGTAGTTTTCCTATAAAAAAAACCAACTAAAAATATAAAAAAAAACCTTGATAGTAATTTACAATATTAAATAATTAACATATAGTATATATCTCAAACGTACATGCAAGGAGATTTTCTAAGGCAATACCAATCACTACTTGAACAACATTTTCAACACCAATATGATCAATATATTTTCTAATCAATTCAAACATCTTTAATCGTGTTTTTTGAATATGACAAGACATAAAAACTATCCAAGAAAACACTTACTTTAAGAGTGTTCATTGAGAAATTGACAAGAACTCTACCATTCTTGTTAGTTCACCCATCACACGTCAATGTGCAACCATTTCCTAGCTTCGTATATATTTTCCTCGAGAAGTTGTTGTATATGATCATTTTCATTTTTCAGATAAGTTATTTGCACTTCATGCATAATAGGAGCCTTCATACCAAGACCATACTGTCCAATTGCTTCAACCAGTTTTTGTAAAGACTTATAGTTCATAACATTGAAAGAAATTCCAGCATCATACATCCATCTAGCAAACATCTTGACGGCACGATCCCTCAATTCCTTCCTATATTTATCAGGATCCACTTGATCTTGTCCAGTTTTTCTTTTTTTCCCCAAAGCTTCCCTTCTGTAAAATAAATCTAACGGACCCTTAACACCGGGAGTACTATGTGAAAGAACTCATGGTTCATCTTCTTCCATATCCACTAAAACATTAAAATTATCTACTAACTCTTTAACCTTAATTTTATCTAATTTTTTTATTTCAATTTTGTCAATCTTTATTTGACATGATCAGGACATTTAGAGCAAACAACAACGTTTTTAAAACCACCAATCAAATGTTGTTTAAGACGAGTTACGCCACTATTGTTACACTTTATCACGAAAATTCAATCTAACACAATCTCTATTTTTTCTATCTGGACGTGTACCATAATCCCAACCAATATCTCTTATTTTAGAACTTCCCGATGTTGTATTATTAAAACCATATATCATTTGTGCAAAAAAAATATATAAGATTTCGAAGTAGGAAAAAACCTATAGAGTATGGATGAACTAACCTTTGAATTTCAGTAATAGAGAAGAAATATCATTAAACTTTTTGACAATTAAAAAAATCATGGAACTAAAAATAGATTATATGTAGAGAAAATAATATAAAGATTTTTGGAAATTGTGATACTAATTGAAATATTCACTCATAATATCTAAATAAAATATATGAGTAGTTTACAAAATTATATATATTAAGAAAATTAGATACTAAATAATAATTTATATATTTATAAGTTAAATAACTTGTAAGATTCTAAAAAAATTAAATTATAATTAAAAATTGATAAATATTATTTATTTAAGAAAATAGTGATAGAATTGTTTGACTATTAAAAAATTACGTAAGTATAATTGTTTTTTCAAAGTAAAAATATATATTTTCTACTACTTTTTATAATATGAATACTATTTGTTATTTAATCATTAAATTCTACATAAAACGCTGACAAATTGGTGAAATGTTGATTGAAATTCATATAAAAGAATATAAAAAAATCTCGAACAGAAAGGTCAAACAAGGGTGAAGATACAAAAATTATATGGAAATATTTCTTTAATAACCAGCTGTCTCGTTATTTTCGTACGATTTTAATTAATGGAAGAGACGAGATTCACTAATTGGAAAAGGCGACCCTTTTTGTCACCACCATTTGTGTCGCCATTTGTCTATAGTACTCTTGTCGCGGTCTTTTTTTCGTTTGGGCGCCTCGTCTTGCAGCGCTTTACGTTGTCGCGTCGCTTTTTAAAACTATGGTGGAGATAAAAAAAACTTTTAAAAATAATTCGCATAAAGGTGAAGAAACAAGTATTTCCATTTTAAAATGAAGTTGTATATTTTTGTCTCTAACCAAAAAGAAATAGTCTTGCAGATATTGAATACATTATAACTTGTTACGCAAATTTTCAGTAAATTATGTATTGTAAATAGGATATAATAATTTTTATCGTAATGTATCTTAGTCAACTCGTTCCTTTCGGGTGGATTCAAGTCATTGTTATCGTAATGGCGACACATTATTGTTCGTACCAATTTTTTTAATAGAATTGATTATAGTAACGTCAGACGGTTTGCAAGTTGCGTTTGAAAATTAAAAATTGTTATCAGAAGCTACGAATAACTTCAGACGGTGTATAAATGGCATCTAAAGTTGGTTTGAGGACGAATGACATTTTCAAATGATGTATTAAGGTTTGTAAATAACGTTCACGGGTTTGCGAGTGCAATTTCAAAGCTTACAATTAGTGTTCTGAGGTTTGCATATTGTATTTGGAGGCTTGTAAAATCTCTAAATAGATATTTGAAAAAATAATGTTTATATTTTGAAGGCTTGTAAAATGTCTAAATAGATATTTGGAAAAATAATGTTCAAAAGCTTATAAATTATTAGAAGACATTATGTTGTTTAGTTAAAAAAGATTTTGTTAAATATTATTACAAGATATTAGACAAATAATTAAAAAAAATAAAATTAACAAATAGTCGAGAACTTGATAAACTATGATATTATAAAAAATAGTTGAGAACTCATCAGATTATTAACTAAACATTATAACAACTACTTTTGAAACTCTTAAAAACGGAGAATTAATGTTATTATAGATTTTAAAGTTAAAAGTATATTTTTAGTTTTTGTTGATTTTTGGAACCTAAACCAACCAAAATATGTAATAAACAACAAATAGAGAATTAATTTTTAATTTTTTTTTTTAAATTTGGTAGAGTCGAATCGTAATTAGATATGACGATAACTCTCAATTGTTTGTTATTATATAACGATTTTTTAAATGAATAATATAATAGATATAATGTTATAAATTAATGTTATTTTATTATATGAAATTTTTATGTTTTTCAGTTATTAATTTTCACTCATAAATTAATGTTTTTTTTATTTTTTTACGAGTAAATTACACTAATAATTTAGATGCAGTTAAAATAATATATATTAATAATAAAAATTGAAACTTATTTTGTTCCTATTTATTTTAGATTTTTTTTTTTGTTTTGATTAGGACTAAGTCTAATAGCTTGTTAGATAATAAGAAAGTACCGGGTTCGATAAATACATGTCATTGCTTAAAATATTAATTTGCTTAAATTTACTTGCAAATATTAAAAAATATATAAATTCAGTTTTAATGATATAAAACATACTTATAATTAATATATATAACTATATACGTAATCTAATTGTTTTAAAATAGTAAAATTTAATTAGAACAAAAATAAAAAGCTATAACAAACTAATAAAGTACTTACCGAAATAACTTTTAATTCCTTAAAAGAAGAAGTGGAATGTTATAGTAGCTAACGTTTTGTTATTCTTTTTAGAAATTTCTATATTTAAACAAGTCATTCAGAGAAAATAGACTTCTAAGATATAGAATAAACAAAGTATTGATCGTCTAGTTATTTGATCTCCGATTTATTAAAGTATTATTTTGTATATTCATTAGTTAAGCTATTTTATAAAATACAATTTTAATAGATAAAATTGTAATCGTATTTTCTTAAACATAGTATTAGAGAATAGTTTGGTTTGTGTTTATTTGATAAATAAAACAAAATTCTCATCGTGATAAAATTTTACTTTCGATAATAGACCTGATTTGTTAGGTTTCTAACTACTTTAATTGCACACAAATCGAAGGCTTTATCTGTACATATTTTAAATTAATTTAGTTGCACGAAATACGAGATTTATTTAATTAATTTATTTAAATTAAACATTTATTTAGCTTAAAAAAGTAGAGATTAAATAAAATAATTGGTAATTAATTAGATTATACGAAGGTCCAAATATTTTGGCGAAATAGTGAGTATTTTAAAGATTTTAAAGGTATGTGTGAGTTTCGTTAACTTTGTCATATTTAAATAAATAACTGGATTATCAGGAGATCGAGATAAAATGAAATTATTTTTAGCATGTTTGTTTTTTTTTTTGTATTTAGGATATAGTTAGAATATGATTATCTTTCTTTATCGTATTTGGATTCCACTTCGTTTTGTTTCTACGTTGTATTTTGGTGAAGGTAAAAAGAAATAACTAGCGGTATTATTTTTTCTTACATTTTATGTTATCTTTGGTGTTCTATAATAGAAATAGTTACATAGTTGAATTCAATTGACGTGATTCGGTTTTGTACATTTTGACAGTGTACGATCTCGTTAATGTGAAGTTTTTTAAATTTTTCTATATTTTAAATTTTTTATGGAAGTGTATCATTTTCACTTTTCAGACGGGTCCATATTTTTTTAAGCAATCAGGGTCTTTTAACATCTGTTAAAAAAGTCAAATCTTTTCATGTATGATTTAACTTTTTCTTATGTATGATTCGCTTCTTATGGTTTCATACCTTCTATAGCTTATTCGTTTCGTGGATAAACTACGAACTCATCTAATCCACCGTCGATTCACTGTTTTTTGCTTGATGTGCCTCGTTTTCATCTGCTATTCTAAATACCTTTTTTCGACATCTGTTAGAACAAAACGTAGAGTAAAAACTTGAAAAGTTAATGTAAGATTTAGTTGCTTGCAAAAATATAATTAATTTTGTTGGAAAACTATTGTTAAGTTGCTAATAAAATTACTATTAAGGTGTTTGCAAAACTAGTGTTAAGTTTCTTGCAAAATTATTATTTATATGTTTGTAAAACTAGTGTTAAATCCTTTGCGAAATTATTGTCCAGTTACTTGTAAAACCAGTGTTAAGTTCATCGTGAAACAATTATTCTAGCATACCTGTAAAGTTTTAATATTCTTTAATGATTCAACTAAACTATTCTTGTAGCTTCCTTCAAGTGCAGACAATTTCACGTAATGAGTCATTAAGGATCCACCAACTGGTTGTATTTTTATGACTGTGTGTTCTAGAAATGTTATTATAAAAAAATTAGTGTCAAAAAAATAAGTTACTAACTATTAAATTGCGACACATCCTATAGTTTTCTTTGGATTTTTGGATAAACAATTTCTCATATAATTTACCAATTTCTATCTATTCAATTTCCCCCAATCGTAAGTGTTTACTTTATCCATGATTTAAGTGAAGTGAACTATTAGTTAAGCCATCACGTCTCCTCCTGAAGTGGAGAATAATAAAATTGAGCATATTGATGGTATAAGGAGTACAACTACATCGTGTATTATTTTGGCATCGTTTAATGTTGTTGCTTCTATTAATAGTGAATCTTAAACTAATAGTTAAGTTAGTAATTGAGATTTCATTAATATCGTGTAGTAATACTTAAGTTGAATTTATTATATTTATCTTCTTATTTGTTATTTGTGCGGGATATCCTTTTCATTTGTTATATTCCAAAGTATTTTTGAAATATATCATAAATATACATAAACTCACTCATTATTCCTCCATCATTTCCGAAACGTTCTTTTAAAATGACATTTGTTATGTCTCACTTAATACCAAAAATGACTTTGACATCAATTTGTGAGATTCATCTTTTTTTACCGAAAATAAATGTTGTTTGGTCACTATTGTATGTCTTAATAACTTCAGCTATTAGGTCCCCTCTTTTTTATCGGCCATCTCTACCATTAACTCTCTTATCAAATAATGCTTTTAAAGGGTGTCGAAGGGTGTGTTCCTCAAACGCTCAATATGTTATTCCTTTATTACCTTGTAGAAAATCCCATTATCCAAAATATATAGTCTTGTTCGGCAGTGAAACGTAATTCAGTCAACAAATATTTATCGAGATAAATCGGCAGATGGGACAAATCAGCCCATATTTCCTACATAAAGGTGTTGTATTATCAGCAAAACCAAAAATGCCTATTATGAGAAAATCTAATATTATTCTTGTGTATCTGAAACCAATATTATTTTTAATATGCAAAATTAATAGTGTTTATTATATACAAAATAAATAACATTTACTGTGAAAACAATAGTATTTATTATATGTGAAAACTAATATTGTATAAATATTATTAAGAAACAAATATTGTATAAATTAGGCTACGCCAAAGGATAACATAAATGAACACCGAGAAAATATTTAAATATAATAAACAATCCTGATAATATTTGGGGATGTTTTTGAATGTTCGAGAGAGAGAACAAATAGATAAGACATTGTGGTATAGAAAGAAATCGTTAAACTTTTAGTTCATATTATATTTATATACTTTTTTAATTTTACGTCTGTACAAATTGGTGATAAAAAATAAGCATGTGGGTGAATGTACAACTGCTCAAGAGGGATTTCGAAATAAACTTGAGAGAGAGAGAGAGGTGTGATCTCTTATATAAAGGGAAAGTGGGGAGAAAAAACTCTAATAAACAATTTGTATGAAGGTGGAAAAACCAGTATTTTCATTTAAAAATCAAATTGTAGATTTTGTTTCCCAGCCAAAAACAAACATTTTTTTGCAAATATTATATGCGTTATAACTTGCTATGCAAATCTTTAGTAAATTATGTATTGTAAATAGGGCATAGTAATTATCAGTTTCACTAACTGATATAAAAAAGGTTTAGCAAATGATTATACTCACACAATGGAAGTATAAGGTTTTCATAAAATCAAAATCGCACAAGGTTTGCCAACTACTCCTTCTAGTATCTAACTATTCGATATTCTGATTATATAATTGAAACAAGAACAAGCCAGATCTAGTCCACTATAACTCAAAAGAGATCAAACAGCTAAAGTGAGAGTTGAGAAGCTAACTGGGGCGTTACAATAACAAAACAAAAAGTAATATGTCAAAAATAAGGGAAAGTAGAGAATAAATAAGAGAGACCAGTATGGCAAGCTGCACAAAAAAGATAAAAGAAAAAAATAATATTTAGGTATAAAAAGGAACAATATATTTGCAGCTGGATAAAATTAGTAGTAAAAAGTAAAAGAAAATGAAGTTGAGCGTGGTGATACAACCAAGAAAAACCAAAATTGGTTGTACGTATGCTTCACGAGTCTTAATTTGACCGAAGAAGTTTTAACGGAATACTTCCTCAAATATATGATTCGTATCTAATGGATACCTATGACGGTTTAAGAGATCTTGAACATCATCTAGAGTGGTTTAGTAACATGATGTTAGGTTTTAATGCAAATTATATCATACTATTGAAAAGCTTTTTCGATTATATTTAAGGATAATACACTAGACTGGTTTAACTGGTTACCAAAAAGAATAATTCAAAACTTTGAAGGCCTCATAAAGGAGCTCAGAAATCATTTTATTAGTAAGTTAGCACACAAAAAAGAAAGTGATTCTATAATAAACATGTAACAAAGGAAAGGAAAAGTGTTGAAGAACTATGTTCAGAGGTTTGTACATGAGTTGAACAGTTTGTCAAAGTGTAAGGAAGATGTAGTTGTGGCATCATTTAAAAAATGAATTAATGTGGAAGGACAATTGTATATAGATCTAATCAGATTTTTCTTAGATACTATGAGATATATTTTGGAGAGGTCGGAATTGTTTATTAGAGTCAAAGAGTCTAAGAAAGAATCCTTTTATTGTCCAAATCCCAAGATCCAAAAATATTAGTACAGGACTATAAAAATAAGGATGAGGTTAGACATGAAGAGATCATGAGAATTTTATTAAGCATACCAAAAATATATATATTATAACGACCCACTCGAAGGTTCATTTTTTTATTGAAAATAGCGGAGTTATCTTTTACAAGACAAATAGAAACAAAAATTACCAACCTTCTCGTGTAATGTTGGCTCCAAGAAATGAAAAGTCTTAAAGGTATTTTGACACCTACCATAATGATCACGGTCACATGATCGATAATTGTTTCTAATTGCAAGACGAGGTTCAAATATTAATAGACAATGAAAGCTTCTTCAGTTTGTGAAAAGTAAGAGAGGATAAATGAACGATAAAAAATGAATGAAGTATAAAACATGAAAGATTAGAAAAGATAAGATAAAATAAGATAAAGAGAAACAACAATAATTTTATACTATTTTTTGCGATGATAGTTTGTCTGGGATATGCCAAGCTTCTAGAAAAAATATAATAAAAAAATTGGAGGTTTATTTAGCTGATGAGGGAAGTTTGGCCAACGTTATTTTGAAGAACAACTATGAGAAAATGATTCGGGGTACCTCCATATAAGCCTACCGACAAGTAGTTGGTTAGCTATGAAGGGAAATATTCTCGTTGTGCTGGTGAGTTTTTCTTGTAACTACTAGTTATGGTAATACTGAAAATACTATAAAAACTTTATAGTCGACGTTCCAAGCTCGTACAACGTAATTTTGGGTCGGTGGTTGCACAAAATTGAGGTACCTCATCATTACAAGAATGCTTTAAGTATCATGTTATAAAATTGGTTTGAATAACAAATATATTCAGAGAACAACCATGGATGATTATGAAATCTTCTTATATCCCTAGAAATTGGCTCCATAGCAATTATAGAGTTTGGGAGAGGCTCGTTAACTGGATGGAAACATGAATTTGAAAATGAACTTTATAATCTTAGAGAGGACATACAATATGGTGAAACTTTAGGTGGATTAATTGAAGAAGAGTTAACAAGTGGGCAGGTGGTCAACTAAGTCAGAGCTTCAAATATAAACTAATGAAGTTGTTAAAAAAAGAATTCAGATGTTTTTGCTTGGAGTGCTCATGATGTTTTCGAGGTCAGCTCTTCTGGCATCTGTCACGAGTTATGGATCCATAAGAGATTGATACTGGTTTGTTAAAAGATGAGGGATTTCTCTCATAAGAAAGGATAAGTCATCTTCAAAGAGGTAAAAATATTATTGAGACTAGAATACATAAGTCTATCAAGATATCCAACTTGGGTTGTTAACCTAGTATTGGTCAAAAAGAATAATGGAGAATGAAATATGTGTGTGGATTTTACTGACCTCGACAAAGTGTGTCCAAATGAATCCTTTTTTATCTGTTATTGATCAGTTAATATGCACAACTTTGGGTCACAAATTCTTCACATTTATGGACACATATTCATGATATAACTAGATTTGAATGCATCCAAATGATGATGAGGAATTTACATAGACCGTGTTCCTACCTCTATCTACTTAAGAGTCGAAGCAACAATTTTGGTAGATTTGTCAACTTTATTTTTGGTCGTTTGATGATCATAAGAAGTAGAAATACTCTTGCGAGTGGAAGGATTTACACAGGCTTTTTTTTACCTTTTTGGGTCAGGAACTAATGCAACAAGTCTGGTAGATTTGTTAGCATTTTCCTTGATCGTTTGTTGATCAGAAGAGTTGGAATAGATTATCTTGTTAGTAATATAGATCCATTTTACTTTGTAGTAGTAATAGAGGCAGAGATTCTATCAAAATTCTTGTTTGTTTTAATGTGAAGTTTTTTCTTAAGAGGCTTTTCTTAGGAAATACGACCTTCTTGAGAGTCGTTCAGATCTTCATTTTGGTGAGAGTTAAGTTTGCAACACAGCCGTACTTATTTTTCTTGCTAATAGAAACGTCTTGAGAATTGTTGGAATCATCATTTTAATGAGAAGAATTTAAAATTGGTCAACTTTCTTTTCCTGAAGAAAATTATTTTGGGGAGAGACACTATTAGCATCCTTAGTATCATTCTTTCTTTTTAGGAATATCTACTCTATTCCTAAATTTATTTTTATAATAAATTCATTGAAGGATCACACCTTCAATATCTTCAATAGTACATTCTTTTTTGGGTAAGGTAAGGTGACTTTTCCATAATTGGATAGACCAAAGACCAAATAAAAAAATACCATGAAGATAGATTTGTATTCATGATGACAAATCGAATAGAAAGCATGGAGTAGTTATGCTAAAGGATTTTTTTTTTACCATAAAATTTTCTAAAACGATGTTGAACTTTAGTTGAATCTGTAAAAAAATAAAAATAAATAGGTAGCTAAAATAAATTTGTAATACAATTGAAAAATTATATCATATGTGTTTGCATCCATCTTCGTTTGACTTGACCATATTATTTTTCGAATTGGTATTCCCTATTCTTGGTTATGTAAATAAAAGATATTTTCCAGTTATGATTAGAAAAAATTAACTTGACAATCAGTTTGGTTCTTTAAGAGTTAAATAATAGAAAAATGTACCATGTAATTAGATCGGATTTTCGTTGGAGGCATATCATAGCAATTCTGATTTTATCTGAATGGGTAGTTTGGACCAGGTATAAAAATTCAAATAAACAATAGTAACTCAAGTGGATCAATGACTCAGCTATATGCCTAGCATTTTAGTTTTTCGGCTTGGGGGCTCATGTAATTGACCAGGATATAAGATTTGACCCGCACAGCCCATGAGTCATAGAAAAAAGTATTAATACCCCAACCAACAACATTAAATGGGTTGAATTTTTTCCTAAAAATTAAATACAAGAAACTCACTTCTCTTACTGCTCTCTACAAAAACCTTAAATACTAAATTACCAAAAGATCTTCCAATTCCACCCTCACAATAGTTTTTACCCTCAACAAATTGGTTACCACAGTGGGAGGTTAAAGGTTCTCAATAGCTCTATTCAAAACCATACTACTAATTGGATGTTCAGAAATCTTTGAGATATGGATCTCAATACACAAGAAGTGCTACCTTATGAAAATGAGGGAATGAGAGATGATAATGAGCATGCTATTGTGTCTCATGTCAATCACAACATGGAGGAAAGACCATTCATACAAGATGAACGTGATCAGTTGAGGGCTGACACTGAAGGTCTGAAAGCCCAAAGACAAGTTGAAAGGGCATTGAAAGAAAAATCTGATACATGAGGTATATCTTCATATGAGCTGGTGATAATAACAAACAAGTCGAAAATGATCAGTCCACAAAGTCTCATATTAACTGTGAAAATGAGCATCGAAATAAACAGGTGATGAGCACGTTAGATTCTGCTGAAAATTCAACTACAGCATCTGTCTCTAATGCGTCTTCTTCATCAATTAGTGACCAGGGTCGTCGAATAAAGAAATCTTGGTTAACCAAGAAACATAATACGAAAAGGGATATGGAGGGGGAAATGAAGAATATAAAAATTCATGGTATTGATCATCTACTAGGTGATGAATTTGATATTCAGTCCAAACCAGGTATATTTTTTACTCCTGATGAAGACAGTGTGTTTAGCCATAACCACAATTAGAGGCAATCACCTTTGTCCTCAAAGATACTCTCTGGACATCTACCAAGGTGGTTTAACAGTTCCAAAATAGAAAAATATGATGGAAGCAAAGATTCTAATAATCACCTCGAGCAGTTCAATACTTTTATGATGAATTTTGATGATGATGATAAAATTTTATGTCGAGTTTTCACGCAAACTTTCAAATGAGGTGCTTTAAAAGGTATAATAGTTTACCACAAGGATCTATTAAAAACTTTGATGTTTTCTGGATGGAATTTTGGAGACAGTTCGTTTGAAGTAAAGAGCTTAAAGGAAATGGTGATACTATCATCCATTGCTCTCACGAACCAAATAAGTCTTTGAAATAATATATCAGTCGTTTTGTGAATACAAAGAACGGGTTGACCGATTGTTTTGAACAAGTAGTCATTGATTCCCTGAGACAAGGTTGAATCCGGGTTAATTGGCTGATTCATTAACTCGGAAGAAAGCAGTTACTTGTGGTGGATTATTAAATCAGGTTGGAAAACAGATTATAGTGGAGGAAACAAAGAAATCTAGAGTATCGCATCAAAATAGGTCTGCTCCTACAGACAATCCATTACTCAATCTCGTGTCACAGTTAATTATAGGCCTAAAGATTATGGAGATGGAAGTGTAGCTACTATTTATGATAAAGAAGACACTATTGTAGATACTTGATGAAGACACTATTATAGGCCTAAATATTATAGGCACTATTATAGGCCTAAAGATTCTGGAGACAATCCATTACTTGATGAAGTATGTTGGAAGTGTAGCTACTATTATAGGAACTATTATACGAAGACAATATTATTGGAAGTGTAGCTACTATTTATGATAAATTCTTAAAGAAGACACTATTATAAGCCTAAAGATTCTGGAGACAATCCATTACTCAATCTCATGTCAACCTGAATGGTTTGCTGAACTGGGTAAAAGTGTAGCTATTATTTATGATAAAACTAAGAATCTTGTGCATTTTAGAAGACTGACACCAATTTGTTCTCATAGAGAGAATCGGAATACTCGCTTTGTAAGTACCACAACGATGTGGGTCATGATACCCAGGATTGCATCGCGCTAAAATAAGATGTATAGAATTTAATCGAGAGAGGGACGTTGTCATATTTTGTTTAAAACAAGGGAGCAATGGGCAAGTCAATACTCACTTTCAATATAATACAAATATAACAAGAGAAGCATCACCAATTGGTCTAGGGGCAAAATGTGGATGCATCAAGACAAGATGATGATATGGTGATTATAGAAAGGTTTGATATAGATTCGGAATATCTAGATCCTGATCCAGATCAGAATCAAGTTGGGATGATTGTGGAAAAGAATTCAACAGTTTCAAATATACGTAACTTCTTCAAATATTTCACTATTTTTAGGGGAGACACTATGAGTGCACCCTCAAGTTGGTCAAGGAACATACATGTTAATAGTCTAACAACTCAATTTGAGGGGAAAACGTGTACGCATCTTTATCAAAACCCCGCTCAATTCATTGTCTTTAATGAAGATGATCTAAGGGATAGTGCAGGCTCACATGAAAATGGTGTGGTAATAGAAGCATCTATTGGAGGCAATGATATATGTCGGATGATATGGGTAGTTCGGAAAATATATTGTTTCTATCAGCTTATAAGAAAATGAAGAATCCCTTAGTCATCCAACATTCAAATATGACCATAGTAGGATTTACTGGGAGCTCAGCTGAAGTAATTAGAGAATCCGAAGAGGATTTCTTGTTGGGTAAAGACCATTTAAAAAGATGATAAGGTTTTATTTTATGATAATTGATTTTCCAACATCTTACAACGCCATATTCGGTAGATCCTGGTTATCTAGGATGCATGCAGTAGCTTCTACTGTCCACCAATGTTTGAAATATATTGTGGCATGACAGGTCGGCGTTGTCTGAAGTAGTCAAAAGATAGGTCATGAATATTTTGTCACTACTCTAGATCCAAAGTTGACACGACTGTTAACAAGTAATAGTAGTTAGTGGAGATTTCTATCAAACTAAATGAGATAGATGATCCAAGGAAGGTTCCTAGAGCAATAATCCCAGTTGACAAAGTTGTAATTCATCTGTTATCACAAGGTAAAAGTGTTCGGATTGGGTCTAAACTGTCTTCATAGTTAAAAGAAAAATTACTATCATTTTTGTCCCATTATATATATATATATATATATATATATATATATATATATATATATATATAGTACCAGCCATTATAATTAATCACAAACTCTTTGTGAAATCTGATATCGGGCCAGTAGTGCAGAAAATAAGAGCCTTTTTTTAGAGAAAAATCTGAAGCAATTATTTAAGACGTAGATCGGTTAACTAAAATGGGCCATATCAAAAAGTCTCAATACAGTTAGTGAATTCTACGTCAGGGAACAAATTGTTGTCCTTTATGGATGTTTTTGGGTATAATCAAATACAGATGAATCTGAATAATCAAGACCATAATGTGTTTATTACCGGTAGGGGGATCCATTGTTATACGGTAATTCCATTTGGATTGAAAAATGTTGGAGCTACTTATCAATAATTGGTGAATAAAGCGTTTGCTAATCAAATCGTCATAAATATAGAAATTTACATTGATAATATGATAGTAAAAATCCCCAAGGAGGAAGATCACATATCTGATTTCGAAGAAAAAATATCTAACTTGGAAGCCATGAAGTTGAAATTAAATACAGAGAAATATACCTTCGAAGTTTGATCTGGTAAATTTCTGGGATATATTATAAGCGAGAAAGGGATTCAGCCTGATCCGAAGTAGTTAAATGCTTTATTATCTATGCAATCACCTTGAAATACTAAAGAAGTTTAGATATTAACTGTAAGACTTGATGCAGTGAACCGTTTTAAGGAATGTTAAAGACTTCAATTGGTCCCCTAACTATGATCAAGCGTTCGTTGAAATAAAAAGCATTTATCTTCACCCCAGACACTGTTCAAACCTGTTGAAGGAGAAAAGATTTATATGTATCTAATAGTATCAGAATACGCGGTAAGTGTTGTTTTAGTTTGAGAAGTGGATAATTACCCCCCGACCGGTATACTATATAAGAAAGAGTTTGCTAGAAGCTGAGAAAAAAAATTGAAATTGGAAAAACTAGCTTTAGCATTGGTAATAGCATCTAGAACGATTATACATTACTTTCAAGCGCACATATATCAACGACTCTATTATGAAAGGATGATATTTAACATCAAATGGAACCCTTAATGGTTCAAATTCCTCTAGATATGAGCTGCTCTTTTTATAATGATAATCATTATGCGTCTTTGGCCCACCATAATCATTCTTCTTGCCATCAGTAGAGCTTTCTCTTAGTTTTCAACAAACATCTTCGCACCAAAGTCTCGACTATAACTCTTACTCTAGAGAGATTCAAACAATTCATGAACAACATGTCTTCGGATGTCTATCTTCGACCACATGTAGTATTTGTAGTATTTTTTATCACATTATTTTAGCCTCACATATCATATAGATTTCTATACAATCATATTTTTCTTCACACTCACGAACGAACTAAGATTTAATATATTTTTCATCATCCAGTTTTGAATCTGAATTTTTTATTCAAGTCTCAATAACTATCACCACTTTAGAATTATAAAGTAATCATTGTTGATAAGATATAATATTCGGGATTAATTATAATAAATATGGAATTAGAACGGCACGTTATTTGTATTTTAAATTAAACATTACATTTATATTTATATTCTATAACGGATGAAAATAATAAATATTACTTTAAAACATCTTGTACTATATTAATATTACAGTATTATTACTAATGTTTAATAAGTATTGGTCAATATTATTTATATATTATTTATTATCATTTATTATATATACTAATATATTATGTGTTTAAATATTAAGTTAAATATAATAGTGATGATCAATTTAATATTATATTTTGTTAGATATAATACAATATTATATTAATTATAAATAATATCAATTAAAATAACGTGACAGTTGAATAAAAATAATTTTTCAAAATATTTTCTATGCCATGATAGTATGATATATTTTTATACTAATAGAAAAAAGGTTTATTGACAGAATTATAGAGGCCAACCAATCAGCTCGGCTTCTCCTATTTGAATACTCTAACTCACAATACCCGACACGATAACCACCACCGTCAAATGTTGTAACGATCTCCACTGCGCCACCATCACGACTATCGGAAGCTCGCCCAAAAAACCCTATCCCGGAGCAACCGCCTCCGTAACAAGCACAACCTCCTCCATGGAGACGCATCTCCTCCTCCAAGAAACTCTCCGCATTAGCTATGATCCCTCTCCAACGTAGCTTTTTTCACCGACGATATCGTATCCACCTGTGCGCCAACTCGTGGAGGATAAATCCACTCTCCGCCCTTTCTTACAATCCTAGCCGAGGGGTCGTCTGCTTCTTAGCCGAGCCGAGGTGCCAGCTTCCTAGCCGAGCCGAGGTGCCATCTGCTTCCTAGCCGAGTCAAGGTGCCATCTGCTTCCTAGCCGAACCGATGTGCCATCTGCTTCCTAGCCGAACCGATGTGTCATCTACTTCATAGCTGAGCCGAGGTTCCATATGCTTCCTAGACGAGCCAATGTGACATCTCATTCTTAGCCGACCCAAGGTTCAATCTGCTTCCTAGCCGAGCCGAGGTGGCACTTGCTTCCTTGCTTCCTAACTGAGCTGAGGTGTCACCTAGGTGGCCTACTTCCAAGCCGAGCAGAGGTGCCACCTGTTTCCTAGCCGAGGTCGCCTGCTTCATGGCCGAGGTCTCTTGCTTCCTAACTGAGGTCTTCTGCTTCCTAGCCGAGGTATCCTACTTCTGAGCCGATGTGTCATATACTTCTTAGCGAGGTATCCTGCTTCCAAACCGATGTGCCATATGCTTCCTAGCCGAGCCGAGGTGTCATCTACTTCCTAGCCGAGGTCTCATGCTTCTTGGTCGAGGTCTCTTGCTTCCTGGCTGAGGTCTCCTGCTTCCCGGCCGAGGTCTCCTACTTCCTGGCCGAGGTTTCCTACTTCCGCACCGAGGAGTAGTCTACTTCCTAGCCGACCCGAGGTGCCATCTACTTCCTAGCCGAGGTCTCATACTTCCTAGTCGAGGTCTCCTGGTTCCTGGCCGAGGTCTCCTGCTTCCTGGCCGAAATCTCTTAATTCCTAGCCGAGGTCTCCTGATTTCTAGCCGAGGTCTCCTGTTTCCTGGCCGAGGTCGCCTGCAATCAACCCAATTTTAATAAACTCTCCTTATTGTTGACGTTGACGCCGAATAAAAAATATTGAAGGCCAAAACAATCCCATCTTCTTGATAGAAAAAAGTCTATAAGTTAAATGATTACGACAGAAATGGCTATAGGACAAGTATATCTCTATCTCCATGTTGGAAAAGGATATAAGTCAAAAAAATCTCCATCTCCATGATAAAAAAAAGGTTATAAGCCAAAATGATCTCCCTTTTCATAATAAAAAATAGTAAATGCGAAATGATCTCTATCTCCATGTGTTTGTTTATATTTAATTTCTGTAACTCCGCGGTAGGGTCACTGACCACTCCTAAAAGACTACGCAATGGGGTCATACTGTACCATATTTAGACATGATCTAAAAATTAATGACAAACAGGCTAATTGGCCACGCCTTTTTAAGGCTACGTTAACGGGCCATACTGTGCTCGATACCACACTACGACATTATAAACACGAACTACTCCAATCCTACTGGATTACACAAATGGACAAACTGGTCGCTCCATAAAATTAGCTATGGTTAATTTACCAGTCATATGTACGCAATGAGCCCAACTGTGCTCGAGCTTACATAAAAAGTTTAAGTGTAAACAAGTTAAAACGTATAAACACACATCCTCCATACATATCTCCAACAAAATATTCTCCAGCGTTTAGTACAAAATATTCTTCAGCAATAAGTAATGTATAGACATATAAATTAGCAGAACAACATCATCGGCCACAAATAATAGAAATTCTTTTCTCCATCACCAGATGCATAACATCTACAACATACATCCATATATAATCTTCACTTCATCCTTCACCAAACACTAAGGAGGGCTACACATCCATATCAACCCTATCCAACAAAAAGCAAAGCATATCGAAAAAGCAGGTAACATCCTAGCAGCCTACTAATTGTTAGATGTACTATTTTCTTTTGGCAAAATAGAGCTTTTTATCCTCAAGGGAGGTTTTGGCCAAAAAAGGTTTTTAACTAGACATGAAGAATTTAGTAAGAACCAAGTTGGAGTCGTCTCTGACAACAGTTCGGCTAGGAAAATTAATATAACCAAGCTTTATGACTTTTCGGAGTCTAGCCAACATGGCTGGCATAGTTTCTTCGACATGGTAAGCGATGCCTTACCGAAAAAGATGAATGAAGACAGAGCTACGACAACTGAAAATATAAAATAAAGACCAGTTTCATCAAATGCAAAGAAAAGCAAGAAGATTACACTATCTGAAGATTATGTTCGACTATTACATAGTCCTTAAGTTTCACTACACTCCAACTCAAGGACTAGGGGGGACTCCTCATATAATATTCGGGATTAATTATAATAAACATGGAATTAGAACGACACCTTATTTTTATTTTAAATTAAACGTTACATTTATATTTATATTATGTAACGGATGTAAATGATAAATGTAACATCAATATGTCTTGTACAACTCCTATAAATAGGAGTTCAATTCGATATGTAAAGAATCTCAAATTATATACAGTAATACAATTACATATTTTTCTTCATCTTCTTTTAATATTACTTTCTCTTTTTTATTTCTTTTTATATAAGATGATTTTCTTGATGTGACTTTGATAATAAATTATATTTTGAATAATTTTGTAATATTTTTAATTTTTCCTTAATATTATAATGAATACATATGTACACTAATATAAGTAGAGCAGGTTGTTATATATAAATTATATTTTTTGAATAATTTTTTATCTTAAACGTTGTTACAAAATATTCCTCTTTATGCTTATTTAGATTATTTAGTAGGTTGTAGTAATTTGAGGTTGAATAGTTAAAATCTCACAACTGGAAAAATGACCGTGTGAGACACAATATACAAAACATTGTGTGAATCCTTATATATAACTTGGCTAAAACACACTGTTTTTGGATTTCAAGAAACTAAGTTGAAATTCACTGTAGTTACTTCAGTACTCTATTTGTTCCAAGACTCATATCTCTCTCTCAAATACCTTCATCATCCTCTGCCTCTATTTATCGCACATCATTATTATTCTTGAGTGAAGACTTATTTCTGACTTCCCTTCTCAAATGAAGATACAAAATTCTGAATTTGAGTTGTCTCGAAAAAAAGGAAAAGAGAGTGAGAAAGAGGTTTGGTGAGTAAATCGGTGATTTGGTCATGGGAAGGAACATACCTAATGTCAATCGTTCTTTGGAAAACTTGGTATAAAATATAGATACCACTCTATATGCTTTGTGGGATCATGTAATACTAGATTAGAGGCAAGATAGGTTGCTCCTAGAATATTGCATCATATAATAGGATATCGGAGTAGCAAAAAAAGAGCTCAGTCAAAATAAATCGAAACGATATGAGTTTTGCAAACAGAATTACAAGAACTCAGTAATCTGATTCAATACTCAATCCAGCAACTATATTATGCTTGTTAAAAGAAAAATACACTAAGGTTTCATAAAAGAATACACAGTAATTACCAATAAAACGATAATCATCAAAAGAAGAAGTCCAGTGAGGATTAGTGAAGTGTGTGAGATGGAGGTGAGAATTAGGCTTATTATGAAGAACGAAGGAAAAAATTCCATACAAGTATCTCAAAATTTTATTTACACATTTCTAATGTGGTATAGTAGGATATTGTTGAAATAGACTAATCGTGTTGACATCAAATGCAATATTATTTAGTGTATGAAATAGATATTGTAACACGCCTAACACACTTCAGTATCTTGTAGGCTACATGAAGAGGTCACCATCACGTATAGGAAGAGTTGCACCAACACGCATTAGAGTAGCACATTTTTTGCGCTAGAAATACCTTCTTTCTTAAGTAAGTCGTTTATATACTTTTTATGCGTGAGGTAAATCCCAATAGAGTCCTTGTAGACCTTAATTCCGTGGAATTGATACAATGAGCCTATGTCTTTTAAGGATAAAAATGGAATGTAGTCTATGAATTAATTTCTATATATAAGATGGATTATTACCTCTAATGTAATATGATAAATATAAACAATCATGATTAGTATGACTGTCTTATAAACACAGGAGAGATATAGTAGTATAATCTAGATTTTTTGAAACCTCATTGAATAAAGGTGTTCTTAATTTATAATACCAAGCTTTAAGGGTTTGTTTCAAACCATATAGTGCTTTGTGTAGTTAGGACATATAAGAATCTTTCATACGATCCTTAAAACCTCCAGATTGAGCAATCTAGACTTTGTTAGTAATAATCCTATTTATAAAAGAATTATTAATATCTAATTGTCTAACATCCCAACTTTTAGATACTCCAAGAGTTAGAACCGGTCTGATTGTAAAATCCTTTATCACTAGACTAAAGGTTTCTGAAAAATCTAGTCACGGAGTCTGGTAAAACCTTTTAGCAAGTAACATTTCCTTGTAGCAATACACATAACATCCGGATTTTACTTAACTATATAACCTATTTATACCAAACAAATATATTCATTAAAGAAGTCCAAGGAACTAGGGTCCATTTTTTATCCGAAATTAAGGATGTATGCTCAACTGTCATTACTTGAAAATATTTAGGATCATGAAAAGCCTGAGAGTATTTGGTAGGTTCTTTAGATAATGGAAGGTGAACCCTATGTATATGGTTTTAGGCTTGGAAATCTAATTGTTAGCTCTTGTTATCATATAATATAAATTGGGTAGAGTATACGTCTCAATGTTAGTGTTAAGATAAGGAATAAAAAAAAGTTTATGATAAGGGTGGGTGTTTGTATTTAGGTAAATTGTGTACTAAGGTTTATATGTTTGGGTAGAGTGTGTAGTAGAAACAATGTATGGGGTATTATGGGTGGTCTGTGCTTAGATAGACTGTTCTGTAAGGACATAACTATGGTGTAATTAGTGGGTCTATGTGTTTACGTTAGAGTGTCTAGTATAGTTAATGATCTGTATTGGTTGATTTGATGGTATAATGATTGTATGAGTTTTCAAAATAAAGTTAGGAGATAGATGTTGAGAAGAAATTGAAACTGGTATTACCAGAGTGAAAACATCACCTAATACTAGTCATGCAGGAAGACTATGTAACCAAGAATATACAAAGTGGCTATCAGGAGATTTAGTATGTATGAAACCTGTTAAGCAAGGGAACTCAAACTAATTGAAAATAAAATTTATGGAAATGTAATTTTTTCCACTGGAACTAAGACACTTGTTACTTTTGTGGGTATCACTATATCCAGAAAACACATATTTAGTTGAATGGTATTGATAAATTATGGGGTTAATAAGGCATTAGACACATATAAAAAAAGCACAACCAAAGGTCTTTACGAAAAGAAAGTTTTATGCTGTAGATCTTTTTATAAAAAGTAAAATTAGTTAAGATAGCTATTGGGAGTCCATTTATTTAATAAGTGTTATTATAAATACTTATCACCATGTATATGATTTATTTATGCCCTGACACTTTGGATAGAAGTGTAAGGACGTGATAAAGTAAGAATAATCCGTGATTCCTTAGCTATAGGGACAAAATATATGAATTCACCCGTAGTCAGATTATCGGAGCTTAATTTTTTCTGTCAAATCGCACTTTCAATAAATGTTTTTGAAGTGTGTGAAAGCAGATACGACTTCAGTTTTTTTGTTTTAATGGATAAATTCAGGTATATATATGGTATGGTTATATAGGAAGTGTATGTAATATCTGAAATCTAATTGTGATTGTATTGGTAAATGAAACCACATGTTAGAGGGGATTATTAGAATCAGAACCGGAGTATGTTAAAGCATGTGATTTCCCAATTTGCAAACATCATAGAAAATAATTTCATTACTCAAAACATTAGGCATGTTACATTATTTTAAAACAAGAGAAAATACTCTTCTAGAATTGGAAAACCTAGAGTTAGGTGATTTTTCCATCTTGTAGAGTTTATTTTAGTTCTCCATCTAAGAAGCACCATCCACATGGTTTTGGCCTTCAAAAAGCATGTATAGTTATGAAATTATATGTAAAAAGGATTATGTACAGTAAATTAATAGACAAATAATAAGTTTATTTATTTATTTTGGGCACATGTAAAATATTTTTCAAAATGATTGGTTTATCTATAAGTGTGGTGATCTTAGATTTTCCTAAATGTGGCATATATAGTTTCTCGCCACTGCCTACTGTGATAGTTGTTTTACGAGTGTAATCAGGCCAATGAGATTGAGATTTTATGTGACGTAGTGGTTAGCATCACTATCAACGGCTAAAAAGCACTGTTAGTCCCCCATGTTTACCACTTGTATCAACATAGTCCCTTTCGTTCACTTCTGCATAAAACGCATCCTATTCATTCTAAAAATTTGCACGATTAGTCCCTCTGCATATTCTGGGGGACCAAAAGTAATACAAAACTTGGGATTTGGGGACCAAAAGTGATACAAAACTTAGAATTTAGAAGCCACGTGTCAGTTTTTAAATGGTTTATATGTGTAGGGGGGGCTATATTTGCAATTTTTTAAAACGAAGGGGATGAGTTTTATGCAGAAGTGAACGAAAGGGACTATGTTGATACAAGTGGTAAACATGGAGGACTAACAGTGTTTTTTACCCAATATCAACATACCATGCACTGTCTCCTCATTTTTCTTGAGTAGCTAGGAATGCCATTTGATCTGATTGACTATTAACTTATTTATTGGGTACAAAACCTATATAGGTAGGGTCATTTCTAAAGTAGCAGTAGACTTTAGTATTAGCAGTGTAGTGTTTAATATTAGCAGTGTAGTGTGTTAAAGCTAACCTGAGGTTAACTGTTCAGCTCTGTAGCTTGTTAAATTGATACAACATACTCTCAAATGTTAAGAGAGTGGCTTGGAGATCTACCCAATTATTTAGTTATTTACCGTCTTGACTCACAATAATGGTGGTATATTCTATATTTCATTCAACTAACACTTGTGTCACTAGGTCATCTATAGAAATTGAACACCCTGCTAAGGTTAGATTATCAATAATACATTTCATCTTGTTTATTTATTCCTTCATTATAGTTTTTTGGTTCCTTGAAATTCACACTTGAAGTTGTTTTAGACATTTTTCATGATCCAAACAACCTCGTAGCAGCATCCAAAAGGCCCTTTGAAGTTTTTTCCTCTATTAGTTGAGTTGTTACTTTAGGGATCTTGGTGTTATAAAGCCAAACTAAGAGAAATTCTTCGTTAGGAACTCATTTTTTATAATTTGGATTCTCAATAATAATTCCTTCTAATACATTTGTTAACTTTAGAGTGTGAGGCTTATCGTTATTGATAAACCCTTCAATATTGTTTCCCCTAATTACTATTAAAATTATAGTTTTCCATAGTAGGAAAGTATTTCTTTCTAACTTGATATTATTAAGCGTGCTAATCTGGTATAACTGTACATTTTTGTTAGTCAAAAGAGACTCAATACGTGGGTATCTGAATCCTAGTGAGTCTGAGCTCGAGGCTAGTGAATTAATGTTATCCATTGAAGGTTAGAGGTTCTAATATAAGTTATATAAGTTGAGCATGTTGTTACATAGAAATTAGAGTTGTCTAGCTAAATCTTATCCTAAATGTTACAAAATATCCATTCTATGCTTATTTCAATTTTGTAGTAAATCCTAGTAATTTAGGTCTGAATGGTTAAAATCCTAATACATACAAAATGAATGTGTAAGATACTCGAAATAAAACAGTATGTTAAGCATTATTTTTTACTTACAGAACACACTTTCTTGGCTTTTGAGAAACTGAGTTAAAGTTCATTTTCGTTACTTCAGCATTATAGTTTTTCAAAGACTCTTATCTTTTCTATCTTCCTAACTTTTCTTCTTCCTATATCAAGTCCATATTATACTTATTTTTGAGTGAATTCCCATTTCTTACTATGATCGTGTTCTTGCAAAGAAAAATAAACTTTCAAAAAATTAAAATAAAAGATCTAATTTGTTGATTTCTTCAAAATATTTCATAAAAATAATCATGGTTGCAAGTTTTTAAAAAAAATTCAAATCCATTTTTTCAAAACTAAAAAAAATATGGAGTTTATAGTTTCATCTTGTAAGTATTTAATTTTTAATTTTAAGATGGCTAAAAAATTTAATGGGTATTTAAGTGTCTGTGGAAATCAAATTTTCCAACGTGTGTATGTATGTATATATATCATACTAACAATTGATTAAAGGGAATTGCTAAAAAATAAGCCAAAACTTCTTTGTGAAGTAGTACTTTTTGAGAATTTTCAATAATTACAAAATTGTCATTCATTAAAAAATCTCTACTATAAGACAAAATCGAGACAAAAAACCGTTTTTTGAGCGGCAATCCACTTATAAGCAATAAAATAATACTAATAGATGAACCGAAACCAATGGTATTTAGTGTGATGAAAAAATTGTACCAGGTTTGGTTATTGTAAGCAGCAACGGATTCTCCAGCCATGCGTGGCATCGGAAATGTAGCCGATATTTTTGATCTACCATACTCTGTTTTTGATCTTGTAGCCGATAGGAGAAATCATCTTCTTCAAATAAGATATTATTTCTTATCTCCGTGATAGAGATAACCTATAAAGGAAGGAGGAAATATGCTCAAGTCGGCAAGATGAGCTATCGGAGGAGATTAGGTCGTCGGAGAAACGAAGGTCTCTGTTTCTTGGAGCCATCTTATTATAATAATATATTATGTATAAATATATAGGATAATGGCGGAGACTCGTGCTCTTCTTTAAGACATGTCGCTGTGTATAGAAAACAATTGGTTTAAGGTTGATATTGAATCAGACAGTCATACATTAATATACTACCTGGCTAAAGGAAAAAATCCATGGTATCTGAAAGCACTGATTTTGATTTGCAGAAGATTGATTCATCCTTTAATGATAATCAAATTTATTTATCGAAATCAGAACAGAGCCGCAGATTGGCTCGCAAAATCGACGCTAAGGTGCAAGCATAAAGTGAAAATATCTCAGTTTAATGCTCTGCTGATCTTTTTTCCATTATTCTACTTGAAAGTTTGGGATTAGATTATATCAATCCAAGTTTAGGATTAGTTTCTTTGCTCTTCATCAGTTTCAAAACTCTGCTTTAAAAACTTTCTTATCAGGTTAAGTTCGAAGAAGTTTTGCTCAGCATCTCTGATGATCTTCAAGTTATCTCTGATCTATTCTCATCTTTCCTTAATGAGTCTTATGATTAAGGAGTGGTGAATAGTTGAGAGCCTCAAGCTCTGTTTCTTCCATTCTTTAGTGATGACTAGCTTTTTTTTAATTTGAAACAGTCGTTTAGAATTTTCTTTGTAATTAAAGTTAAGTCCATGTTGTTTCCAAGAAATTGGAAACTAAAACAAACTAATAAATTACTCACCAAAATAACTTCTAATTCTTTAAATAAAAAAATGGAATTTCTAAATACCTAGTGTTTTTGATTTTTTTTTTAAAAAAATTATATTTAATCAAATCATTTACAGCAAATAGAGTTTAAAATATAGAATTGATAAAATATTTGATATGAAATTAACTTTTTATATATATATATATATATATATATATATATATATATATATATATATATATATATCCATTAGTTATTTTATATACTCATTAGTTAACCTATTTTATAAAATTGTACATTCGTATTTTTTAATCATGGTATTAGACAATAGTTAGGTTTGTGTTTGGTTAGATAAATAAACAAAAATGTCATCATAATAAAATTTTACTTTCGATAATAGATTTAACTTGTTAGATTATTTTAATTACTTTAATTCCATACAAATGGAAGGTTTTGGCGGTTTCTATTTTAAGTTAATTTAGTTGTACGAAATACGAATTTTATTTAATTTATCTATTTAAAATTTTATATTTAAACAGTGGTATGAAACAATGGTTTGGTTTCGCTTAATTTATTTTATCTTTTAAAAATATACAGGGTAAAGAAAATAAAATATAATTAATTGGATGGACCGAAAACTCAAATAAAAATTAGATTATTTTTGGTAAAATGTGATTTTTTTGTCTATTTTTTTTTAATTTTGTTAACGTCCTCCAGCTTTGTGCACGATAGGTTTACGGTGTCGTTGATTTAAATTTCAATATGTCAAGCTGTTGGGAATATGGATACCGTATATTTCGTCTCCATAATAAGTAAGAAGAACTCAATCTCAACACTAGTATGATATTTTCTGGTTTGGCACCAAAAGGTTCGCACGATTTTATTTTTGGTCCATTTCCAAAAGGCCTCACACTAATGAAGATATATTCTTTACTTATATATGATCATTTGAATGTTAACCGGTGTGGGATGTGAGACTTTGGTCGGCACATAAACGAATCCTCCTCTCGAACAAAGTACCACTCTAGGCTCCTCTCAATTGATTTTCATCTACCCACTTTAATCAGATTAGAGCTACATGAACAGCGAGAATATATCTAAATTTAATAATAAACAAATTTTGTTGATGTTTGGGGATGGTTTCGTATGTTCGAGAGAGAGTATAAAAAGAAAAGATATGGTGGTACATAAAGAAATCGTCAAACTTTTAGTTCATATTGTATTAATATTTTTAAATTAAACTAATTTGTCATGAGATCATGAAATATTATTTTTAAATTGAAGGCGTGGTTTTGTAGCTAATATACTTGATTACGAAAATATCATGCACAATCTTACATGGAAATTATAATTAGTGGGTTTTGCATATCATATACAAGGAATGTATTACAGTCGATGTACAAGTAAGAATTCACATATGACGTGTGTTTCTAAATACATTTTGAATCAAGTTTCGCATGTCATAAAAATTAAGATTTCTTGGAGCTTGATGATTACAATATGTTTTGTAAGTGATTTATCAATATTTTTTCTAAAATTATTTGAATACATGTAACTGAGTCATGTTTTTTTATATCTATGTACGAAAAAACAAAATAAATATGAATGCATACAATGGTAACATAAAATCTAAATATAGTTGAAGAATACATATTATGGCTTGCATTATCCATGCGCTTGATAATGTTTGTATGACAATTGTATTGTAGCCAAAAGTTGTGTCATATACAACAGTTTATGAGATCCATAAGCACAGCAAACAATAAATAAAAAAACTTGAAGGCTAAAAGTTGGTGAATGCGATGGTCTTTTTCTAGTAGATGGATTAAACTTATTGGTGATAAAAATAAACATGTAGATGATTGTCTAGCTGCTAAAGAGACATTTAGAAACAAACTGGAGAGAGAAAAAAGGGGATCTCTTATATATAGGAAAAATGGGGACCATAGTTTTTAAGGGCTATGAATCTACGAGAGAAAATTAATTAAACTAATTAACTAGAAAACATTAATAAAAATTAAAAGTTACAAAATAAATAATATAACAAGAATCTTACGTGCTCAAAGAAACTATAATTTCTTTCACATACGGATGAACTACAAACAAGGCCAAGTACTCGTATGACAAACTTTCTCAAGTTTGGAGTCGATGCGCCATAACTTATCCACCAATAAACTAACATAAGAATAATCTAATATAATTAATATGGAATAAAAGAATTATTGAACATTTATATTTAAAATTATAGAGTAAAGCCTGGTGCCATCACAGTTCGGCGTCGAATGGTTGCGGCGGTTTTAAATATGCCTTCATTATTTCTATACAAAACAATCTCATCTGCAAATTTAATCTTGCATATCCACGTCCGAGATCATATTTGATAAACATTGAACAAAACCACTTGTAACTTCAAAATCATCTTTAACACTTGGGTTGCTAAAATATAAGGTAGGATTAAGATAATATCATGCAGCATGCAAAGGCCTATGTAACTGATTGTCCCATCTTTTGTCAATAATTGTGAAGTTTTCATTGTACTTTATTTCATCAATAGCCTCTTTTTCTTTGTATATAGCTTCATAATTGTAACCCATTTCCGGTTTCACCTCCCCATCTATCATACGCAACACTACCAATAGTGGACCACCAATTTTAAGAATCTCATTAATGGTTCTTCAAAACCATTCACTAAGCGATTTGGAAGTTTTTTCCACACTTCCTCTTTTGAAAATTTACTTTCAAGCCATTCATTTGAATTGAAAAGTCTGGTTAGACGCCTTTGTTTCTCGTGAAACCTCTTTAACGTGAAGAATCTAGTAGCAAAACGAATCTTAGCATGTCGCGCAATCTCTTTGTTGTTAGTGAAATTTCTCATCAAACTTAAGACTCGTGTTTGGTTATAGATGTATCCATTCACCTTAATTTCCCTTTCAATTGTCTTCTTAAATTTTGGAATCTTAAAAATATCTTTGAACATCAAATCAAGACAACGTGTCGCACAAGGTGTCCAATAAGGATGTGTATACTTGGCCTCAAGTAGTTTTCCTATAAAAAAACCAACTAAAAATATAAAAAAAACCTTGATAGTAATTTACAATATTAAATAATTAACATATAGTATATATCTCAAACGTACATGCAAGGAGATTTTCTAAGGCAATACCAATCACTACTTGAACAATATTTTCAACACCAATATGATCAATATATTTTCTAATCAATTCAAACATCTTTAATCGTGTTTTTTGAATATGGCAAGACATCAAAACTATCCAAGAAAACACTTACTTTAAGAGTGTTCATTGAGAAATTGACAAGAACTCTACCATTCCTGTTAGTTCACCCATCACACGTCAATGTGCAACCATTTCCTAGCTTCGTATATATTTTCCTCGAGAAGTTGTTGTATATGATCATTTTCATTTTTCAGATAAGTTATTTGCACTTCATGCATAGTAGGAGCCTTCATACCAAGACCATACTGTCCAATTGCTTCAACCAGTTTTTGTAAAGACTCATAGTTCATAACATTGAAAGAAATTCCAGCATCATACATCCATCTAGAAAACATCTTGACGGCATAATCCTTCAATTCCTTCCTATATTTATCAGGATCCACTTGATCTTGTCAAGTTTTTATTTTTTCCCCAAAGCTTCCCTTCTGTAAAATAAATCTAACGGACCCTTAACACCGGGAGTACTACGTGAAAGAACTCATGGTTCATCTTCTTCCATATCCACTAAAACATTAAAATTATCTACTAACTCTTTAACCTTAATTTTATCTAATTTTTTTATTTCAATTTTGTCAATCTTTATTTGACATGATCAGGACATTTAGAGCAAACAACAACGTTTTTAAAACCACCAATCAAATGTTGTTTAAGACGAGTTACGCCACTATTGTTACACTTTATCACGAAAATTCCATCTAACACAATCTCTTTTTTTTCTATCTGGACGTGTACCATAATCCCAACCAATATCTCTTATTTTAGAACTATCCGATGTTGTATTATTAGAACCATATATCATTTGTGCAAAAAAAATATATAATATTTCGAAGTAGGAAAAAACCTATAGAGTATGGATGAACTAACCTTTGAATTTCAGTAATAGAGAAGAAATATCATTAAACTTTTTTACAATTAAAAAAATCATGGAACTAAAAATAGATTATATATAGAGAAAATAATATAAAGATTTTTGGAAATTGTGATACTAATTGAAATATTCGCTCATAATATCTAAATAAAATATATCAGTAGTTTATAAAATTATATATATTAAGAAAATTAGATACTAAATAATAATTTATATATTTATAAGTTAAATAACTTGTAAGATTCTAAAGAAATTAAATTATAATTAAAAATTGATAAATATTATTTATTTAAGAAAATAGTGATAGAATTGTTTGACTATTAAAAAATTACGTAAGTATAATTTTTTTTCAAAGTAAAAATATATATTTTCTACTACTTTCTATAATATGAATAGTATTTGTTATTTAATCATTAAATTCTACATAAAACTCTGACAAATTGGTGAAATGTTGATTGAAATTCATATAAAAGAATATAAAAAAAAATCTCGAAGAGAAAGGTCAAACAAGGGTGAAGATACAAATATTATATGGAAATATTTCTTTAATAACCAGCTGTCTCATTATTTTCGCACGATTTTAATTAATAGAAGAGACGAGATTCACTAATAGAAAAGGCGACGCTTTTTGTCGCCACCATTTTGTGTCGCCATTTGTCTATAGTACTCTTGTCGCGGTCTTTTTTTCGTTTGGGCGCGGTCTTTTTTTCGTTTGGGCGCCTCGTCTTGCAGCGCTTTACGTTGTCGCGTCGCTTTTTAAAACTATGGTGGAGATAAAAAAAAATTTAAAAAATAATTCGCATAAAGGTGAAGAAACAAGTATTTCCATTTTAAAATGAAGTTGTATATTTTTGTCTCTAACCAAAAAGAAATAGTCTTGCTGATATTGTATACATTATAACTTGTTACGCAAATTTTCAGTAAATTATGTATTGTAAATATGATATAATAATTTTTAGTTTCACTAAATAATATAAAAATGGTTTATCAAATGAATTATGATCACATAATAAAGGTAAAAGGGTTTTGCAAAATCAAAATAAACATTATCTCTTTTGTTAAATATTGGACTTGGAGAACAATCCATCGTTGCTAAAGGTAAAAGTTAGCATAAATCATAATATTTGTGTATATTTCTAATGGTCAACTAGATGATTCGTCTTGTGTGCACATGCGGTCTCTTTTTCAGTTGTCCATCCAGAGGGGATGTCCTATTGAGAGGTACATACGTATTTCACCCTTCTTATATAACTAGATAACAAAAATTACATTGAAATATTATCGCAATATGTAGCAAAATATTCGAAAAAATCATCCCATATTCTGATCATGTAGGTAATTGATAGTGTACCAAACATGTTAATTCATTCTCATATTAAACTTTGTTGTCATAAACTTATTACTAGAACTCTATGTATATTTGAATTTATAAGCTAAATATTTATCTAACATTGCTTCATCCATGCTTGTTTCGAACAAAACAAACTGATACATATCTAAATCTATAACTTTATTCGGATTGAGCTTTAGTCGCCTTAATAATTTATGGATGCGTATATGATGGTATACAACTTACAAATATTGTTTGTGGAGTTTCGTAGCCGAAAAGTATATGATATTTGTTACCGCATTGGATGTTATAGGTGATGCTCAACCTTTAGACCCAGCTCACGTTTGTTTCTTGCAAATGGTTTCCTATTTGAGTTAGTGGAGATTTTTCTACATTATATCATGCGGTGGTATCCAATTTTTTAACTCGTGTAACAAAATCATGAGTGTTAACACGATTTTCATTAGATTTGGTCCACATTTTTTTTACATGTTCAAAACAAGAAAGATTATTTTTTAGTATTGTTCACGTAGATTTCATTTCCTCTACCACATATTTGGACCGGGAGTATGATATATTGTTTTAACAATCTATTAGACTTCGCACATAATAGTAATCGAATTATCCAATATTCGTGTTAATAGTTTTAGCCAATGACATATTTCAATAATGGGGAAAACATCTAGCTTTGCATTTGAAAATTCATAATCAAAGACAAACTGTTATTCTCCTATAATCTTAACACGATGGAAGATGGATAGTTTTTTTATAATGGTCATCTATAATACATACAATAACTCACCTGCTATCTTGTTGAAGTAGTTCAAGTTCATGGGTCCATGTTAACCTTTGATTTTTTTGACTTAAACAAATTTATATCGATGGTTTCACTTCCTACCTTTTTAGCATCTTCTTAATTTTCTAAATTATCTTCAAAATATATTCCATAACATGTCCACATAAATCAGGAAAAGTATTCAATTGATAATCATGCACAACATAATATTTGCTTATTTTCAATGATTCTTTTATAGTTGAATGTTGAATTGCAAGCAATTGGTCGACTTTTTCCTAAAAAAGATTAAATTTTAACACATTTGATCCAATGAATGTTATAAGCCTAGCGTGCGTGCTTTCTACCTGAATTATTGTTTATATGTTATAAATACATTAGTTTCATAATTATAATTATCGTAATTAATCATTTCACATCAAAAGTATTATACTACATTGCACAACATAACTATTATACTACATTACAGATTAAAACTCTTTACTACCCTTCGTAATATAACTACTATAATTTGTTTCAAAATATTAATATTTGATGTTTTTCATGGGAAAAACCTTGAAATCCATCATATGACATATTTTGTAACCATATATACATTATTTCGTAATTCAACATTTATAAACAACGATAATGTTATTTGTTGGTCATTGTCTTGGGAAAATACATGATCTTATTTATGTATGCATGTATGAATTTACTTTTATATTGTATTATCCAAGAGTCTATCACGTATTCTACCTTTTTGCTCGCTTATTTGAATGATTATCGCACTTTCATTAAATTATCGTTCATGTTGAAAATAGTGATAGACCCGACCACAATCCTCCAAGTATCCTTAAGAATTTTAAAATTCTTATTTTTTTTCTGAAGTGTTGGTACGTGCATTCTCCTTAATATATCATTCACATAACATATGAGTCACAACCGATTTTTTGCAGGACTATTCATCAAAGAAAATCCATGATAATTTAGTATAACACTACATGTTCATAGATATCTTGCTTCTTCTTAGTGATGAATGAGAACCCAATACAAAACATCATATTTATGGAAATAATATATATTATTTTGAACAAAGATATCCCGCATCTAATAGTCTTATACGCATTGTCCATGACAAGCATTCGAGAGAGTGTCTCGATAAAAACACTGTTATTTCTTGTTAATTTTTCTTAAGTGGATATCCTAGTTGTGCACCCTTGTTAAAGGGACATACAAAATATTGTATCATCAGTTTTTAGCCCCGAAGCGATTCAATGATGTTAGGTTTTTGGCAGCATCCAAATAAAATATGTTTGAAAGGTAGCTAGATCTAGATTGACTCGTCAAAGCTAGAGTTATAACCTCTGATGGTTGAGAAGCTGCATCTCCCTCAACCATCGGTGAGATCTTCCATTTATGAGAGATCTCATGGGCCTAAATTATTGGACGGGAGTGAGATATAAATTTATGCTACAGGTGACGAGATGTGAGAAAAAATGCAGAATTGGTCGTGTCTCATTCACTGACAGTATGAAGATGGAACTTGATGTCTAGTTGACCTAACAAGTAGCCCTTGAAAATAAAAAACAAAAATATTAGGAACTCTCGAGCAGGTCGTAGGTCAAAGAGCTTAAAGTAAAAAAAAATGTGAGAGTCTAACCTCATATACTAAAACGAGTGCGTCTAGTACTGGTGGAGGTCTGACTACCGTAACAATTATGGATATAGTTTCTTGTATGATAGTATTGGTCCAAGATCGAAACACCAAAATAGGATACCACGTGATAGAACTAGCAGCTCGTCACGCCATATTAGGCCTTGAGGTAATTGTGGCATCAATTTACATACATATTACCCTTATGTCATTGGCACTGAATAGCTCGAATGTGTTATTTTCCAGAAAATTCAATGCACTGGTTTTGTTCCACCCGCAAGGGGTTAGTGGAGGAAGGAAATGTAGGTGGTCTACTCTGTGCAGATTTCACATCATGAAAAATACACAAAGAAGACGGGTAAAACCACAAGCCAAGTAACGAAAGAAAGTTTTCAAATGCGGAAGATAGTTCTCAACATCCCATAGTCTTTGAATATAGGTTGTTGTTGAATCGACACAAACCAGAATTGTCATATAAAATACAGTTTCTACGAGAGAAATGAAAATTACCGAAAATTATGGTAATTAGACCTCTAACCGCGGGCTAGCCACTTACGGATTAGTTTGAACACGAGACATTGATGTTCATGATTATGTTTGACGCGATATTTTGTGTGCCTCTTCATTCGTTGATGCTAGATTACCTCCAACTGATATGAATGTATCTTAGTCAACTCGTTCCTTTCGGGTGGATTCAAGTCATTGTTATCGTAATGGCGACATATTATTGTTCGTACCAATTTTTTTAATAGAATTGATTATAGTAACGTCAGACGGTTTGCAAGTTGCGTTTGAAAATTAAAGATTGTTATCAGAAGCTACGAATAACTTCAGACGGTGTATAAATGGCATCTAAAGTTGGTTTGGGGACGAATGACATTTTCAAATGATGTATTAAGGTTTGTAAATAACGTTCACGGGTTTGCGAGTGCAATTTCAAAGCTTACAATTAGTGTTCTGAGGTTTGCATATTGTATTTGGAGGCTTGTAAAATTTGTTAAATATTATTACAAGATATTAGACAAATAATTAAAAAAATAAAATTAACAAATAGTCGAGAACTTGATAAACTATGATATTATAAAAAAATAGTTGATAACTCATCAGATTATTAACTAAACATTATAACAACTACTTTTGAAACTCTTAAAAAACTGAGAATTAATGTTATTAGAGATTTTAAAATTAAAAGTATATTTTTAGTTTTTGTTGATTTTTGGAACCTAAACCAACCAAAATATGTAATAAACAACAAATAGAGAATTATTATTTTTTTTTAAATTTGGTAGAGTCGAATCGTAATTAGATATGACGTTAACTCTGAATTGTTTGTTATTATATATAAATTTTTTAAATGAATAATATCATAGATATAATGTTATAAATTAATGTTATTTTATTATATGAAATTTTTATGTTTTTCAGTTATTAATTTTCACTCATAAATTAATGTTTTTTATTATATGGAATTTTTATGTTTTTCAGTTATTAATTTTCACTCATAAATTAATGTTTTTTTATTTTTTTACGAGTAAATTACACTAATAATTTAGATGCAGTTAAAATAATATATATTAATAAAAAAAATTGAAACCTATTTTGTTCCTAATTATTTTAGATTTTTTTTTGTTTTGATTAGGACTAAGTCTAATAGCTTGTTAGATAATAAGAAAGTACCGGGTTCGATAAATACATGTCATTGCTTAAAATATTAATTTGCTTAAATTTACTTGCAAATATTAAAAAATATATAAATTCAGTTTTAATGATATAAAACATACTTATAATTAATATATATAACTATACCAGTTGTAATGTGTATTTTGAGTATAAAATATATACGTAATCTAACTGTTTTAAAATAGTAAAATTTAATTAGAACAAAAATAAAAAGCTATAACAAACTAATAAAGTACTTACCGAAATAACTTTTAATTCCTTAAAAGAAGGAAGTGGAATGTTATAGTAGCTAACGTTTTGTTATTCTTTTTAGAAATTTCTATATTTAAACAAGTCATTCAGAGAAAATAGACTTCTAAGATATAGAATAAACAAAGTATTGATCGTCTAGTTATTTGATCTCCGATTTATTAAAGTATTATTTTGTATATTCATTAGTTAAGCTATTTTATAAAATACAATTTAATAGATAAAATTGTAATCGTATTTTCTTAAACACAGTATTAGAGAATAGTTTGGTTTGTGTTTATTTGATAAATAAAACAAAATTCTCATCGTGATAAAATTTTACTTTCCATAATAGACGTGATTTGTTAGGTTTCTAACTACTTTAATTGCACACAAATCAAAGGCTTTATCTGTACATATTTTAAATTAATTTAGTTGCACGAAATACGAGATTTATTTAATTAATTTATTTAAATTAAACATTTATTTAGCTTAAAAAAGTAGAGATTAAATAAAATAATTGGTAATTAATTAGATTATACGAAGGTCCAAATATTTTGGCGAAATAGTGAGTATTTTAAAGATTTTAAAGGTATGTGTGAGTTTTGTTAACTTTGTTATATTCTAATCCACCGCCGATTCACTGTTTTTTGCTTGATGTGCCTCGTTTTCATCTGCTATTCTAAATACCTTTTTTCGACATCTGTTAGAACAAAACGTAGAGTAAAAACTTGAAAAGTTAATGTAAGATTTAGTTGCTTGCAAAAATATAATTAATTTTGTTGGAAAACTATTGTTAAGTTGCTAATAAAATTACTATTAAGGTGTTTGCAAAACTAGTGCTAAGTTTCTTGCAAACTTATTATTTATATGTTTGTAAAACTAGTGTTAAATCCTTTGCGAAATTATTGTCCAGTTACTTGTAAAACCAGTGTTAAGTTCCTCGTGAAACAATTATTCTAGCATACCTGTAAAGTTTTAATATTCTTTAATGATTCAACTAAACTATTCTTGTAGCTTCCTTCAAGTGCAAACAATTTCACGTAATGAGTGATTAAGGATCCACCAACTGGTTGTGTTTTTATGACTGTGTGTTCTAGAATAAATGGCTACACTTAAATGTCGCAAACAATAAAAATGTTATTATAAAAAAAATAGTGTCAAAAAAATAAGTTACTAACTATTAAATTGCGACACATCCTATAGTTTTCTTTGGATTTTTGGATAAACAATTTTTCATATAATTTACCAATTTCTCCCTACTAAATTTCCCCCAATCGTAAGTGTTTACTTTATCCATGATTTAAGTGAAGTGAACTATTATTTAAGCCATCACGTCTCCTGAAGTAGAGAATAATAAAATTGAGCATATTGATGGTATAAGGAGTACAACTACATCGTGTATTATTTTGGCATCGTTTAATGTTGTTGTTTCTATTAATAGTGAATCTTAAACTAACAGTTAAGTTAGTAATTGAGATTTGATTAATATCGTGTAGTAATACTTAAGTTGAATTTATTATATTTATCTTCTTATTTGTTATTTGTGCGGAATATCCTTTTCATTTGTTATATTCCAAAGTATTTTTGAAATATATCATAAATATACATAAACTCACTCATTATTCCTCCATCATTTCCGAAACGTTCTTTTAAAATGACATTTGTTATGTCTCACTTAATACCAAAAATGACTTTGACATCAATTTATGAGATTCATCTTTTTTTACCGAAAATAAATGTTGTTTGGTCACTATTGTATGTCTTAATAACTTCAGCTATTAGGTCCCCTCTTTTTTATCGGCCATCTCTACCATTAACTCTCTTATCAAATAATGCTTTTAAAGGGTGTCGAAGGGTGTGTTCCTCAAACGCTCAATATGTTATTCCTTTATTACCTTGTAGAAAATCCCATTATCCAAAATATATAGTCTTGTTCGGCAGTGCAACGTAATTCAGTCAACAAATCTTTATCGAGATAAATCGGCAGATGGGACAAATTAGCCCATATTTCCTACATAAAGGTGTTGTATTATCAGCAAAACCAAAAATGCCTATTATGAGAAAATCTAATATTATTCTTGTGTATCTGAAACCAATATTATTTCTAATATGCAAAATTAATAGTGTTTATTATATACAAAATAAATAACATTTACTGTGAAAACAATAGTATTTATTATATGTGAAAACTAATATTGTATAAATATTATTAAGAAACAAATATTGTATAAATTAGGCTACGCCAAAGGATAACATAAATGAACACTGAGAAAATATTTAAATTTAATAAACAATCCTGATAATATTTGGGGATGTTTTTTAATGTTCGAGAGAGAGAACAAATAGATAAGACATTGTGGTATAGAAAGAAATCGTTAAACTTTTAGTTCATATTATATTAATATACTTTTTTTTTAAATTAGACTAATTTTTTATTAGATAATGAAATATTATTTTAAAATTTAAGGTATGGTTTTGTAACTAATATACTTGATTTCAAAACTGCCGTGTACAATCTTACATGAAAAGTATAATTAGTGGGTTTTGCATATCATATACAATAAAGGTTTTGCATACGATGTACAAGTAAGATTTTACACATGACATGTGTTTCTAAATATGTCTTTAATCAAGTTTTGTATGTCATATGAATTAAGATTTCACAGAGCTTTGTGATTACAATATGTTTCGTAAGTGATATATCAATATGTTTTCCAAATTTATATGAATACATGCAACTGAATCATGTTTATATATATATATATATATACAAAAACAAAACCAATATGAATGCATACAATGCTAAGATAAAATCTGAATGTAGTTGAATAATACATATCGTGTCTTGCATTATTCATACACTTGATAATGTACGTAAGGAAATTTTAGTTTAGTTAAACATTGTGTCATATACAAAAGTTTGAAAAATGAGACTCATAAGTACATTAGAAAACAAACAATTTTTTGAAGGCTAAAAGTTGGTTAATTCAATTATCTTTTTCTAGTAGATGGATTTAATTTTACGTCTGTACAAATTGGTGATAAAAAATAAGCATGTGGGTGAATGTACAACTGCTCAAGAGGGATTTCGAAATAAACTTGAGAGAGAGAGGGGTGTGATCTCTTATATAAAGGGAAAGTGGGGAGAAAAAATTCTAATAAACAATTTGTATGAAGGTGGAAAAACCAGTATTTTCATTTAAAAATCAAATTGTATATTTTGTTTCCCAGCCAAAAACAAACATTTTTTTGCAAATACTATATGCATTATAACTTGCTATGCAAATCTTTAGTAAATTATGTATTGTAAATAGGGCATAGTAATTATCAGTTTCACTAACTGATATAAAAAAGGTTTAGCAAATGATTATACTCACACAATGGAAGTATAAGGTTTTCATAAAATCAAAATCGCACAAGGTTTGCCAACTACTCCTTCTAGTATCTAACTATTCGATATTCTGATTATATAATTGAAACAAGAACAAGCCAGACTAGTCCACTATAACTCAAAAGAGATCAAACAGCTAAAGTGAGAGTTGAGAAGCGAACTGGGGCGTTACAATTTCAAAACAAAAAGTATTATGTCAAAAATAAGGGAAAGTAGAGAATAAATAAGAGAGACCAGTATGGCAAGCTGCACAAAAAAGATAAAAGAAAAAAAATAATATTTAGGTATAAAAAGGAACAATATATTTGCAGCTGGATAAAATTAGTAGTAAAAAGTAAAAGAAAATGAAGTTGAAGCGTGGTGATACAACCAATAAAAACCAAAATTGGTTGTACGTATGCTTCACGAGTCTTAATTTGACCGAAGAATTTTTAACGGAATACTTCCTCAAATATATGATTCGTATCTAATGGATACCTATGACGGTTTAAGAGATCTTGAACATCATCTAGAGTGGTTTAGTAACATGATGTTAGGTTTTAATACAAATTATATCATATTATGGAAAAGCTTTTTCGATTATATTTAAAGATAATACACTAGACTGGTTTAACTGGTTACCAAAAAGAATAATTCAAAACTTTGAAGGCCTCATAAAAGAGCTCAGAAATCATTTTATTAGTAAGTTAGCACACAAAAAAGAAAGTGATTCTATAATAAACATGTAACAAAGGAAAGGAAAAGTGTTGAAGAACTATGCTCAGAGGTTTGTACGTGAGATGAACAGTTTGTCAAAGTGTAAGGAAGATGTAGTTGTGGCATCATTTAAAAAATGAATTAATGTGGAAGGACAATTGTATATAGATCTAATCAGATTTTCCTTAGATACTGTGAGATATATTTTGGAGAGGTCGGAACTGTTTATTAGAGTCAAAGAGTCTAAGAAAGAATCCTTTTATTGTCCAAATCCCAAGATCCAAAAAAAATAGTACAGGACTATAAAAATAAGGATGAGGTTAGACATGAAGAGATCGTGAGAATTTTATTAAGCATACCAAAAATATATATCATAACGACCCACTCGAAGGTTCATTTTTTTTATTGAAAATAGCAGAATTATCTTTTACAAGACAAATAGAAACAAAAATTATCAACCTTCTCGTGTAATGCTGGCTCCAAGAAATGAAAAGTCTTAAAGTTATTTTGACACCTACCATAATGATCATGGTCACGTGATCGATAATTGTTTCTAATTGCAAGATGACGTTCAAATATTAATAGACAATGAAAGCTTCTTCAGTTTGTGAAAGTAAGAGAGGATAAATGAACGATGAAAAATGAATGAAGTATAAAACATGAAAGATTAGAAAAGATAAGATAAGATAAGATAAGATAAGATAAGATAAGATAAGATAAGATAAGATAAGATAAGATAAAATAAAATAAGATAAAATAAGATAAAGAGAAACAACAATAATTTTATACTATTTTTTGCGATGATAGTTTGTCTGGGATATGCCAAGCTTCTAGAAAAAATATAATAAAAAAATTGGAGGTTTATTTGGCTGATGAGAGAAGTTTGGCCAACGTTATTTTGAAGAACAACTATGAGAAAATGATTTGGGGTACCTCCATATAAGTCTACCGACAAGTAGTTGGTTAGCTATGAAGTGAAATATTCTCGTTGTGCTGGTAAGTTTTTCTTGTAACTACTAGTTATGGTAATACTGAAAATACTATAAAAACTTCATAGTCGACGTTCCAAGCTCGTACAACGTAATTTTGGGTCGGTGGTTGCACAAAATTGAGGTACCTCATCATTACATAAATGCTTTAAGTATCATGTTATAAAATTGGTTTGAATAACAAGTATATTCAGAGAACAACCATGGATGATTATGAAATCTTCTTATATCCCAAGAAATTGGCTCCATAGCAATTATAGAGTTTGGGAGAGGCTCGTTAACTGGATCAAAACATGAATTTGAAAATGAACTTTATAATCTTAGAGAGGACATACAATATGGCGAAACTTTAGGTGGATTAATTCAAGAAGAGTTAACAAGTGGGCAGGTGGTCAACTAAGTCAGAGCTTCAAATATAAACTAATGAAGTTGTTAAAAAAAGAATTCAGATGTTTTTGCTTGGAGTGCTCATAATGTTTTCGAGGTCAGCTCTTCTGGCATTTGTCACGAGTTATGGATCCATAAGAGATTGGTACTGGTTCGTTAAAAGATGAGGGATTTCTCTCATAAGAAAGGATAAGTCATCTTCAAAGAGGTAAAAATATTATTGAGACTAGAATACATAAGGCTATCAAGATATCCAACTTGGGTTGTTAACCTAGTATTGGTCAAAAAGAATACTGGACAATGAAGAATGTGTGTGGATTTTACTGACCTCGACAAAGTGTGTCCAAATGAAGCCTTTTTTATCTGTTATTGATCAGTTAATATGCACAACTTTGGGTCACAAATTCTTCACATTTATGGACACATGTCCAGGATATAACTAGATTTGAATTCATCCAAATGATGAGGAGGAATTTGCAGAGACCGTGTTCCTACCTTTATCTACTTAAGAGTCGAAGCAACAATTTTGGTAGATTTGTCAACTTTATTTTTGGTCGTTTGATGATCATAAGAAGTAGAAATACTCTTGCGAGTGGAAGGATTTACACAAGCTTTTTTTTACCTTTTTGGGTCAGGAACTAATGCAACAAGTCTGGTAGATTTGTTAGCATTTTCCTTGATCGTTTGTTGATCAGAAGAGTTGGAATAGATTATCTTGTTAGTAATATAGATCCATTTTACTTTGTAGTAGTAATAGAGGCAGAGATTCTATCAAAATTCTTGTTTGTTTTAATGTGAAGTTTTTTCTTAAGAGGCTTTTCTTAGGAAATACGACCTTCTTGAGAGTCGTTCAGATCTTCGTTTTGGTGAGTTAAGTTTGCAACACAGCTGTACTTATTTTTCTTGCTAATAGAAACGTCTTGAGAATTGTTGGAATCATCATTTTAATGAGAAGAATTTAAAATTGGTCAACTTTCTTTTCCTGAAGAAAATTATTTTGGGGAGAGACACTATTAACATCCTTAGTATCATTCTTTCTTTTTAGGAATATCTACTCTATTCCCAAATTTATTTTTATAATACATTCATTAAAGGATCACACCTTCAATATCTTCAATAGTACATTCTTTTTTGGGTAAGGTAAGGTGACTTTTCCATAATTGGATAGACCAAAGACCAAATAAAAAAATACCATGAAGATAGATTTGTATTCATGATGACAAATCGAATAGAAAGCATGGAGTAGTTATGCTAAATGATTTTTTTTTACCATAAAATTTTCTAAAACAATGTTGAAGTTTAGTTGAATCTGTAAAAAATTAAAAATAAATAGGTAGCAAAAATAAATTTGTAATACAATTGAAAAATTATATCATGTGTTTGCATCCATCTTCGTTTGACTTGACCATATTATTTTTCGAATTGGTATTCCCTATTCTTGGTTATGTAAATAAAAGATATTTTCCAGTTATGATTAGAAGAAATTAACTTAACAATCAGTTTGGTTCTTTAAGAGTTAAATAATAGAAAAATGTACCATGTAATTAGATCGGATTTTCGTTGGAGGCATATCATAGCAATTCTTATTTTATCTGAATGGGTAGTTTGGACCAGGTATAAAATTCAAATAAACAATAGTAACTCAACTGGATCAATGACTCAGCTATATGCCTAGCATTTTAGTTTTTCGGCTTGGGGGCTCATGTAATTGACCCGGATATAAGATTTGACCCGCACAGCCCATGAGTCATAGAAAAAAGTATAAATACCCCAACCAACAACATTAAATGGGTTGAATTTTTTCCTAAAAAATTAAATACAAGAAACTTACTTCTCTTACTGCTCTCTACAAAAACCTTAAATACTAAATTACCAAAAGATCTTCCAATTCCACCCTCACAATAGTTTTTACCGTCAACAAATTGGTTACCACAGTGGGAGGTTAAAGGTTCTCAATAGCTCTATTCAAAACCTTACTACTAATTGGATGTTCAGAAATCTTTGAGATATTTATCTCAATACGCAAGAAGTGCTACCTCATGAAAATGAGGGAATGAGAGATGATAATGAGCATGCTATTGTGTCTCATGTCAATCACAACATGGCGGAAAGACCATTCATACAAGATGAAAGTGATCAGTTGAGGGCTGACACTAAAGGTCTGAAAGCCCAAAGACAAGCTGAAAGGGCATTGAAAGAAAAATCTGATACATGAGGTATATCTTCATATGAGCTGGTGATAATAACAAACAAGTCGAAAATGATCAGTCCACATAGGCTCATATTAACTATGAAAATGAGCATCGAAATAAACAGGTGATGAGCACGTTAGATTCTGCTGAAAATTCAACTACAGCATCTGTCTCTAATGCGTCTTCTTCATCAAGTAGTGACCAGGGTCGTCGAATAAAGAAATCTTGGTTAACCAAGAAACATAATACAAAAAGGGATATGGAGGGGATGAAGAATATAAAAATTCATGGTATTGATTATCTACTAGGTGATGAATTTGATATTCATTCCAAACCAGGTATATTTTTTACTCCTGATGAAGACGGTGTGTTTAGCCATAACCACAATTAGAGGCAATCACCTTTGTCCTCAAAGATACTCTCTGGACATCTACCAAGGTGGTTTAACAGTTCCAAAATAGAAAAATATGATGGAAGCAAAGATTCTAATAATCACCTCGAGCAGTTCAATACTTTTATGATGAATTTTGATGACGATGATAAAATTTTATGTCGAGTTTTCTCGCAAACTTTCAAATGAGGTGCTTTAAATGGTATAATAGTTTACCACAAGGATCTATTAAAAACTTTGATGTTTTCTGGATGGAATTTTGGAGACAGTTCGTTTGAAGTAAAGAGCTTAAAGGAAATGGTGATACTATCATCCATTGCGCTCACGAACCAAATAAGTCTTTGAAATAATATATCAGTCGTTTTGTGAATACGAAGAATGGGTTGACCGATTGTTTTGAACAAGTAGTCATTGATTCCCTGAGACAAGGTTGAATCCGGGTTAATAGGCTGATTCATTAATTCGGAAGAAAGCAATTACTTATGGTGGATTATTAAGTCAGGTTGGAAAACAGATTATAGTGGAGGAAACAAAAAAATCTAGAGTATCGCATCAAAATAGGTCTGCTCCTACACACAAATTATTACTCAATCTCGTGTCACAATTAATTATAGGCCTAAAGATTATGGAGATGGAAGTGTAGCTACTATTTATGATAAAGAAGACACTATTGTAGATACTGGATGAAGACACTATTATAGGCCTAAATATTATAGGCACTATTATAGGCCTAAAGATTCTGGAGATAATCCATTACTTGATGAAGTATATTGGAAGTGTAGCTACTATTATAGGCACTATTATACGAAGACACTATTATTGGAAGTGTAGCTACTATTTATAATAAATTCTTAAAGAAGACACTATTATAAGCCTAAAGATTCTGGAGACAATCCATTACTCAATCTCATGTCAACCTGAATGGTTTGCTGAACTGGGTAAAAGTGTAGCTACTATTTATGATAAAACTAAGAATCTTGTGCATTTTAGAAGACTGACACCAATTTATTCTCATAGAGAGAATCAGAATACTCGCTTTGTAAGTACCACAACGATGTGGGTCATGATACCCAGGATTGCATCGCGCTAAAATAAGAAGTATAGAATTTAATCGAGAGAGGGACGTTGTCATATTTTGTTAAAAAACAAGGGAGCAATGGGCAAGTCAATACTCACTTTCAATATAATACAAATATAACAAGAGAAGCATCACCAATTGGTCTAGGGGCAAAGTGTGGGTGCATCAAGACAAGATGATGATATGGTGATTATAGAAAGGTTTGATATAGATTCGGAATATCTAGATCCCGATCCGGATCAGAATCAAGTTGGGATGATTGTGGAAAAGAATTCAACAGTTTCAAATATACGTAACTTCTTCAAATATTTCACTATTTTTAGGGGAGACACTATGAGTGCACCCTCAAGTTGGTCAAGGAACATACATGTTAATAGTCTAACAACTCAATTTGAGGGGAAAACGTATACGCATCTTTATCAAAACCCCGCTCAATTCATTGTCTTTAATGAAGATGATCTAAGGGATAGTGCAGGCTCACATGAAAATGGTGTGGTAATAGAAGCATCTATTGGAGGCAATGATATATGTCGGATGATATGGGTAGTTCAGAAAATATATTGTTTCTATCAGCTTATAAGAAAATGAAGAATCCCTTAGTCATCCAACATTCAAATATGACCATAGTAGGATTTACTGGGAGCTCAGCTGAAGTAATTAGAGAATCCGAAGAGGATTTCTTGTTGGGTAGAGACCATTTAAAAAGATGATAAGGTTTTATTTTATGATAATTGATTGTCCAACATCTTACAACGCCATATTCGGTAGATCCTGGTTATCTAGGATGCATGCAGTAGCTTCTACTGTCCACCAATGTTTGAAATATATTGTGGCATGACAGGTCGCCGTTGTCTGAAGTAGTCAAAATGTAGGTCGTGAATATTTTGTCACTACTCTAGATCCAAAGTTGGCACGACCGTTAACAAGGAATAGTAGTTAGTAGAGTTTTCTATCAAACTAAATGAGATAAATGATCCAAGGAAGGTTCCTAGAGCAATAATCCAAGTTGACAAAGTTGTAATTCATCTGTTAGCACAAGGTAAAAGTGTTCGGATTGGGTCTAATCTGTCTTCATAGTTAAAAGAAAAATTACTATCATTTTTGTCCCATTATATATATATAGAGTACCAGTCATTATAATTAATCAAAAACTCTTTGTGAAATCTGATATCGGGCCAGTAGTGCAGAAAATAAGAGCCTTTTTCTAGAGAAAAATCTGAAGCAATTATTTAAGACGTAGATCGGTTAACTAAAATGGGCCATATCAAAAAGTCTCAATACCCTTTATGGACAGATAACCCAGTTTTAGTCAAGAAAAAGAATGAAAAATGGCGAATGTTCATTGACTTTACAAATCTCAATAAAGCTTATCTAAAAGATCCATTTCCAGTACCCAGATAGATCAGTTAGTGAATTCTACGTCAGGGAACAAATTGTTGTCCTTTATGGATGTTTTTTGGATATAATCAAATACAGATGAATCTGAATAATCAAGACCATAATGTGTTTATTACCGGTAGGGGGCTCCATTGTTATACGGTAATTCCATTTGGATTGAAAAATGTTGGAGCTACTTATCAATGATTGGTGAATAAAGCGTTTGCTAATCAAATCGTCATAAATATAGAAATTTACATTGATAATATGATAGTAAAAATCCCCAAGGAGGAAGATCACATATCTGATCTCGAAGAAAAAAATTCTAACTTGGAAGCCATGAAGTTGAAATTAAATACAGAGAAATATACCTTCGAAGTTTGATCTGGTAAATTTCTGGGATATATTATAAGCGAGAAAGGGATTCAGCATGATCCGAAGTAGTTAAATGCTTTATTATCTATACAATCACCTTGAAATACTAAAAAAGTTCAGATATTAACTGTAAGACTTGATGCAGTGAACCGTTTTAAGGAATGTTAAAGACTTCAATTGGTCCCCTAACTATGATCAAGCGTTCGTTGAAATAAAAAGCATTTATCTTCACCCAAGACACTGTTCAAACCTGTTGAAGGAGAAAGGATTTATATGTATCTAATAGTATCAGAATACGCGGTAAGTGTTGTTTTAGTTCGAGAAGTGGATAATTACCCCAGGACCGGTATACTATATAAGCAAGAGTTTGCTGGAAGCTGAGAAAAAAATTGAAATTGGAAAAACTAGCTTTAGAATTGGTAATAGCATCTAGAACAATTATACATTACTTTCAAGCGCACTCTGTCACAATTCGAACTTCTTTTCCATTGAAAAATGTGTTACAAACGGCTGACATATCGAGTAGAATGACCAAATGGTCAGTTGAGCTTGAAGATTATGATATTGGATTTGTACCTCGCACAATGATCAAAGCTCAAGTTGTGGCTATTCTTTTAGTATAATTTCATTCTAAGAGGCCTCGTGAAGAAGCTCGAATCAATACGTTTAAGAAGCAATGGATGATCCGAACTGATGGTGGGTCTAGTACAATAGGTTGTGGAGCTAGAATTTTCCTAACCTCCCCCTACGGTGATACCATATATTAGGCTATATGTTTTGGCTTCAGGGTATCCAACAATGAGTCGGAATATGAAGTGGCAATAGATGGTTTAAGGTTAGCAGAAGTATGTAGGGCAAAAAGAGTCTGATTGATAATTGATCCACAGCTACTCATTCATCAAGCCCAAGGGAAATCTGAATCCAAGAAAGATAACTTGATAAAATATCTACAAGTGCTAATGAAAGTCGTTATCAGGTTTTAATGCGTTACAAATGAGAATGTTCCTAGATTGGAAAAAACATTGGCAGATTAATTAGCTACTGCAGATTATTCTGAAGCATATCATTGGATCCTTATGCGAGAATGTACTTCTATAGATGCAACCACAGGAGAGAAGGGTAAAGTGGGAGAAAATCTACACTTATCTGATGAATTTTCTATGGACTGGAGAAATGAAATCCAAGAATATATCACCAATGGAGTTTTACCTTCCGACAAGGCTTTGGCAAAGAAAATAAAGTACAAAGCTCATGGTTTCCTAATCTTAAGAGGGGTTCTTTATAAAAAATCTTTCACCAGGCCTCTACTGCGTTGCCTCAAAATATTCTATTAGATTTCCATGCTAAAGAAGGGTCAACACGTTGTGGTTATAAAGTTTTAACTAGAAGAGTCTTATTGGTAGGATATTATTGGCCTTCTATTATGGAAGATACTAAACATTTGGTGAAAATATATGATCTTTGTCAAAGATATGGAAATGCAATCCATGTGCCAGCAGTCCTCTTGGAATCAATATCTGAACCTATACCCTTTGATAGATAGGGACTTAATTTAGTTGGACTTCTAATGGATTCTGGGGGTTTTCGTACCATAACTTTGGCAATAGACTACTTCTCCAAATGGGTAGAGGTTGTACCTTTATCTGGAATAAAATATAAAGCCAATGGACAAATCGAAGTGGCGAAGCGGACAATTTTGTCGGGCTTAAAGAAGAATCTAGAAGGTCCAACTGAGAAATGGCCAATTGACTTGCAAGAAGTACTATGGACATACTGAACTACCTCTCATACAACCACACATGAGTTTCTATTTGCTCTATTTTATGAAATGAATGTTATCACACCTATATAAGCTATTATTCCTTCCTTTATAGTTTAAAATTATTCTGATAGAGAGAATGAGATAGTTAAGAGGGCTTAGTTAGATTTTTTTAAAGAAAAAAGTGAAATCACATTTGAGAACTACACATTATCAAGGTTTGATGAGGAGCAGGTTTGCGTCTAAATTAAAAAAGGAAGGATTTTCAAGTAGGAGATAAAGTGTTAAGAAAAGTGTTCCTGCACACTGAAGAGAAGTAGTTCGGAAAGCTGGCTCTGAACTGGGAAGGACCATACGTCATATGTGAAAGAGTCAAGCAAGGAACATACAAGCTTCTAGACAAAGAAGGTAGCTTTATTAAAGAGTCCTTGGAATGTTGAGCAACTTAGGTTATACATAGAATAAATTTACCTTCTAAATATTTACTTTATTTTACTTCAATATAAATATTTGGGGGCATACTATTTCCTACAATGACGGCGCTGGGAAATTCTAATGAGGTGTCCATATCTCAATTAATATACTATCATTTGCCTTTTTAAAGAAATTACCTTAAAGTGGATCAGGTGATTTAAAGATCGAACGAATTAAAGATCGATTAAACACTTGTTACCCTTAAATGGATTGCCTTTGAGTGGATCAGATGAATTAAAGATCTATTAAACACTTGTTGCCCTCAAATAAATTTCATTTGAGTGGATCGGATGAATTAAAGACCTATTAAACACTTGATGCACTCAAATGGATTTCCTTTGAGTGGATCAGATGAATTAAAGACCTATTAAACACGTGTTGCCCTCAAATGGATTGCGTTTTAGTGGATGGAATGAATTAAATCATGATTAAGGGTTTAACACCTTTAAAGGAAATATTTTTTAATGGCATGGTCGGATTGAATATTTTGTTATAGTTTTGTATTTTTAACTACGGTCGACGTTATTGGAAGTGTAAAAGAAAAAATGGAAAAATACAAAATAAGAGTAAATATAGCATAAAATGTTGATAGGATCATAGAAGATATCCGGTCCATATTACAAAAAATGCTTTGTATACCACAAGGCATAAATGTCCACAGCTTCCCAAGAGACTGTTTGAGAAACGTTTCATGGAACAATAAAACCATATCCGATTTAACGGATGTTTTTCTTCGATTCATAGATTTTAATACCCCCTCAGCATATACGTCCACTACAACAGCTATATCTTGAGATTTTTTCTTTTTTAGAGGAGCAATATACTCTTTTTTGTCCTTAAAGAGATCTTGTAAGCCTTTTTTCTCCTCAGACAGTTGGTTGATGGTACTTGCATTTGTGGTCAATTGTTCCTTTAAGGAACTAATTCTTTGGAATTAGTAGACTGTAATTCGGTATAACTAGTTTGAAAATTCTCATTATTGGACTTAGCTAACTCCAAATCATCACTGATCTTTTTCTTTTCTTGACCCAAAATCTCAACCTTATTTTGGTCGGATTTAAGGGAACTTTTCAGGCTTTGATTCTTAGTTCGGAAGGAAACGATGTCTTTGACTTGAGATCTAACATGCCTCTCTAAGTCGACCATTGGCCTAACATAGCCTAAAACTGCATATCCTAGTTTATCATGCTTACTGGACACTTCGAAGGACTCACCATCGTGTATCGCATCATTGGAAATGGTGGTAGATTGGGGGAAAGCCTTGTCAAAATATTTTTTATCAAATTTACTAAAATACAGATTCCCTATATCATCTAAGTTAACATCACCTTCAGGAGAAGGTTGGTTAGTAGTAAGAATCATTGGTGAATGAGGATCGGCAAGTACCTCTTCTTGGGTAGGAGTTGTGATAGGATTACTAGAGGGAAGAGCTTCAGATTAGACTATGATCTTTGAACCAGTGGAAGTTTTATTATTTTTCCATGCTCTCTTATCACTGCAATCTTTACTCTCTTTTTTACCTTTCTTCTTCTTAGAAAATAGGGATTTCAATGGACCTTTAGCATTACCCATCATAACTGCAACGGTATTTACCAAAGCAGCGTTAATTTCATCTGGAGGTCCCGAACCACCAACATCGGGAAACTCATGAGATGGATCATCAGTCTTTTTCTTCTTTTTTATCTTGTCAAGATGGCTAGGAGCCTTGTTCTTGATTAATAGAAAAAGCTTGCCATTCGTTTCTTTAGTTCTCTTAAAGATATCAGCACCTCCAGGGGGACTGGTAAACTATGCCCACGAGAGCTCCCGGTTGAGCCTGTTCTCAACAAGTGGGCTCTCACCATGTTTGCTAAGGTAAAACAATTGTGGAAAGCAGTTCCCCAATTCTCTATGGCCCACTGATGCAGCTTTGTAAAATTGGTTCTTTCTTCTTTCAAATGTTCTAAGAACATCTTTGAAAAAATTGAAAAATAAACCCGATGAGAAATTTAATGCCAATATCCGATGTGAGACTTAATGCCAACATCCGATTTGAAATTTAATACCAATATTCGATGTGAAATTCAATGCCAACATTCGGTATGAAATTTAATGCCAACATTTGTAAAGTGTTTACCTGAACTTTTCCAATATCTGGGCAGTATGCTTGGATTTCCCTTGGAAGTGATCTTGTTTTCATTTTCGCAAGCCGCTAATATAGAGGAATTGGGTCCTTCAAGGCTTGTCAGCCTCTGGCAAATCGTCAACAACCTTGTAATTGTTCCCGTGTTGAAATAATTGAACGGGATATGATGGTTTCTGCATAAGCTGGCCACAACAACAAACTGTTCCATGGGCATTGGAATCTTAGACAGCTTTGATGCTATGATACTAGCCAACTGTGTATACCAAGCATTGAGACTTAATTGACTTGGGTATAACCTCACCAAGTGGAAACATTTTACTATCTCTGGGTCCAAAGGAAACCGAAGGCCCCAGTTAAGCACTTCGGTATAAACCACTATAGCTTCCTAGCCTTGCTGTCCATCGAAGTCTCATTAGGGATGGGAATTCTCACCTTAATGAACTCTGGAAACCCCAATTTCTTCCTAATCCTGTCCAATTTGGTTGTTTGAGTATATACATAAGAAAGTTTTTGAAGAGCCATTATATATTTAATGCTGACCTTGGAAACGTTAGGCTCCACTCGCCCAAAAAGGCACTCCGGAAGCGGTTTGGAGTCTGGCGGTCTAATTTTTTCTTTATTTTCCTGAATTGCACTAGTATCTCCGGTTTGACCAGATGTCTCCAATAGAGTGTCCTCTCTACTATCATCCATCTTTTCTCCATTGCATGTGGCTGTTGGACAGAAAGTTTAGATCAAGTATCATTTTTTCAACATGAGGAGGCTCAATGGGTGGAGTGGATGTGACTGGGTTCGAAGTGGGTAATGAATGAAGCTCTACCATCATAGGATCTCCAGTAAAGTTTATTTATCTTTTTAATAGATGATATTTTGCTCTTTGCTTTGGAAAGCCTGGTGATTCTTCGAGGTGTATTTTCCCGTACGTCTAACCCCATAGCTATAAAAGAATAATAGGTTTTACGACTGCTAACGGTTTGGTCTTGATAAAAAAAAGTCTCGATCGACTGTGTAGGTAAATCTGCGATTATAGAAGGTTTTGAGCAAGAGGGTTTGTTCTGGAAAAAGTTGAAGGTGTGCGAGATGATGAACTCCAATTTGGTTCTGAAATTTGTTGAACAACCAGTCTACCATGTAAAGCAGGTAGTCCGGCGGTAATTCTAGCTTTCTTTTTCTCTTCCTCTAACTCGGATATATTAGGCCAACCTCCTTTGAATAAGGCAGTTCTTGTCGTGAACATACAAACTTTCGAGAGAAATAGAAAAACTGGGAAAAGTTGAGCGATTATGGTGTTTTTCTCTATCTAGAATCAGAGTTTAATTTTTTTTATCACACTAGAAATAGAAAGAGTGAAAAATTACACTTATATAGTGTAAGAAGTATTTGAGTGTTTTACCTAGGTAAATGTAACCGTTTTAATGTTTAGGCATAAGTACCCAGAAAAAATGGCTAATGGGTCCAATTACCAGTTGACACGTGTAAAGGAGGACTGATTATAAAGTCATCATATTTGAACTATTCGATTGACCCTTGAATTTCACTTCGAAGGAAGATTGGACATTCTCTATCATGGTTAGCTCTTCCAAATATTTTTTGAAAGAGCTAAGAGGGCTATATGCTTAGATCGGATATCGTTGGAGGCATATCATAGCGATTATGATTTTATCTGGATAGGTAGTTTAGACTGGGTAACTAAAATTCAAATAAACAACAGTAACTCAAGGGGATCAGTGACTCAACTATATATGTAACACTTTAGTTTGTGGGCTCGGGGGCTCATATAATTGACCCAAATATAAGATCTGACCCGCATAGCCCATGAGTCCTAGAAAAAAGTATAAAAACCCCAACCAACAACATTAAATGGGTTTGACTTTTTCCTAAAATATTAAATACAAGCATCTCTTTTCTCTTACTACTCTCTACAAAAACCTTAAATACTAAATTACCAAAATATCTTCCAATTCCACCCTCGCAATACTTTTTACCCTCATCACCATGGAGTTTCAAAATTTTGGTTTTTGTAAGAAAGCATGGAAGGTATACAAGTATATTTAAAAAATAATAATTAAACTTGGCATTATGTTGAGTACTGTACGACACCCATTAGCAGTTAGTTGGGAAGGGCATATGCGAACAAATCTGAAGAAAAAAAACATGGATATATGGAGGAAGAGGTAATCGAAGATCCTAGTGGAATAATAAAGTGTAGAAACACATTTCATAGCCTTTTATTTGGTGACGTAAGTCACCTATTGCAGCAGCATGATTAGAAATATTATCAAGAAAACCATATATGTATCTAAAGTTTTGGTGTTCATCTTCGGTCATGTATGTGAACAGGAACACGAGTACCAATATTATCAGGAAAACTATATAAGTATCTAAAGTGTTGGTGTTCATCTTCCGTCATGTACGTGTAAGTTTCAGATAGATGACCGAGTTTGGATATTTTTTCTTGTTGGCAACCATTTTTTTTATGAAAGAAACAAAGTTTATTAATAAAATAATTGAACGAGTTAGATTTTGGGAAAATAATTTATATTTTGTTTCTCAACCAATACCATAAAGGCAACATTTGGGCTTCATATGGGTGTCCTAAAGAAATTAATATTAGAGTTTGAATAGTATAAGTATGAAATAAGAAGTTCTCCTATAATTTTGAATATTTTTCTCGAAATTATAACGATTTATCACTTATTACACTTAACTAGAAACCAATAAATTCCTACAAAGAATAAAAAAGAAGAGTCGATACAGAAAAAACTTGTTTGGGTGAATTTGAAGGTTTTTTAGAGCTTTAGCCGGAGACAAGAAAAGAAAAAAATGAGTTTTAGAGAGAAAATGGGCTAAAAATTACCGTTGGTCCCCCATGTATAGATCGTGTATCATAGTAGTCCTTGATCTTCACTTTTGTCTCCTACTCATCCTTCATGTTTTAGAAATTTGCACGATTAGCCCCCCACACATTCTTGGGGACCAAAAGTGACACAAAACTTGGGATTTGGGGACCAAAAGTGATACAAAACTTGGGATTTGGGTGCCATGTGTCAGTTTTTAAATGGTTCACATTTGCGGAGGGACTAATCGTGCAAAATTCTAAAACTTGAAGGATGGACGGGAGACAAAAGTGAAGATCAAGGACTACTTTGATACACGGTCTATACATGGGGGACCAACGGTAATATTTAGCAGAGAAAAATGTAAAGAAAAGTGGGTTTTTTCAATACAAGAGTAGCATATCTGAGTCACATTAGATTTAAACCATTGGATTAAAGTAACATCCACGGTAAGAAACACAAAGATATCGGCCAGAACAGGGCCCTATGATCAATGGTCGACCGCGACGATCAAAATAGCAAGGCTCCCGACAGAGGAGAGCTCCATCATCACAAGCCCACTTTGAGGATCAAGATAGCAAGGTCTTCCTAAAATCTTCAAACAGAGCAGAGCTCCACCTCTAAGGACTGGTTAAAAGATATGGAGCTCCTTTTCCGAGCAGAGCTCCATTGCAGTGCCCCATCACGAAGGAAAAGAGCATAGAAAGATGTAGCTCGGTTTAGAGTCAAACAGGAGACGAGCAGAGCAGACCAAACTGAGAAGAGGCAGTAGTAATAGAAGAGGAAGTCAATGAGGCTAATTTAAACTCTAAGGATTTAATAATTTAGCAAGCATTAATGATAGGAGACCGAATTTATGTTCACAAATTTAGGGCTTTCTTCATAAATCTTAGTTTGTCTTTTGAATGAAGGGAATGAACATTAATTAAGAGAAAAAAATGTATAAAAGAGGTATTAGACCCAAAGAATTGTATCTTTTTCGGACATAATACAAACAAACTCTCTTCTTATCATAATACAGTCTTCTTGTTTAACCCTGAAAACTTCTCCCATCAAACGCTCCACTCTCTGTTTTTAGTAACGGGAGAATCGAGTGTCTCGCCCTCTTCCACCGAGATGGTTTAATTGACCTGACCAATCGTGGGTGTTCAAACCAGCCATAATACTGCTGCCACTGTCAGAAGTGTGGCATATCGTGAGTCGGTTCAGATACACCAGCAAGAACTTAAGGATGCCGCAACTAAAACCCAAAACGAGTCAATTCCTGATAATGTCTGTGTCGGAAGTAGTTCTAGATATGTCCAAACTGCTCCCACCTTAGAAGAATTGGTTGTTCCTATAAAAGAGGTTGCCAACAAAAAGACAAACAGAAAGGTCAACTCATACTGTGCCGTCGTAAAATCTAATAAAAATGATGTCACTCCAAAGAAAACAATGAGCGCAAGGAAGAGCGTGCCTCCCAAAATAATTCGAACATAGATCAGCAACGCTACTAAAAATTATGTCCTTGAAAAATCAACTGCTATTTTCGTTGGGTTGACCAGATCGAATAAAAATAAAACAGCCAAGCCTCAACAGAGGGTCGATCCAAGCGATGGTGATGAAGATCGCGCTCGTTGAAGACTCAAAAGTTTTCTCCACATTTCAGTCGTTAAAGACTTAGATTTGTGATGTTTAAAGCAGTGACTACCACACTTGATGAGGCTATATCTAATAGTATGTCTTTCGGGAGACCTACGCCCTAAGAACTCTATATATTTATAGATTTGTCACACATACTGGTTAGATACAAAAAAATTAATTTTATGTTTTCGAGATTGAAATTGCTTTCGTACATAATGATCATTTCGGGAGAAGGTTCATGGTTTTCTTCCAAAGCAACATTTAACCATAAAAGAATCTATGGAGTTAGGAAACTACCGTCTTATTTATTCCAATTCTATTTCTCTATATAAAGGTCTACAATAGCATAGCTTTGAACACACAAGTCCATCTATTTAAATATAGTCTATAATGAAATTCATTAATTTTGTTTAATACGAAATGGACTATTAGTGAAGACTTCCAGCTCATCTAAGCCGTCAAGCATATGAAGATAACGAGATCAGATGAGACTACCAATAGGTTTATCAATGAAAGGTTATATAAAATATACAACATGTATGGGTACATATACAGGGGTGCGTGGGGAAAATCTATATAGTCTCCACGCACTCGTGCAAAAAATATCTACAATGTACAGTTCTCTGAAAATCGAACCAATATATTGTGTGTCCAACCTCCCATGAGAAATTGAGAATGATGTGTATAGCTCATTCCATTTGAAAGTAACCGATTTTGTGACAAAAGATATGCTACGTTATCTAGAGAAAAAAATAGTTGAAAAAATGAAGCATTGAAGAGTTGCACTTTTAACGAATGATATGACTTTGACTAAATTTTTTATTGTTTCATGTTCATGTTTAATATTTTTTATGCTCTTTTAATCATTTTAATTTAATGTGTTTGTTTTATATTCACGTCTAATGTTTTTTCATATTCGTTTGGTGTTATTTAGTTTGTGTTTACACGTTGACTTGTGTCTCTATCAAGTTACAATATCTTTTTTGGATTCCAAATGTTCGGATTTGTGACCTCCTACGCGACGTTAGCCAAGAGATGTCTCATATGCTTGGTATGAAGATTAATAATTCAGTTAAAGAATATATACTTTATGATATTGAGTTGGACCTCGTTGGTAGTAGGTTGGAGCATCCGCATTTCATAGAACTATATATGTAAAGATATAACTCTTATACTTGTTATCCGTTATTTTTTATTCTTTTGAGTAGTGTTAGATATTGTAGTTGTTTTATGTTTTTTTGAGTTCCTAACCGTTAATCTGTTTGCTTATGTTTCTTTGAGTCCTTTAATTTATTTATTTTTTTATGTTCATGTTTAATGTTGTATTATCGTGTTAATTTATTATATTTTTAGATATTAATGTTTAATATTGTATTATCGAGTTAATTTATGATACAAACTTAAATTAAAAACAATACACTTATACAACATAGTACAAAATTAAATTAAAAATAATACACTTAAACAACATATTACAGATTTAAATTAAAAACAATACACATAAACAATATGGAAGAGACTTTAATTAAAAACAATACACGTAAACAACATAAAATAAACTTTAATTAAAAATAATACGCTTAAACAACATAAAATACTACTCATATCGACCATTTTCGGACCACACATGTTTGACAAGTTCGTTATGTAGTCGTTTCTTTAATCCTTCGCTGCAGATTGACCGATGATAAAATCATATAATCTTTAAAATAAATATATCCACTTATATTTTCAGTATTAACATTACCATATTCATATCTACGTGGTGCTTTATGAGATATGACGAGATCAGTATCTTCTTCTCCATATCTTTGTTTGCATACTCATTACACTTGTTTTCAACAATCATGCTGTATAATATCACACATGTAATCATACTACTAGAAAGATACATTGTACTCCAACTTGACCATGATTATATATTATTGAATATTGAGCTTGTAGAATATCAGATACTTTTTCCACGTCCTTACGATATGACTCTTGCATTTTAGAGAATAATTTATCTTTGGCAATCGAATAGCTTGGATAAGTGTTCTCTGCTTTGTAAAAATAACATCGGAAATATATTATGTAATATTTATGTTCATGATCATTTACAACATAGGCGACGGTTGGAGTATTCTCAGTAATAAAATCATCAAACAATGGTGAACGGGTTGAGAATGATCACATTATTTTGAGCTCTCTAGAAATACCAAAAAATGTATTACATATCCATATATAATGAGAAAAAATATCTTCCAACACAATAGTTGGTATTTGAACCTACAAATGTATGCTTATTGTCAACCAATTGGACAATTTTTCCAAGTCCAATGCATACAATCAAGTGAACTTATCATACCGGGAATTCCATGACTTTCAACTTTAGTGATTATGCGACATAAATCTTATGTTGTTGGTTCACATAAGTACTCTATTTTTTATAAACTTATTCCAGTTTCACAAAACTCTCGTAAAGTTTTTAAATAGTTTGTTCACCCCATGAAATATTTCATCCAATCAACTTGCATACATTGCATAACCTAACATACGTAAAATAAAAATTACTTTTTGATGTAGGGTAAACTTGTTATGTTTAGTCAGATCTAGACCTCATAAAAAATATGTATTTTCTTGTTAAACATCTTCCATAATACGTTAAAATAATCAATTATGCATACGATAACACCGTCTTAAAATCATAATAAGAGAGTGTTGGATTCATAATAACATAATCTTCCATTAGTCGTATGTGCCCAACTTCACAACTATGGTGTTTATACTTTTGACCGTGCACAGAGCCATGAGGTTTTGAAGCTTTGTCGTTTGAATTATCCATACCATCGTTCGTAAACATTTTTGAAATATAGGTCACTTTGACTTCGAACAGAGTTACTGATGTTAACAAAATTTTGAATTTTATTTTAAAAGGCATCAAAATTTGCTTTCCATCCTAAAAATGTATGAGAAAAATCAGCGTTATTGAAACTTATTTTGTTGAACATATATCAAATAAGTATTTTAAATTGGAAGAAGTTATGTATCACAAATCTTTAATGATTCCATGTATTTATAGAAGCATGTGTGGGTAAGAATGATAAAAGATAAGTTTTGATGGAAGATTATGTGTGTAAGTGTTTGGTCAAATCCAAAATTAAAGTTTGGATGGAAGATTAGAACTTAGTGGGTGTTATCTTATCTTCAAAATAATTTTATAATATTTAGTCAAATCTGAAATTAAAGTTTGGACGGAAACTTAAAGAGTGTTTTCTTATCTTGAACATAATTGTGTAAGACTTTAGTCAGATCCAAATTTAAATTTTGGATGAAAGAGTTCAAACTTAGTGGGTGTAATTGATATATTTGTGAAAATCTCTAGTTAAATAAAAAAATAATTTGGATGGAAGATTGGAATTTAGTGAGTTTTTTCTTATCTTGAACATAATTGCGTAAGAATTTAATGAATGTTATAAATAGACAATTTTGGAACCAAAATCATTCATAACATTTCAAAACCATTTATCACAAAGGAAAATAATAGTTTCCATGAAAGAGACCTTATGTTTTCTACTATAAAAATGTATAAAAATGGACTTTGAGCAAAAAGAAAGCTCTATACATAGCGTACATGCAAATTTATGAAGATCCATACGTATAAGTGCAACAAATCAAAATTCATTTTTGAAAAAAAAAATCAAAGATTCAATATATCAATATTTAGGAGATGCTGATAACACCATCAACCATGTTCAACAAATAAAATAAAATATTATCAATCATTGGAAGAAACCTATTTTTTATTCTGTTAACATATGGAACTAAGCCATCAAACAAGTTTAAATAACATCGGTTAGTGGAACTAACTATGAGATCAAGTAAGTATATTTATTACAAGTGATTCTAACGTATTACAATTGTTAATGTTTATATATATATATATATATAACTAGTTTATTTTTAATTTTTATTTAATAAATTCTTAAACAAGACTTATATTCAACCATTGCCAATGGAAAATAATTTCAATTTTTTATTGTTAGGAAATTTTAAAGGATTTAGTATTATTCAAATCAGTAACATTAAATTATGATACATCTCAAACCAATCATTATCCTCCTATTGAGGCTGATTCTAAGAATAGTTTATAAAATTATATCTTCTCTACGAGAGTAACTCTTGTTCGTGCATGCACGTAGCCTTTCGATCTGATCCAGTACGAACACTCTTTAACTTGTCTCTTTTGTTTTCTTTAATTTGGTTCGGCCATCGCCTTTATCTAAGGTTATTCTTATAATTGCTGAAGCGACTTTGAGAACTTAACCATTCTCTTATGGTAGGAGAGGGTATCACCAATGAAGAATTTTTGTTTTTCTCGATTGGTCGTTCTGGTGGCCTAATTAGTATCAAATTTATCTGAAAAGAAAATATACAAGATTAGTTCTATCGTGATTAGGTTACCTTCTAGAGCCTTACACCTTAGGGGATCCTTTTAGTCGGTCGTTACATAATCACCTGAGCCCCGTCAAAAGCTTCTTCCAACATATCATCGGCCTCTGAAGACACAGAAGTTGTCTAACCTCAAGGGAATTTGTTATTCTCTGATAAAAAAATGTAGGCTCCGAAAGAATGATTTTGAAATCCCATTAAAACACGACGACATGGGTAAACGATTAAGGACATCAAGATACATAGTAAATATGGATGAATATAAATCTTTATACTCATAAGTGTGTTTATTGTTCGAAGTTTCCTTTGATCAAAATGAGAACAAGGGATTCACATTTGCTGAAAAGTTGGTTACAATAGTTCAAGAATCCTCCAAGAATGGTTCCTAAATCTAATCCTTCTTCTTCTTGGCTTTCTTGATTTCTTCGCCTGGTAGAGATTGGAGAAGGCTCTTCTCTATATCATAGATCTTCTGATTATGATATGTATTTCCCAATGCTGAGTTCCAATCCTAATCAGCCAAATATCAGGGTCAATCCAATGTTTGAATCTGCGACAAGTAAGGTTAAACTATCAGCTACTAAGAAAATATTTGCTGATTTTTTCAAGAGTAATTCAGTCAATCTTGTACATAAAAATGTTACGAGAACAAGGGAGGAAAATCATGTTGAAATTTATTTTGAAGCAGAAGATCTGGAATTACTTAAACAGAAATTAACGCATATTTTGGTTGGAAAATTTGCAAGTGGGAAGCCAAGCTATTCTATAGTCAAGAATTTTCTTGAGAGGATCAATTTTAATGGTGAATTCAGCGTCACCAATTGGGACTTTAAACATATCTTCATAGAGTTCTCACTGCTAGAATATCTAACGAAGTTATGGCGCAGGAACGTATATCAGATTGGGGATAAAATAATGAGACTTCTACAATGGTCTCCAAATTTTAATCCTAATATTGAGAATCCTGAAACCCTAGTCTTTATTGATTTGCCAAATTTACCGGAGTTTATGTATTGTGAAGAGACTATTCTTGAGGTGGCTAAATGTATATGATCTCCTCTTAACGTATGGGTACCTCCTACTAACAGGGTTAGGCACAATTTATGTAGAATTTGGGCTGTTTTGGATGTGTCTAGAGCTCTGCCTAAAAAATTAAAATAGTATTTGGGTCTCACGGTTTTTGGCAAGATCTGGTGTATGACAAGTTACCTCAGTATTGTAAAACATGTTCTCACCTAGGCTACTCTGACAAGTAATGCAAGAAGGTATCACAAAGGAAGTCTGTTGCTCAAGCAAAACCCTCCAATCCAATGTTGATGGATTCTCTGTTACCTGCATTCCACCTAAAGGTCAATGACCACAAAATTAAGTCAGTCATAATTGATGAAAAGAAAGATGTTCAAGGTGATATCAATTAGAGCAAGGAATTGTTTGATAATCATTTACCTCCTTTTGGGGTGGAGAGCAATGAAATGATTGGGGCTCTCTACATACTGGAAATGGAAACTAACAATCATGAAGAAACTTCTGGTAGTCTTGCTTTGAACTCTTTAATTGAAAGCTTGTCTCCAACAAAAGAAACCACTAAAAGTCTACCACATTCTCCTATAAACAATAAAAATGTAACTGATAAGAGAACAGATGTGAAGAAAATCAAAAAAGTTAGAACATTAAACTCAAAGGGGATCATTTCCTCTAAATGTTTGCAGCAAAAAAATGCTGCAAAAAATCCTAAACATTCTAAATGACTATTTCCATCCTAAGCTAGAATATTCGTGGTATAAGAAATAAGGAAACTCAATCTAGAATAAGGTCTATCAAGAGAGCTAGGAGGCTAAATTTTCTTGCTCTTCAAGAGCCTATGGTCAGTACTTCAAAGCTTCAATCTATATCTGAGAAGTTTGGGTCTCAAGGTTTCACAAGTAATATCAGTAATAAATTGTGGGTTATGTGGAATGGTGATTTTGTGGTGGAGGTTTTTGTTAATGAAGACCAGTGTATTCATCTAAAGGTCAAGCACTTTCTAGTTGTAAAGGAGTTTTTTTGTTACAGTTATATATGTTAAGTGTACTATGAGCCTAAGGAGTATGCTTTGGGATGGTTTAAGAAATGTAAAAGATTAGGGAAATGATTGGATTCTATTTGGTGATTTTAACACCATAGCCTATCATGATGATCAGCTTCACTGCTCTACTAATTGTACAACAAGTATGGATGTTTTTAATAGCTTTATTCTGGACTGTAACCTAATGGATGCTGGGTTTTCTGGGAATAAGTACACTTGATCTAATGGGAGGAAGTGGAGAAGGTTGGACATGGTGTTGATCAACAGCAACTAGCTTGGCTACTTTGATGATACTACAATTACTCATCTCCCTCAAACTTGTTTAGATCACTCTTTTTTTCTCATCAATACCTCCTCAGCTAATAACAAAAGAAATCTACTTTTAAGTTCTTAAATATGTGGTACCTTCACAATGAGTTCTATAGTTTTGTGGAGAAGTTCTAGGCTGTTGAATATTCAAAGTCTCCTATTTTTAAATTCGGGTTCATGCTTAAACATCTCAAGGCCAATCTAAAGGTATGGAATAAGTCTATTTTTGGTAATGTCTTTGATTCCATAAGAAGTCTGGAGGAGGAGATTAATATCTTAGAAGCCAAGGTTCTCATTACTAATTCTTATGAGGATAAGGAGCTACTTAAAAAAGCTAAGAACAATCATCTTTTGATGCTTGCAAGGGAAGAGAAATATTGGATTCATAAATCTCACTCTAACTAGTCTAGAGATGGTGAAAGAAACACTGCTTTCTTTAACAATTATGTTAAAATTAAGTATAAGAGATCTAAAATCTCTCATATATAGAATGGTGTAAAGTGGGATGAGGATGAGAATGATATAGGTGAGTCTATTGTGACTCATTTAAAACACTTATATCTGACCTTCCTAATCCTTGGTATCCTAATATCCTTAAAGACTACATCCCTAAGCTGGTTTCTAGTGAGGATAATAACATGCTAATGAGTTTGCCAATGGAGACTGAGATTTATGAGATTATTAAACGGATGAGTCTTAATGTTGCAGCAGGGCCTGATGGGTTTAATGGCAAGTTTTTTAAGTTATCTTGGCCTATAATAAAGGCTGACCTTTGTGATGTTATAAAGGATTTTTTCAAAGAGGGTTCATTTCCTATGGGTCTCTACGCTACTTTTATTTGCTTAATTTTTAAGGTCGAGGATCCTAAAAGGTGGACAGACTTTAAGCCAATTAGTCTGATCACTCTCTTTTAGTAGAATCATCTCAAATCTCATCAACGCTAGGTTATCTACTATCCTCCCTAAGCTCATCTCAGCTGAGCAAGGGGCATTTGTCAAGGGTAGGAGCATACATGATATTATCATGATTGCTATATATTGTTGAAGATGGACATGGACAAGGCATTTGATAGGATGGACCACACGTTTTTGCTAAGTGTTTTGGCTGCTTTTGGGTTCTGGAATGATTTCCTTAGGCTGATTGAAAGAAGTTTGGTTAACTGCCAATTCTCCGTGTTGGTCAATGGATCTTTAAGTGGTTTTTTCAAGTCTAATAAGGCTCTTAGACAGGATGATCCATTATCACCCAATCTTTTTATTCTAGACCAGGAATACCTTCTCAGAAGTCTAAAGGTGGTATGTACAGATTATCCTACAACAAACTATAAACATAGAGGGAGTTTGAGCTTACCTAGCCTGTGTTTTGCTGATGACATCTTGATTTTCTGCAATGGGTCTTCTATTTCTGTCAAAAGATAATGGAAACTATTAGTCGCTATGAAGAGGTTTCTTGTCAGCTAGTGAATAAAGAAAAATCAAGGGTAATTACCTCCAGAAGATGTTCAACTCTTCATGCTAAAGACTTGGAAACTTTGTTGGGGTTAAAACACTGAAATCTTCCTTTTAAATATTTGGGATCTGTCATAAGTAACAAAAAAAGAGTTAGTAATTTTAAAGACTTAATAGCAAAAATAACTAGCAAAATTAACGAATGGGATCATAAAGTGTTATCTTTTGGGGGGAGGCTGATACTAATTCAGTCAGTACTTTTTCCCTATCCTATATTCACTCTCCAAAACACTGAAATTCCTAAAACTACTATCAAAAGGTTGGAGACTCTTTATAATAAATTTATGTGGGGTTCTAAAGCTGATAAATCTGCTACAAATTGGTGCAAATGGTCATTTCTTTGTAAAAGCTATGAGGAGGTATGGTTGAACGTGAGAATGATTGAAGATATGGTGGAGGTTTTCTCTTTTAAACTTAGGTTTAATATAAGAAAATAAGATTCTCTATGGTCAAATCTAATGAGGTCTATTTACTTCAATAATAGTCACCCTTTAATTGTTCCCCTTAACTTTAAGAGCTCTCTCACATGGAAAAGGGTTTGGAGGGTGAGAGATAGGGCTGAGAAGTACATTATATGGCAAGTTAACGCTGGCAACATGGACATTATGATTGATAGGTGGTGTCATAATGAAGCATTCACTAACTTTTCAAGTGAAGAAGACAGAACTCTCTATACTGGCTCTAAGGTTAAAGACTACTGGGAAGTGGGCAGGTGGAATATTTCCAAGCTTGAGACTATTTTGGACTCAAGTAAAATCCAAAATGTTGTCAAGACCTTTCTTGACACTAATATCACTGATTCAATCAGTTTGACACTCAGTGAGGATGGGCTCTTCTGTACTAAGTCTACTTGGCTTGAGGTAAGGAAAAAAGGCACTAAATCTTACCTTTAAGCTAGGTTGTGGAACATGGTCACCCTTTGCAAATTTTATTTTATGCTTTGGAGAACATTTAAGTGCTGGTTGCATGTGTATTTTGTCCAACAAAGAAGAAATACCCAGTTAGCATCAAAATGTCAATATTGCTGCAATACTGAAAATATCAAGCATGTATTTATTGAATGTCAAAGGGCATGGGATGTTTGGATCTATTTTTAAGCTTGTTTTAACATTTACATCATCGGGACTATGTCTTTTTCCCACATGGTGAGAACTTAGTTCTGGTCCACTAGCAAAGAGGTTCACTTGCGTACCATTTTACCAACAATCATAGTTTGGGTAATCTGGCACGCAAGGAACAAAAGGAAAATGGAAAACAGGGATATCAGTTAAGAGAATATGATTGGGCATATTATCTATATTCTCTCAAGTCTGGACAAAGCTCACCTCATAAAGAGGAAGCATTGGGATAAGGACAGTGGTATCGGTCCTTCTATTGGCTGTGCCAATCATTTTTTAAGGCCTAACATACCATTTTCTTTAAGTTGGGTATGTCCCAAACTTGGTCGCTACAAGATTAATTCAGATGGAGCATGTGCTGGGTCTGGAGAGTGCTATGGTGGTGGGTTGGTCAGAGATAATTCAGGTAAGATTGTGTTTGGGTATGGAAGGGTCTACGGTAAGGGTAACCCTATTATTGCTGCGACCAGAGCCATGCTGGATGGTCTTCGGTTATGTTTTGAAAAGGGGATCAACCTGTTGGACATTGAGACTGACTCACGAATTCTGGCTTAAATGCTCTCATAGGAAAAGCCCCTTGGTACCTTAATGTCATGATTATGTGCTGCTACAAACTGATCTCATCAAACATGAAGGTAATTCATATTTTTAGAGAGCAGAATGCAGCAGCTGATTGGCTGGTGAAGTTCACTCTCGAATCTAACAGGAATTTGCAACTTGAAGGAAACGAAATCCCTAATAGACTGAGAGGAATAGCCTTTCTGGAAGGGTTAGGGTTGGGATACTTAAGAGATAACCCGTAAAGCTAGAATCGAAGTCTCTGAGAGATGGGAAAAGGAAGTTACATGTTTGATTAATCGATGGTAGCTCCAGGAAGCCTACTTTTGATTTCGTTTGTTGGGTCCTCTCGATGATCTGGTTAGACTGAAGTGGATGGTTTCAGGAAAGGATTTCTCGTGTTTGTGGTCAAGGTTTTATGAAATTGTAGCTTGGGTGGCTTGAGAAGATTAGATTGGTTGAGGAGTCAAAGTTTGGGGCTGGTGGAGAGCTGAAGAAGAAGAGAAGAAGAATCTAGGGTTTGTTTTGATTTTGGGGTTCGATTGTAATGTTCGATATAAGCTGATGTTCAGCGTGTAAAAGTTAAAGTTCTTTTAATAAAGGCCCAAAAGTTAAGGGAAAAAAGGATTCACATTTGCCCGCTCTTTAGACAATTCTCTACGAATTCTCGGAGCCTCGTGAGGTTCAATCACTTTGAGCCAAGTGAGATATTTTAAGGAGTGCCAAGATGAGGCTACCTATTTATGGCTAGAAACCCACATTGGCATGAGCCGATGAACTTATCATATTCACATATGTATTTGATTTGGGTTTCATGTTTCCCTTCAATCTGAGCTTATAATGATTTTTTACTTTACTAGACCTATGTCTCGACCAAGTAAGCCCTAACACGTGATTTCCGACAATTTATTTTACGATAGATTTGGAGGTATCAAATATTTATTTCCGAATGGAGTGGTTAATATCACACTACATCTTTGTTGTTAATAAAAACTATCTTAGATTATCATCTTTCCATTGCGGATTGTTTGAAAGTAGTAAATTATTTTCATGAATTCAAAAGAGATTATAAAATGAGTTTTATTTTTGTTTGAGAAGCCTGAGATAATAGGGACCATTAAAATAAGCAACATGCATTGGATCATACTTTATTAGAGAAGAAGGAGTAAGGGTCAAGCCCCTATGAGCCACACATATCTCCTAACTTGTTAAAAGACTAGTTCTTATGTACTCTTTAACCTTTTTGTAACTAATCACTTTCATGCTTTCTTTTAAAATATAGGAAATTGTTCTGCAAAGATTGAGAAAAAGCTGACAAGCAGCTTTCAGGGCTAAGTATGTGGTCTTTAGATAACTAGGTGTGCATGTGTCATCAATGCTATATAGTACTCCCTCTATTCCATATTAATGGACGTTTAAGGAGGGAGCACGGATATTAAGGAAACTCATTATGAGTTCTCTTTTCTATAAAAATTGAAGCATAAATAAATTTAATTGGTCAATTATAATAAAAGCTGCAGTTTGATAAGAAATAAATTACATTTCATTGGCTATCAAATTAAATATCATTTGATGTTACATTGGTAAGTGCGGGACGACACCTAATATTGAATTAGTTTATTTTCTTAGAACGACTTATATTAAGGAACGGAGAAAGTATAAAATTTTGTTAGCTCATAAAATAAGGATATGGAGAAGTGTTTGAACCCAAGAGAAACAATAAGGTTGTAATAGTTGACGCATACAAGCTAAAGGTTTCCATGAGTAGGTCTTTTGACTTACCAACCTGACTCCAAAACCCCATCAAGTGTCGATCAAATATTAAAGTTCTGGTTCGCCTTAGAAGAAGGTCAAACTTGATGAGGATGCGAAAGATACTATATTGGTAAAGATTAGTTTCAAAGCATCCAATCGAGATGAAAAATCTAAAAAAGTTTAAGTACAAGTGTCAGTCAACTCGTCATAAGGATCTAAGGAGAAAAGGTCAAAGAAAGATAATGAGACAGAGGCTCATACTCAATCGGTGGCGAGCTGAGTCTCACATGGGTCCATGGGGTCCAAAGAACTCAAAGGCAATTGCCAATTCATTTTTTCCTGGTGCTTGTGCTCTTCTAATGGTCGTATCTCTGTATGTCAACACTGGAAAGTCTATTGTTGCTGCAATAAACAATTATTTGCTTGAAGGTTGTACTTGGAAAAATAACCCTTAATTTAGAGGTATCCCCACTAACTCATACATTCTTGTCTTGTACTTTGAATATCGTAATTTTATTTTACTCATCCTTCCTCTGGAACCTATGAATAACACCTTCATACTCCAAAACCTTATTGATGCATTTGAGTTCAAACTCCCGGACTTCTCAAGTTTGATGAAGAAACCCATAAAGTATGTAAAAATGAAGATGAAGCCTAAAGAGTTTTAAGATAGTCCAGGGGTGATAATGTGATACGAGGATTACTGAGAGACGATTTTGCGATACAGAAATATCTTAGTGTCAGTTTTAGAGAGAGAAAATACATATTATTAGGTTAAGTAGAGAAAGAAAGTCTCATAATATTCATCTCGGGATTTGTGAAGCGTGTGTGGTCCTTTTATAGTACAATTGCGGACCCCACACGCTCTTACTTTGACTAATTACATCTTTTGGTCCCTACATTTTACTTTCTTCCTATTTTGGCTATCTCTTTATATAGTTTGTACAATTAAGCCCTTACACAGTTTTCTCTATGCGTTTTCCTCCTATCACACTTTTCCTTTGCTATTTTATCATGTCAAGTTTCTTCTTTACACTTTTCTCCTTGTCTTTTATTCTTCCTTATCAGTAGCCCCCCAGTCCTAGTAAAAATCATTTTACTGGGACTGAATAATTCTCCAATTGCTCACTTCACGTACCCTCTGATAGTTACTCTTGATAGGCAAAAACCCTTTCTGCTTCGAATATTTCCTCTCCGAATTTCCACAATGCCCCTCGAGGCATCGATGCCATAAATCGCTCCTTGAAGAGTTATTCTTCGAATTTCCACAAAAGCTTCTCGAACCATTGAAGCCACAAACCGACTCCTCGAGAAATCGCTCTTCGAATTTCTCCTGTTAACCGAGTAGCCCCCCAATCCTTGCACCCTTTTAGCCAGATCAGCCCCCGAATGACTTCATACTGAGGCTAAAAGGGGTGCCAGGATTGATCTTGACTATGATGTCATTTAACAAACAAATGGGTCAGCATAATTTTGTGGAAAACGTTACCAATTCTCCTGACATTTTCTGACAAAAAACTCTTCCTCTTCCCCTGACATTTTCTGACACAAAACTCTTCATCTTCCCCTACGGCTGGTATCAGAACAATTGGCACCTATATGGACCATAATGTCTATAGGAAAACACCACAAAAAAGTCTCCAGGCCTGATTTGTCAGGAAATCCCAACTTCACCTATAAATACCAACCTTCTCTCCTCATTAACTCAACTTATGTTCAATTATTTCTAGAGAGATAAAGCTGGCGAATAAGCCCCGTCGGATTCCTGAGTGGTTGTTGATCAGTAAGAGGTTCGAAGAGAGGATTGCTGCTGGTGAAGACGTGAGGCCTTATCCCCCACCATCAACTACTACCTTCTTTGGTGCTTGGCCTCCCTCGGCAGATTTGACCGCAATTATCCCCCACGAAATCGCTCGACAAAGCTTGCACAGTGAGTCGGCCCCCCTCGGAGAGATGGGTAAGGACAGGCAACACAAACACTCGTCCGGGAAGAGAAAGAAGTCCCATAAAGATAGGAAAGGCTCTCATGAGCGAAAACGTGCCAGGGAGGCGCCCTTAATTATTCGGGAACCTACTTCACCAACAGCTCTTGAGAACCTCCCTCAAAGATCTACGAGCCCTCTTCGGACGTCGACCAGACCTCCTCGAACTTCTACCAGTCCTCCACGAAATTCTACAAGAACATCCACAAGCCCTCAACGGACTTCTACCAGTCCTCCCCGAAGAAATGAAGTAGACGGGTCAAGTCTTCCTTCCACTCCATCCATGACCGTTCATGGAACTCAATTTTCCCCCTCGAACACGCTGATTACCGAGGAGGACATGCTCAATAGGCGAGATGAAAGTCGAGATGCCAAAGGGAAGAAACCTGCCGCAAAGCCCCTCGAACCAAAGGTGCCTACAATTCCCTCATTAGGTTCTGCGAATATTGCAACCTCTTCATTGCAAATAATATCCGACGAGCAAGCCCGTCGGATCGCTCCAAAATAAAAAGGGGATATCGTGCTGCCCTTGGAGCTGGACAGTATTGCCGGTCACAACATTCAGGGCATCGAAAATAAACATATGGTGGCCCTTGCCAATATCAGATACAATTATTTTTCGAAAGAGGAAGAGACGATGCTAAGGACCCGATGGTACATCCCCTCTTACGTTACCATCAGATTCCCCTCAGAAGGAGAGACACCCTTATCAGTGAGGGATAATGAGTTGGTGGTATACACAGAAATCATGAACTGGGGGTTAAGGTATCCGTTAGACCCCTTCTTCATCGAATACTTATCGAAGATAGACCTTTGCCCTTCGCAGGTTGGTCCTAACATGTGATTTACTTTAATGGCCTGCATCATGGCCTCGAGGCTCTCAGGGCACGAGTTTTAGTTAGAGCAACTCATTGGCCTTGCTGGTTTGGCCAGAAATCCTTAATTTCCCTTTTATTCACTGACTTTCAATCGAGGACAAAAAGTCTTGAAAGATCTACTATAGGCTGATAAGAAATGGAGGCAGCAGTTTCTCTTTTTCTCTAGTTGCTGGGAGACCGGGTCAGAGGCTACTCCTTCAAATCCTCACAAGCTTTCTCTTATGTGGACTAATAAATGTAAGTACCCCCTCAACTTTTGTGCCTCCTCGAATTTTATATTCCCTCGAATCATTATGCTTCCTCGAATATTTATGTTTCCTCAAATCTTTATGCCTCTTTGAATATTTATGTTTCCTCAAATCTTTATGCCTCTTCGAATATTTATGCTCCTTCGAATTATTATGCCCCTTCGAATTTGCATGCCTCTTCGAATTTGCATACCTCTTCGAATTATTATGCCTCTTCGAATTTGCATGCCTCTTCGAATTTTTAATTGTGATTGGTCTTGATGTTGGCTACTTGTTGCAGCTATGACTGGGATATCCAAGCCCTATTCTGATTATGTTGAGGGTGCTACAACTGTGTTTACCAACCTTCGCTTGTGGGCAAAGGAACAGTGGGACAACCGATTTCGTCTCTGCTTTACAGACAACAATCTTGCCAGGAGTCGATTATGGAAGCTCAATCCCCTCGATCGCATTAGTATGAGAGGATTGATGACTCCTCCCTCGGAGCGAGAAGTGATGGAGCGGTGCAGTCAAAAAGACGTAGTGGTATACCTGCCCAAGCGCTCCCGTTCGCAGAGCCATCTTGATGATCCTCCAGAAGATGAAGTGTTATCAACTCATCAGCTAAACCCCAGAGGGCCGGTCACCACTCAAAAGCCCCCCTCCTTGAACGATGTTGGGGCGTCGAATTCTCTTCCCCCTCCACCGAACAATACTGGGTCATTGGACTCCGTTCCTCCTCCCCCTGCTCCCATCCTTCCTTCGAGAAAGGATGCCAGGAAAAGAGACAGGAAGGGTAAGGGTATCCTCCTCGAACCCATCGAAGAACAATCCGAGGGAGGTGAGACGCCTGAAAACAACCAGGAGGCCGGTCTTGAGGAAGAGGTCCATGAAAGCGCAAGTGAACCTGAGAACAAAGGTGGCCATTCTCCCAGGGAAAATTCTCATCAATCCCCACATTCGCCCCTTACTGAGGCTTCTCATCCAGCCCCCCTCGAAAACAGTCCAAGATTAGCTCCTCTCCCTATTCCTCGGAGCAATCCTCCTCAGCTCATTGACCCAAAGACTCTTGGAGGCGGGTTTTCTGAATTTGACTCTGCAGCATTAGGGTCTCCTTCGAGCTCTTTCGAAGTTCCTTTGGATGATGAGTTCTCACTATCCCTTCGGAAATTGCTGCACACCTCAGTGAATAGAGGAAGGAAGATGCGTCACCTTGAGAAACGCAAGAATCACTACAAGTTCAAATCGTTGCTGGCTGCCTCTCAGCTTGAGGAGGCCAAGAAGCAACATGCGGTGATTGAGGGCCAAGCTAATGGCTTCTACGAGCGTCTCTCTGCCTTCGAGAATTATGTGACAATGCTGGAGAGGTGCTGTCAAGATGAGAGGGACTTGTATAAGAAGAAGACTGATACTCAAGAGCTAATGATAGTTGAGTATAAAAAGGGACATCGCTTGGCTTGTGATGGATTCACACAATGTACCGAGGCCCTTCGAAAGGTGACAGCAGACCGAGATCAGCTCCGGAGACGGGTCGAAAATTTTCCCGGACAAGTCGAGGAAGAGAAGGACAAAGGTGTGGATGCTTATGCAGCAACATGCACAAGTAAGCTGCAAGCCCGGGATGCCACTACTCGAGCTGGTTTGCTTACCCAAATCCATGTTGAGCATCCTGAATATAACTTGGGGGCCTTTTGGAAGCTTGTCCCCTCGGAACTTCGCCCTCCCCATATAATTGTAAGTGAGAGTGAAGATTCAGAGGCTGAGGGGAGTGACTCTTCGAAAAATTCAGACTAAGGGAAGATGCTGAAGGAGTTAATATTTTGTGTATGGCCCAATAGGGCCTCTTTTTGTAATATGACTGGAACATGTTGTACTGTGCTAATTTTATGAGACAGGTCGATTTTTGTAAGATCAGTGAACAATTATTATTTCTATGCATAAGTTTTCATATGTTATATTTTCGACAAAAATCCGAAGAGGCAAGTCCTTCAAACTATGATTATGATCTACTTGAAAATTTGAGGAGATGATATCTTGAGTCGCATTATTGTGATCAAATAATGATAAAGTGACATTGGATTCGAGGCACACATTAGTGTGACCCAAATATTAATAAAGTCATATAAGATTCGAAGCACACCTTAGTGTGACCCAAATATTAATAAAGTCATATAAGATTCGAAGCACACCTTAGTGTGACACAAATATTAATAAAATAAAAATAAAACTCGAGGCACACATTAGTGTGACCCAAAGAATAGTTCGAAGGTCCCAACATTCGAGGCACATATTACTATGGCCCAAAGAATAGTTCGAAGGTCCCAAAATTCGAGGCACTTATTACTGTGACCCAAAAAATAGTTTGGAGGGACAACAATTTGAGGCACATGTTACTGTGACCCAAAAAATAGTTCGAAGGGACAACAATTCGAAGCACATATTACTGTGACCCAAAAAATAGTTCGAAGGGACAACAATTCGAGGCACATGTTACTGTGACCCAAAAAATAATTAAGACAAAGAACTCTTTGTATTGAAGGGGCTCATCGAAACACCTCATTAAAACCTTCCTGTGCCTAACAGGGTAGGAAAGAGTGTGCCCTCACCAAAGTTTGTTACGGGGGATACAGAGAAGGGAAAAAGAAATACAATTTCAGCTAGCTCTTTTAATCAAGATACAATTTTAAATGCTCAATATTCCAAGGTAGACGGAGGTATCGCCCTTCCTTATCTTTTAACCGATATGTGCCTGGTTTTATCTTTTCGGTGACCTCATAGGGGCCTTCCCAATTAGGTCCCAACTTCCCCAAACTCTTGTCTTTAGTGTGCAAGAAAACTTTGCATAAGACCTTGTCTCGCACCTTAAAATCTCTGTGCTTTACCTTGGACGCGTATCGACTCCTCATTAGAGTTTGATAATGGAGGGATGTCAACTGTGCTTGCTGTATCTTTTCTTCAACCAAGTCTAAAGCCAACGCTCTACTCTGGTCATTTGTGTCAGAGACATATGTTGCTATACGATGTGAGGGGAAAAGAATCTCCGGAGGGACAACGACATCCATCCCATAGACTAAAGAAAATGGGGACACTGCAGTGGCCGTTCGGGGAGTCGTTCAGTACGCCCACAACACTTCCTGTAGATAGTCGGGCCATTTCCCTGCTTTGCCTTCCAAGTTCTTCTTCAAACCATCGAGGATCGTGCGATTAGTCACTTCCACCTGCCCATTAGCCTGAGGGTGAAATGGTGCTGAAAAACATTATCGTATGCCCCTCGATACACAGAAGCTCTGGAAGTCCTTGTTATCAAACTGAGGTCCATTGTCCGTGGTGATCTGCAATGGTACACCAAAACGACAACAAATGTTAGATATGACAAACTTGATCACATCTTTGGCCTTTGTTCCTGCCAGCGGCTCAGCCTCCACCCACTTAGAAAAATAGTCGACGCCCACAATTATCGTCTGTCTGCCCCCAGACGCCATTGGTAGAGGCCCAACTAGATCAATCCCCCATCTGTCAAACGGGACTGCCTCTGAAATTCTTTCCATCAACACCCCAGGTTTGTGAATCACATTAGCGTAGCGCTGGCACGTGTCACATCGTTTGACCAGATCTTTTGCGTCGGCCGCGATAGTGGGCCAATAATAGCCAGCTAGGAATACCCTTCGGATTAATGTCTTGTACCCACAATGGGCAGATCCTTCACCATCGTGCAATTCAGACAGGATAATTTGTGACTCGGGTCCACTCAGACACCTCAGTAATGGCCAACTCAGAGATCTTTTATATAGCAATCCTCCCAACAGAATGTAGCCATGAGATTTGAATCTAACTTTCCTGGCTTCGTACGTTTTGACCGGCAAAATGTCATTGCCAAAAAATCAATGATAACCGTTCTCCAATCGTGCGTAATCACGTTGCTTTCCTCCGAGATGTTCATGGCGTGCTCCTCGCCAATCGAGATCGAAGGGCACTCCTGAACCAAAACCCACAGGTAACCTTCTGTCCGCGAAGCGGAGGCAAGAGAATCTGGGACAGCATTTAACTCTCGTCGAACATGCTCGAACTTGACTCCCTCAAATTCAGATGTCAAATCTTTCATCAGCTTTAAATACTGTATCAGCGTATCTTTTCTGGCCTCGGACTCTCCCGAGGCTTGATTTATCACCAACTGTGAGTCACTGATCAATTTAATCCTTCGAGCCCCACATATCTGAGCCAAACGCAAGCCTGCTAGAGCAGCTTCATACTCAGCTTCATTATTAGTAGACTTAAAGCCAAAACGAATGGCTTGGAACATAGATACCCCTTTCGGGGAAATCAATTGGACACCTGCCCCACTTCCTGAAGTGTTCGACCCGCCATCCGTCCGTATCACCTATTCCTCTTCTTCAACCAAGTCGTGCACTTCATGTTCCCTTCTCTCCGAATGGAACTTGACCAGGAAACCGGCTAAAATTTGTACTTTTATCGTCGTTCGAGGCTCAAATGTTATGCCGAAGACTACCAGCTCTACTGACCATTTAGTCATCCTGCCAGAGAAATTTGTACTTTAGCTGCTCGGGATCAGCCTGAATGCCTTTCTCGCTGATTATGTAACCAAGAAATTTACCTGACCTTACCCCGAAAATGCACTTCTCCGTATTGAGTTTAAGATTGACTCTGCTTAGATTTCGAAATGTCTCCGCCAGGTCAGCAAAATGGTCTTCGTCCCTCTCACTTTTGACTAACATATCGTCGATATAGGCTTCCATGTTCCGCCCAATCTGCCCCTCAAAGGTTTTATTGACCAGGCGCTGATAGGTTGCCCCCGCATTTTTTAATCCGAATGGTATGACCTTATAGCTGTATAAACCTTGCCCGGTGATAAAAGAAGTGATTTCCTCATCGTTAGCGGCCAGTCGGATTTGGTTGTACCCCGAGTAAGCGTCCATAAACGACAACAGTCGATTTCCGGAGGTCGAATCTACTAATTGACCGATGCGAGGCACAGGAAACGGGTCCTTAGGACAAGCCCTGTTTAAGTCCGTGAAGTCGACACACATTCTCCACTTGCCATTTTTCTTTCGTACTAACACTGGATTCGACGCCCATACGGGATAATGCGACTCGCGAATATGGCATATGCTCAGTAGCCTTTCGACCTCCAACAGAATTGCCGAGGCCTTTTCCGGGGAGACAGGTCTTCTTTTTTGGACTATGGGTCGGACATCTAATCGTATCGCGAGTTTATGACACATGATTTCCGACGGCACTCCAGTGACATCCTGTGCACACCAAGCAAACATATCAAGTTTATCAGATAAAAAAGTAATTAATTTTTCCTTAAATTCTGAAGAGATGTGGACTCCAATCTTCAGAACTTTGCCACCCGCAAATTCGTGTGTCGCAGAATCTTCTTCTGGGACCTGAAATCCGGGGGCCTCCCTCGGATCATTACAAGGGATGATTTCGGGGGGGCCCTTTAATTGCTATGCTCGGTCGGAAGTCTCCCCCCGAACCCCCTTGGAGGACAGGGCTATCAGGTAACATTCACGTGCCATCTTCTGGCTACTTCGGACTGTTCCAATATTGTTTCCGACCACATACTTTAAGCATTGATGCACTGTGGAGATTACACCATGCATCCGGGACAACCAAGAGCGACCCAGGATAGCATTATACGAGGTTGGCGCGTCAACCACAATGAAAAGTACCTCCACCTCTTCCACGGCCAAACTCGACCACACACTGAAACTCTCCAACCACCACTGCTGTAGCACCAGTAAAGCCCACTATAGTCCTGTAGGACCTTCGGATAACCGGTGGGTCAGAGATGCGTCGGTAAGTACTCATGAACAATATATTCACAGAGCTCCCTGTATCGATGAGTATTTTCTGAATTTGACCCCAGCGATGCCTGCCGCAATCACGACAGCATCTTCATGGGGGCCTGCAACATTTCGCATATCATCATCATCGAAACAAATAATTGGGGAAGGTGATCGGTGCATTTGCGCTGAGACTCCCGCTTCAATCTGGGTGGTCAGGTTGACCATGTGCCTTTTTCGGGAGCTATTGGAATTTCCCGCAATTGTGTCTCCCCCAAAAATCGCCAAGGAATCGAAGAACGCACAAAGGCTGTCCACTCTCCCCCTCGGAATTTCTTCTTCCACCAAGTTCACATTGTTCCTCCCCACCTTGGGGTCCAAATACTCTTGCTCGATGTCAAAATCGTCGACCCCTTCGGAAATCACCATGGCTGTGTCAGTATTCTTTAAGACAGTTTTTACCACGGCATTTTTCTGGGAGTGTTTTTTTACGAACTCCAACAGCATTCCATTCTCAATTAGCGCTTGCACCTCTTTCTTCAAAGCTATGCAATCCTTGGTGTCGTGCCCAATATCCTCATGATACTTACAATATTTATTGACGCTTCTGCTTTCCCTCGGAGTCTGTATGGGAAAAGGTTTCCTGAACGGGACCGTAGACTTAGCTTTATCAAATATCACAGCAACATTTTCTATCAACTCCGCGAAATAGTCGGGTCGAACCCATTTGTTTGACATGAGTCTCGTTCCTTGATTGTAGTTTTGTTGATTGCCATAGTACTGTGGGTTCGACTTTTGCCTCGGAGGATATTGACCCGTGCTTTTAGTCTGAACACTCGGTCAAGGGCCCTGGTTGTTCGACTCAGTCCTTTGGAATTGATTCTGGTCTAACTGATCCCCCGACCCTTTCTCTGAGGCTTAGGTCTCTTCTACTAGGATCCTCTTCTCAACCTGATCTAGCAAAACTCCAAAAGTCATCGCCTGACTTTCCGCCACCGTATCCTTCAACAACCCGGGGAGCAGGCCCATCCTGAAAGCTGCAAGCGCCACTGAGTCCTTGCAATATTCCGTTTTTGTTTTGACAAAACGATTAATGTAATTTTTTAGGCTCTCCCCCACCTTCTGTCGACAATAGATGATTGTGTCTCCGTTAGCTCGGAACTTCTTGCTCCCCACGAAGTGTTGTCTGAAGATGTTCCAGAACATATCAAAATTCTTTATCGAGCCGTGAGGTAACCTGTTGTACCACTTAGATGCTACTCCCTTGAAAGTCTGGTAGAATGCTCTGCATAGCAGCTTATCATCGTCGTCGAAATTGATCATAAAATTCTTAAATTTCTCAATGTGATCATCCGGATCCTGTGTCCCATCGAATTTCTCTAGTTTCGAAATATCAAAGTGCTTCGGGAGGTTCCCTACCAATATATCCGGGGACAGGGGGGAAGCTCTTCAATTGTGACCCGCACGATAGACTCCGGATCTTAAGTTGTCATTACTCGGAAAGTACAAACCCTCCTCGGATGATAAGGTATACTGGTGCTGCCATTCTGACGTCTGAGGGCCCATACTTTGCCTGTTCACGATATCGTTCGCCTCCTTGAGCTTGGCGACCCTTCTCCCTCGGAGATTTCCTCTCGGAACTTCTTCCTCTTCGGAAATCGGTGTGTCTGCGATCATACTTTTTCTTTCTGTGGTATTTCCGTGGGGACGAGTCCGAAGAGCTATATCGAGAATAGTCACTCAGGTAAGCCGAATCCATATGTCGCCTCTCTCTCCTCCTCGGCGATTTCCGCTCGTCTCCTCGGTATTGGTTGCCCCTTTTCTTGGGACGAAGTTCAGTTTCGTGATTTTCCTTTTCGCTAACCGGCTCCCTCCTTATCTCGGATCGAAGATTCTCCTGTACGAGGTTCTTTTCTGCTTTCAGCCTTTCGATCTCGAGCAGCAACTCATTTCTCTGTGCCAACAAATCTGAGTCGTCAAAGGTATTTTCAACTCGCTGACCTCCTAGTCCTTCGGACTCCATATCGTTCCGGTAGTCATCTCCCACCAGGTTCTCCTCGTAATGGTTAGCCAAGTCGTCACCCTGGCCCTCCATGATCTCCTCGGAATAGGAATTATTTCCAGGAAGCGATTATCGTCAGAGCGATTTTCGTTTCCCACAGACGGCGTCACTGAAGAGTTTTAAGATAGTCGAGGGGTGATAATGTGATACGAGGATTACTGAGAGACGATTTTGCGATACAGAAATATCTTAGTGTCAGTTTTAGAGAGAGAAAATACAGATTATTAGGTTAAGTAGAGAGAGAAAGTCTCATAATATTCATCTCGGGATTTGTGAAGCGTGTGTGGTCCTTTTATAGTACAATTGCGGACCCCACATGCTCTTACTTTGACTAATTACATCTTTTGGTCCCTACATTTTACTTTCTTCCTATTTTGGCTATCTCTTTATATAGTTTGTACAATTAAGCCCTCACACAGTTTTCTCTATGCGTTTTCCTCCTATCACACTTTTCCTTTGCTATTTTATCCTGTCAAGTTTCTTCTTTACACTTTTCTCCTTGTTTTTTATTCTTCCTTATCAAAGCCGAGCCCTAAAACCGATATTGGGATGATATCATCCTTGACATCAAGAGGGTCAACAACCACAATAAAAAAACTTATGAAAAAATCTATCACTGACTTTTGAAGCTCTCTGGATATCCAAGGTAATACATTAATTACTCTCAAAGATAAGAAATCAGAGTTAGAGTGTGATTTAAAATGCACAAAAGGCCCATTCTAAATGGATATCCGATCCGAGAGATCAGTTCATTTTCGTGGCTGGTGAAGAAGAGGCAGCTATCGAATCACGAATGGTGTTGACGATTAGATTAGAGATATTAGGTCCAAGAAAATTATCCCATACCTTTTATCTATAAATAAGAACTTATAATCTATGTAATCTGTAAGCTTTCTAAATTATAATATAAAACCTCAGTTGTTTTTTTGTCTTCCTTTACATGGTATCAGAGCTTGTTCGATCCTTAGATTAATATTAAAAAAAATCTCCAGGTATCTATTTTAATTTGATTTGTTTGATTTTGTTTCGGATTTGTCTTAGCTTAGGAATATGTTTTTGTTTTGCTGATAGAGATTGTTTCAAATTTATATTATTTCAGATCTTATTTCACCTTGGAATATGGACTTTGTTTTAGTATTAGTTTTTACTTAATCGAGAAAAATAATTGTTTGTACAATAATCGGGCCATAAAATCATCATAAGATATATAATTTTCAGTTTTTGGATTTGTAATGTGCATATATAATCGAAAGGCCTGATCGAGAGGCAAACAATGTCGATTTTTGCTGAATTTCGGAAAACATGTTTGAAACATCAATGAAATCAATATGATTGGTTGGATTCTCATTTGGTGCTACGGTTTAGGAGAAAGCACGGTTATAAAAGTGCAGTATTTTTATTGGTAAGAGAGATCTGATTTTACACAAAAATTAGTATTTGGATTTGGTTTTGTTTATGATTGGAATTCGATTTGTATTTTGATTTAGTTTTGATTTGGATTCAGTTCGAGTTTGAATTTGAGTTTGGACTTTGATTTGACTGGTTTTTCATCTGGAGTTTGATTAACAAACCTTGTTCTACTAAAATGGCTATATGTGTGATCATCTGGAGTTTGATCATTTTGAAACTGATAACAATACATTTTTTACATTGATAAACCAGCTCATGAGACATCTACACCACTTGATACTACTTATGCTCCACCAATGGCAGAGCCAACTCCTTCATTTAGTAGAACAACAGATTCTCCACCTCTCAAAAGATCCACTCTTACCACTAAGTCTACCACACTACCAGACTTTGCTTATTCTTTTGACTCATTTTTTTCTATTAAAAACATAAATTATTTATATTAACCTTAGTCGTTTAAAGGAGTTGTTTGTGATCCTTGTTGGAAAAATGTTATAGTCAAAGAGCGTATTGCTCTTTATCAGACTCATACGTGGGATATAGTTGAACCTCCAACAGGTAAGCATATAATTAGTTCTCATTCGATTTTAAAATTTAACCCAAAGTATGATAGGTCTGTTGAAAGATATAAGGATCTTATTATAGCAAAAGGATATCCGCAAAAGTATGGTATAAATTATGAGAAGACTTTTTCCCTAGTGCTTAAAATTACGATAGTCCATACTCGTATTTCAGTTTCATCTTTCGCCAGTGGAAGATTTTCCAACTAAATGTCAAAAATGTGATTATGAATGGTTATCTTCATGATAAGGTTTACATGACTCCTCCCCCTGGTGTTTCTCATCAATTAGTTAAAGTCCGTCAACTTAGGAAAGATTTATATAGTCTCAAACAAGCTCCTTATTCTTGGTTTGAGAAATTTTCTATAGTTATTACTACCCTTGATTTTCTTGTTAGTAGTCATTATTTGACCTTGTTTATTAGTTGTACCAGTGCATAAAGAATTATTGTATCCCTATATGTAGATGATATGATCATTACAAGTGATGATATTGATAGAATTTAGGCACTACAACGTGATTTGTCTTAACGGTTTGTGATGAAAGACTTGAGGCTATTGCCTTATTTTTTAGGTATTGAGGTGTTTTAATCTTCAAGAGGTTATTTTATCTCTTATACAATATATATATATATCTGATTTATTCGAACGAGCATGAATCTCTGAGAACGGAACGGTAGATACCCATCTTGAAACTAATGCTCGATATTCTTCGACTGATTGCGTTTTCTGTCAGACCCGACTTTATATCGTACTCTCGTAAGGATCTTGGTCTATATTTCAGCTCTTAACCATATATAGCTTATGTTGTTCATGTGGTTAGTAAGTTTGTTACTGCTTCTACTTATGTCCATTGTGGGGGTGTTCTTCGAATATTTAGATATCTTCATGGCACTTAGTTCAAAAGCATTTTATTTCCTTCGACCTCTTTACTTGAATTGTGTGCCTATAGTGATGCTGATTGGGATAGTGATCATCATGACCGTAAATAAACTACTAGTTTATATGTTTTTCTTGAATATTCATTAATCTCATGGAAAAGCAAGAATCAAGATGTTGTATCTAGATTGTCTACTAAAGTTGAGTATTATGTTATGGCATTAACCACACATGAGATTGTTTGATTACGATGGCTTATTGCATCCATGAGGGTTAACATTACTAAACTCACTTCCTTACAATATGATAACAAAAATGCCATGCAGATATCAAAGAATTTTGTTCGTTATGAAATAACGAAGTACATTGAAATAGATTGTCATTTCACTCAGTATTATCTTTAGATTGGAACTATCTTGCTTCCATATGTTTCATCATCTTTGCAAGTTGCTGATATTTTCATGAAGGCTCAGTCAACAGCGCGGTTTTGTTTTCTTTGTGACAAAATCTAAATTTTTATAACTGTTATGTTATGACTTTGAGAGATAATGTTAGAGATATTAGGCCCAAACTCATTAGCTCATATGTTTTATCTATACATAAGAGCTTATAATTTATCCAATTTGTAAGCTTTCAAAATTATAATACAAAACCTTAACTTTTTTTTTTCTCTTTTTTTGTTTGTCTTTGTTTACACTAACTTCTTCCTCGAGGTTAGCCTCAAGCAATTATGGAAACAAGTTTTTGAGGTGGACATGCCAGTAGATGTATCTCTTGATTTTGATGATGAATTCAAAGATGAGCATAAAATTAGAATGGAGGATAAAAACGTTGAGGAAACCGAATATCAAGCTTCACTCGACTATAGGACTTTGAATAACCTTGTCGATGTTTCTTCTCGTAATTCTATGCTTGCTACCTTTCCATATGGTATAGGAGAGGCCATAAAGAAATGTATGATGTATTTTCTCAGCTCTTTCCTTTACCAATTATTCTTGGTTTTTTACATTTATAACTGAAATTCCTTAGAAGGTCATGAGATTAGGGCTGTCAAACTAACATTTCGAATACGGTCTGCCTATATCCGAATCCGAATCCAAAATCTGAAATCCAAAATCACTATTTGAATCTGAATTAAAAAAAATTGAATCCGTATCCGACGGATATTATCCGGATACGGATAATATCTGAATCCGAATATTTGAATTTCCACTAAAAAATTTAACTATTGGTTTGGCTAGTTTTATGGGCACCTTAGTAGAAATTCATATTCTCATTTTTTATATTGGATAAGACTAAGAAAAATATACTTATTTTGAAAAGCCATCCTATCTTTTATAGAAAGTTCGGTAGCAATTCTTTTCCACATTTTAGATGTGGCATAAGAGTCATAAGACTAAAAAAGATATACTTGTTAAGAAAAGTCACCATGTGTTTCATAAACAACTTGGTAGCAACTTTTTTTTCAACTTTAGATGTGGGATAAGATACGTTTTTGAAAGAAGCAACCCTCAATTTTTATGGCCAACTTTGTTAGTAATTTGTTTTGCTTTTTACAATGCGGGATAACTAAAAAACATGCTTAAATAAAAAAAATTATATATATTTATATATAAAATTTCGGAAATTGGATATTTCGAATACGGATATGACTATATCCATATCCGTTATTTTCGGATACAAATATTATCCGTTTTCTTTTGAATACGGATATTATCCGTTTTCTTTGGATTCAATATCAAATATTTCGATCGGATATCGGATTTTTTAGAATATTTTGACAGCCGTACATGACATTATTTTTTATATTTATTTTATGTTTCAAACAACTCAAGTCCCTATAACGCTATGGCATATTTTGTGTTTCACTAAGATCGTGCTTTTTATTCTGTCTAACATTTTTGACTCACTTTGCCTATATTTTTATTCGGCTTATGCTTGACCCAACCTAAAGGTGATCACTTTTTGCATGACAAAACCTTAACCTAGAAACCTGATTTATTGTCTCATACACTTACCGCATCGGATTTATCTTCAACCAACTAAGGTTGGAACACTTCACAAAGGCTTCAAACTGAGATGAATCACAAGCTTAGAGCATCGGGTCATATTTTGACCAACTGATGCTATGACATTTTACAAAGGTTTTGGACTAAGTTGAATCAGACACTTAAAAGGATCGAATTTTAACCAATGTTATGCTCAAATTCGTGAAATCAACCTACATCCTCCAACTTTCATTCTTTATTATTTACTAAAACCGAGCTGGTTGTCCGCGTAGCATATCAGGATTCTCTAATATGGCCTACACTTGATAATATATCAACCTCGACGTCTATAACTACAAACTTCTCGATTGAAAATTACCTCATTTTTTTGCGATATATGCATTGCATTTGGGATAACTCATAATTTATGGTAAATAATAACCGCCGAGAGCCTGATTATATATTTGGTTGATCATGTAAAAACATCAAATTCTTTGGCAAAAACAAGATCAATTCCCTTCTCAAATTCTATGATAGAAATATGCCAATGTTCAGACTTTTCTTTTTTTCAAAAAGGTAGGATTTTGTATGCTTCTCGAGACCAATAAAACTTGGGGCCTCTATGGAATCCTCGACAACCTCGACCCCTTTGTGAGGCCCCTGAAAACTATTATTAATATTTATTCAGTGCTAAGAAGATGTATAACACTTTGTTGATACTTTTTTATTAATCTGAATAAATCACACCTTATACCAAAAAACATACTTAATACACTGATGAATTGTCGAAGTGATGACGTGCATACAATCGAACCAAGACTTGATGAAGATTACATTGTAAGAACTAGGGTTATCTACTAACATGAAAAATACTAAGACCATCTTCTCAGACTCGCTCTTTCCTAGAAAAGTATTGACTTTAAATTGTCCACTAACAGTGACACTTGCCGCAGTAAAATCGACAACCATCTTGTTCAAACATCGAACAACAAGAAGATTCTTCATTTTGTCATGAATCCTCTTAAAGAGTATATTCCCCAAAATTCTGGTTTCAATTAAAACTTTTTACATCTCGTCCTTCCCGCAATAACAGTTATTAAAATTGCATCCTTATGAGGGTCATCAACAACTCAGAGATTGCCATCATAAAAAACTGTAAAAGGGTAATGAGATCGATTAGAATGGGGTGACGTTCTTCCTTGAAATTTTGTTTCATTACTTCCACCGTGTATTTTTCTAGAATAATTAGTGATCTAGAAACATAGTCTCCAATAGAGATAGTAAAAATCTCAAAAGATAAACTTAAATCAACCCCGTTAGAAATTATACCTACAACATGAAGGTTCAGATTAGGTTCGGTCTATTCGCTTGACATATTATGAACTCCAACTTCATGTTGCACCATCATCATGTTAGTATGTTTTTGTTGGGAATATCCATTTGGGCCATGATCCTTCAGCTTCAGCACACACCCACCCATTCCATGTGTTCTTTTAAGCAGCACTATTATGGTTTTTCACAAACTAAACCAACTTCCCATTGTCAATCAAGCTTTAGATCGCCTCCCTTAAGGCGTTAAAATCCCTGGTCCAATGACCAATGTTATTATGGTACTTGCATTACCTATTATTTTTGTCTTTTCGAGGCTTTACTACAGGAAAAGGCTTTTTACACTGAACATAGTTTTTGGTTTTGTCGTTAATCATTGCCACGCTCTTAGTATAATTATCTTGTTTCAATCACTTGTTCCATTGGTCATCATGACCCCTAAATAAGGGTCTTTCGTGACCCATTAGCCTAAACCTGCTTTTGAACACCTTAATTCTGAGCTTGTGGCACTCTTGATTGCGCATGTGGTCTAGGTAAGAGAGAGATGGTAAGTGGTCTGCTGTTGTTAATATTGTACATATTTTATTTTGTACACTATTGTTGTAATGATTGGGATCGAAGCCGGGGGTGGTAATTATGACAAGACTGATTGTTTGGGATAATCCAAAATCGTTTTATGACTCAACTTGAGCCAGCAACACTACGTATTGTAAAGTCTTCTCTTCAACGTATGCTTTACCAAAATCAATAGTATGATTCCCTTTCTAAATGACACGGAATAGATGTCCTCACTACAATACTCAATATTATTTTTGTTTTGAACGAAACATCACGTATAATCTTTAGAATTTCCATATTTTCTTATTTATAATGCATAATAAAGTTTGCATAACCATTGGTCTATTTACTCCCCACACAAATTGATATCTAAATAAATTTAAAAAAGCCTCAAAATTGGTAATCGATGATGGAGCTAGTTATTTGAACCAAGTCAAAATGTTCTCGAAATGGCCCGAAAAAAAATCTAATCATCATCCTCGTTACTTGACGTGAAGTTTCTGAATTGTTTGATGTAGTGCTCAAGGTCACCGATCCCGTCGTATTTTTTTATTTGGAAAATATCGAACCTTATCGACAGTCTCCAACTAAAATATATAAGGATAAAAGGAAAGTACTTTTTATAGCCCTGCCGATAAAACTTTAAAGCTAATAGCACCCCAATGCGATGATGAGTACATATTTATATGATATTGTGGCTCTCTTTAGTGAATTAGCATTTGGTACTTACCCTGACCCCTACTACGGAGCCATTGACTGGACATAACCTGGGTTAAAACCTTCGGACTATAACCCTGCTTGTGGACCGGTAGAGGGGAGGCAGTGTTTGCTATCGTAAACCATGCGCGAACACAACTGAAGAGGCATGTATGTATTGTTGGATCCCTGGTCCACCATTAGTTCACTCCGTTTCTAATGTTACAATTGATCTCTCTTATTGTCCTACCTTGGTCAGGATCACAATATATATATATATATATATATAAGTCCCTCGTAAAATGTTATGGTTGTATAGATGAAGAGTGATGTATGTGTTTGGTACATGACACTTCTTCAGTGAAGCTTTCTCATGTGGAATGATAGGTATCCCTCACTATCAGAACGTTTCTCATCAATGGAAGTGGGCGAAAGGTAACGACATTGGCCAAGCACTCTCTCACGAGGGAGTTATAACTCTTAACCATACTGTAGGATTCCACAGATTTCGGGTTGTCCGGTTCAGTCTTTTCAATTTCTGCTTCGACCCTAATTTTATATTAGAATGCAATCTTTTCCTTTTAGTTCGAACAGTAAGTTGCAACTTCATAAGTAACCGTTTTTGTTTTTCCAATTAAAATTGTAATAACGTTGGATCAAATGGGTTCTTAAATCTTTCGTGTGTAACTTCAAACTTCTAGAGTGACCTATGTCATATAAAATATTTTTGATTTATTATATATTTTATAATTCACCGAATATTATAATTCACGAATATTAGAGTATGAAATTTTACATTTAAAGTGAGGATATAAAGTTATAGTGATAAAATAAATAGCTAAATACATATACTATACAATGAGCTATATTTGTATTTTGCAAGGAATGTGATTTTAGACGTTTCAAAAAACTTAACTATTATATAAACCATATATTTCGTAGGTGTGTATCCAGATATCAATGTATATGTGTCTGATATTTGAATACGTAATGATATTCCAATATTTGACTACGTAGTGTCGGTGTTGCAAGCAGTATCAATTGAATTATGGTAATGAAACTTTTACAAATTTTATTACAAATTTATATATACTTCATTTTTCATAACTTGGATAACTTTTTTTTTAATATACATGTTTTTCCTTTATTCTTTTTGGACTTGATAAGGTTGAGCTGCTTCGCAACGATATTTGGGGAAAAGATTCGAACGTGGCATTGTCACGTGGTTGTATAAATCACCTTAAGAAACCTCTAATCCCGATATCCCGTAACTGGACTAATCCCAAAGCTAGCAGATACAAATTGAACACCGATGGAGCCTGCAGTTTCAACGGGGAATCAAGCGGAGGCAGTCTTATTCGTGACGAGAATGGTACAATTGTTCAAGGTTTTCAACAATCTATGGGAAAAAAATACTCCTACCATTGCTGAAAGTAGAGCTTTGATTGATGGCTTAATCATCTGCAAAAATCTGAATATAAAAAATCTGGACATTGAAACATACTCTGGTGTTTTGATTGATCTTCTGGCCAAAAGTAAATCAATCTGGTATTTTGACTCGTTTATTAAGTGCTGTAGAAATCTGATTGCTCAGTCTATGACAATAAAATACATTTTTCTAGATAAAAACACGGTTGCTGATTGGATTGCTAAGCATTCTTTGCGAATTGATGAAAAACTTAAGCTTCAATCACAGTTATGTTCCTTCTGCGCTTAGAGCCATTGTTTTTGAGGAAAATCAGGAAACATCATACACTAGAAATAGTTCGGAGGTGTAGGCTTGATTGCAGTGAAAGTGAAGGTTTGATGATTTCAGATGGTTTGGTCAAGAATACTGATTCCGAAAAAGAAGCAAATGAAATCTTTTATTCTTTTTAGCGGGTCTTTTAAAATTCCTCTCCCACCTAAATTTGGCTGAACTAATTTTTTTTTAAAAAAAAACAAAATATTAGAATTTTCTTAAAAAAAAATATACGTGTTTTTCCAAAAATGAAATTTTAGATCTAACTTTTATAAAGATAAATTGAAAAACTTGAAAAATTCTTGTTCCAAATATTGATTTCAAAGTTAAAATTGTTTTTTATTATAAGACCATTGAAATAAAAGTAAATAATATTGGAAATAGAAAGTGTGGAACCCTATAAAATATGACAGAGGCTCGTAAAAAGAAATAGTACTAGTAATTTTTAATAGTAGAAGCTGATTGGTTGTAAAGTCAGAGTTCGCGTCATACTTAGTAGTGATCACCTCGGGCGAGTCACTTAAAAACTTCAGATTTAATTTCTCCGTCATCCTCTTCGTCGTCATCATCCATAGAATGCGATAAACCCAAAAATCTAGGACCCTCTCTTTTCTGATCGAATTCTAAAAAGAAAAGGCATGACTGGTGGTGTGAGATGGGGATTGTTTCTCCTCCTCCTCCTCCTCTTGCTCTTCTCTTCTTACGTCGACCTCTCTCATTCAAATTCAAAGCCTGATTCTCGTTGGGAAGCTAAGAAGCTACTATTGAGAGACAAAGTCCGAGATATGTAAGCAATTTCGAGCTATTTGTTTGTATCCAAACCGATTTCATCAACTTTCCGATTAGTAGTGGAACAAAATGTTCATGAGCTCTATTTGTTTGATTTCCTTGGTTGTATTCATCAATCTGATGTAATCTAGCTAGTGTACCTGCGGTTAGGAAAATGCATTACACTGACGGATTTATAACTTAGGGCTAATTGATTTGTTGTTTGGATTGTAAGATTTGTTTATTGTTCAATTTATTTGTTAGTTCATTACTTCATATATTATCCATTGACTTGAACCTGATCGCCTTCTTTTTTTGCCAGGTTCTACCATGCTTATGATAATTACATGGCTCACGCATTTCCGGTCATTTTTTATCCATAGCTAATCTTTCTTTAGTTTCTTCATATGTGATATTGATGCCATTGATGTCCTTTTGCAGCATGATGAGCTAAAGCCTATTACCAAAAGCTTCACTGACTCCCTTAGTGAACTTGGAAATCTCAAGGTAACCAATTTGGTTGTTTAAATAATTGTTGGTAAAAATATAGATCATCACCTTCTGTCTGATTTTCAGCATGAACACTTGCCAAAAGATTATGCAGGATCTGCCCTCTCACTTATTGAATCATTGTCAAGGTATTTTATGCTTTATAATTGTCCTCTATATTTTGAGTGTATTGGACTGATAGGAGCTCTTTATCTTTTTCAGCCTTGTCATCCTAGGTAACAACACCGAATTCGAAAGGGCAGTTCTTTGGATTTCCGATAATTTAAAGTTTGACATCGATGCAAGGGTAAACCTATTCGAGGTACAATAACAAAAGGGACTTCATATCAAGTTTCGGCCTACTTTGATTATGATTTAAAATTTCAGAGGCTACAACTTTGGAAAGCTGGAGGTTTAATAACTTGAGAAATTTAATAATGAACTTTGTTAGTATTGTTACTACTAATAACGACCTTTCTTGATTTCTATTGTGTAGTGCAACATTAGAGTTCTTGGAGGACTTATTTCTGCTCATATTCTTGCAACTGATTCTGCAAACAGGTTGGTTAAAGGAATTTACAAGAACCAGCTGCTTACTCTAGCTGAAGATTTGGGAAACCGGTTTCTTCCTGCATTTAATAGTCCTACAAGCTTACCGTATGCATGGATAAATTTGAAGGTAGAATCCCTACTTTCTTAGTTTGAATTTATCAAACTAAGTTTATTTTTCATAGGATTGCTATTTAACGTTGCTATATTTCTAACTTCTATGTGACAGCATGGGGTAATGGAGAACGAGACAACAGAAACAAGCACATCAGGATGTGGTACATATTTGGTCACTTTTCTAGTCTCTTAAGATAGGCTAATTGAATTGCTTACTCTCCGTTATCAGTATCTGCACTGCATTGTAGAATATGTGGTCCGATATTGATTGTTTTGTGATAGCGGTAATCAGGTTCGCTGATTCTTGAAATGGGAGCACTATCACGCCTTACTGGTGATACCAGATTTGAGTACGCTGCTTTACGGGCTCTTCGTAAGTTATGGAGTATGCGCAGCTCTTTAAATCTACTAGGAACGACATTAGATGTCACAACTGGAGAGTGGATTGAGTATTCATCTGGTATAGGTGCTGGTATGTGGTTCCTACTCCGTTCAAGACCTTGTGTGAAGTTATTTGCTAATGGTTATATTCTCTTTCATAGTTGTTATTTGCTAATGCTTATCAACGCAATTCTAGTATCTGATATTACTATGATACAATTTAAGTTCTTTGTAAAACATATTGAACCTAACATATAGACTTGTTTGTCTGATTTTGTTATGATTATCCCTTTTAATAATTTTTTACCACAGCATCTGCTGTACTGAAACTAAACAGCCCCATTTTAGTTTCACTACACGATTTGGTGATAGTACTACTATATTTAAGATATGTTCCCATTTGTTCTTTCAATAATATTTAAATATATCTATGTTTCATGGAGTATTCTTACATAGTCAGTAAGGTTAGGTACTATAAATATATATATATATATATATATATATATAATTGGTAATTTTTCCATGTTAGCTTATCTCTTACAATACAGGCTATGTGATATGGAAAATCAGTATACGATACATGAGTTAACAACAATATAATCTCTTTGTATCGTAAGATTCTCCCTTTGTCTGTTCCTAATTGTGATTTTTCCTGTGCTAATTCTTTTAAGGGGTTGATTCCTTCTATGAATATCTTCTCAAGGGTTACATCCTTTTCGGAAAAGAAGATTATTGGAGAATGTTCCATTCTGCATATTTAGCAGTTCAGAAACATTTTAAATACGGTCCATGGTACTTTACCAATCATATCAGTTTTTTTTCTCCCTAGATTTACTAAAGTATGAAATAAATAATTTACTTAAACAATAAATTTCTATTAGGTACCACGAAGCTGATATGAGAAACGGAAAAGCAACATATTGGCAGCTAACAAGTCTTCAGGCATTTTGGCCTGGTCTACAGGTCAATAATCGAGTCCCTGATGTTTTACAACCAATAACTGGTTTGTTGAAGGATCTTCTGATTTTTATACTTCGAGTCCATACTTAGGTTCTTATTGGGGATATTGCAGCTGCCAATTCATCTCATCGTGAGTTTGTGCATGTATGGAATAAATTCGGAGTTTTACCAGAAAGGTATCAAGATCTTAAATCCTTTTTGCTTATATGTGCGTTCTAGTTCATGTTTTGTTAACTTATTTATTTCACTGTAATATTCTTTTAGGTATCTTTTGGATCATCAAATGATACATCCTACCGAGAAATATTATCCATTGCGTCCTGAATTGGCAGAATCGACATTCTATTTATATCAAGCAACAAAAGGTCTAGATATCTTGTAAATGATTCTCTATTCAATTATGCAATTACAGTTTCACTTCCATAGATGTCCAACTAAGGGGATTTTTGGTGCAGAAAATTAAAAATTTAGCTTAACTAAACAAATGAAGAGAGTTAGCCTTTTAGAAAAAGTCATAGATTGTTCAATACATAATAAAAAACAACAGTATAAAGTGAAAATGGGAACTGAAATTTGTTTTCTTTTTCCTGAAAACAAAATGTGCAGAGAAGAAGCCAGTAAAAAGTATATTTGGGACAAAAAAAAAATTATGTTGAACTTTTAGCTGTATCAATCATTTCGCTTATAAAGTTATAAGCTTTAAATCTATCTAAAAAGTGTAATGGCACCAAACGAACCCTTTATTGGGTAGTTTGGCCGCCTATTGTGTATGAGGTTTAATCTTATTTAGATTTTTCATAGACCCATGGTACATTGAAGTGGGCGAATCAATTGTAAATTCACTTAATTTGCACTCGAAAGTGGAAGGAGGATTCGCGAGCATAAAAAATGTACTGACAATGCAGCTGGAAGATCATCAGCATAGCTTCTTTCTTGCCGAGACGTAAGATACAGTGAATTCTGGTCTTCCTCACCACGATATCTTTGTGATAACTCAACCCGTTCCAGCTCACTTTTGCAGGTGCAAATATTTATATCTTCTTTTCGATGATTCATTTTGGGTCAATCGGAATTATGTATTCACAACGGAAGGTCATCCTCTTCCCATTTTGAGCTCATGGCATGAGAAGCTTCCAGAGAGTTACTTCCTATCTAATGGGACATTTTATAAGGTATTTTACTGATCTTTTCTAATGTTGAAAGTTATCCCTTTTCCACATTTAATATTTTCTTAGGACTGAGATATGGACGGAAAATGTCTAAATAAAAGTAGTAGAAATAGATGTTGGAGCTTTTGTTTGATTGGGCCTAAAGGTGGAGAAGATAGCAATTAATTCGGTTACAGTTCCGATCCAGATCAAACAAAGTTTTGTAGTAGATAATAGAAGACTCAAAACCAATTCAAATTTCAGATACGTGCAGGTGTCCAAATACAAATTCAGTTATGGTTCATACAATCTAGAACCAAAACTGATATCCAGATCTTATCCTGTTTCAACCTATATTTTGGCCAAATTGTGGATTTTAAAATTATTTTTAGTTTGGTTGTACCCAATCCAGATTATGATTGGAATCGTTCATTTTTTAATACCCAAACCTGACACGTTTGTTTGAGTGCCCAACCCCAATTCCGGACCCCAATCAAATTTTAGGACGAACAATTGATTTGTCCAAAACTCTGTTTCAGACATGAAATATGAATGAAATCGATCAAATTTGTTTTACCCAAACCTGGCCAGTTTGTCAAAATGTCCAAATCTAGGCCCTACACAGATTTCGAATCAGACGACCCCTTTTTGTTTGAGTCCAGATTTTGGTCATATAAGTATGTCCGCCGCTTTTTATGGATCGGACAAAGTCAGTCGGTCACCCCCTAATAGAAAGAAGAGATTAATGAAGAATCTGATGGTTTCAGAGTGAAATGCAAATAAGCCGAGCTAGTGCGATGTCTTTGCAAATCTGCCCTGGTACGACATTGAATCCGGACCACATGCACCAGGAGGCCGAAAGTGCTTGCCACATCCCCGATGACCGAAATGATCATAGGTGCTTCAGCGATGAGGATTGTGGAGTCGACTCAACAAATTGTAATAGGAGATCATGTAGCATAGCTGGCTACTGCGGCTTATGGTTGTTCATATAATATATTAATAAGGATACATTAATAGACTGGGTTAGATGGGAAAACAAGAGGAGAGGAATAACAAATCTTTATAATAATGAGATTGTATATCGTATAGAGCTCATTTTTTGGCCGATTTATGAAAAGTAATCAACTGGAATATATATTTGTATGTGTGTATCAACTATTGTTTGATTATCTAAGCTAAAGAGTTTAGTTTTTAATTTATGAAAACCGAAATGTGGTGTTATTAGAGATTTTGGATATTAGGTTTTAAGCAATTCTTAATCTTTGGTTTATCTTACCTTTAAACCTAAAACAAGCTGAAATGTTTAAAAGATAAAAAAGCTAGAAAACCAATTTATGTTACTCTATTCTGATTGTCTGGTCGAGTCGGATCCGAACTCATCTCAATGTTGATTTTACCATTTAAACTCGATAAAAGTAAAAATATATAGTTTAAAACCAAAAATAGACAATTAAATATTACTCAAATCAATAAAAATAGATTTTTAATAAAACAACCATCTACAAATCTTTAATAAAAGAGCTAATCCATTTATTTATTTATATATATATATATATATTTATATTTATTTATTGAACGAAAGAATTTAATTATTAAATATATTATTGAAAACAATATTTAGTAGCAAAAATTAATTAGAGATTATCAGACAAAAACTTTTTTATATATATTTATTATTATATTTTTGGATGGATTGGACAAACTAAAAGTTCAAACCCGGTCAAATTCGAACCGGACAAAGTAATAAGAGAATTTCTTTTGTGAAAATACATATTCTACCTATCATAATTATCAATGAGACAAAGTTATCAAAGAAAATCAGCGTCATTTTTTATTAGCATCTCTAAAAGCATCTTATTATCAATATAATACAAAGCTTATCTCTTTTATTAACAAAAAAACAGCACAAATTCCCAAAATTATGTCTGTGTATCACTCTTAAAAATTGTACTATCCATACACAACCATTCAGAAAAATCCAAAACCTTACACCAGTAATATAATTAGATTTTAATTTTAATTTTAATTTTACAATAACAATTCTTTTTTCTTTTTCCTAACACCACCAATAATTACAATCCCTGCCACTACGACCACCACCCCAACACCGTCGTCGGAATCAAACCATAAACAATCAAAACTTTGATGAATTAGGAAAATGTCCATTTCTTCCACCACCGTAACCGCTCCGAATCGAAAAATTCGATTCGGAATTATCATCCGATTCGAATTCGTCTCCTTCTTCGAGCTCTCTTCCTTTTAAGGTCGTCAATATCTTCTTCGCTTTGTCTCTTGCTCTCTCACTACCATTCTCGGCCAATTCCCTTAACACCTCCGCCGCTCTCGCCTCCCTAGCCAACCCTTTGAACCTCATGTTCCCTAAGCTCAGTGCGAAAAGAGCCGCCACGCAGTTTTCACGACTCGATTCCGAATCGTACTCGTTGTGACGGAGTTTCCCTATCAGCATCGCCACCGCATCTCCGTCGAGCATCGCTGATCTTCCTTCCACACTGGAGGCGAGGTTACAGAGGACGAGAAGCACACGGCCGGTTGATTCATCGGATCTGACCATCGAGAGTAGAATCGCAACGGCGCCGAGTTTCACTAGCTTGACTCTGTTGCTCGGAACTAAAGTAAGATGGTATAACGCTAGAGCCGAGTCGTGACGAGTTAACTCGCTTTCCGATCTAAGCGAGTGGAGAAGCGGTTCTAACGCGCCAAGTACACCAATGGCCATCTTGTTCTCGTCATCAAGCGATAAACTGAATATCGCACCAGCGGCAAGCTCCTGCGCTTCGGCTGATCCGGATTTCAAAACGTCGATCAAAAGCGGAACCAATCCCGACCGTACAATTGTTACCTTGTTCTTATTCTCCAGAGATAGATTGACCGCTGAAGCTATAGCGTTTGTTTGCACCAAACTGTATCTAGATGGAATTAGAGATTTAAGACATGATATTATCAATGGAGTACATAGCAAAACCCTAGACTCGTCTCTGTTCCTCGTGATTTTCCTCAGCGAAATCAGTCCTTGTTCTTGGTTGAATATATCTGCGCTTTTCAATTTATTGTAGATCTCTTCTTCTTCAGGCGAATTCGGCGAAATCGTTGAAGAGGATGATGAATTCTGGTTTTGGCCGCCGTTTACTGTTTCCGTTTCGGTTATTTCAGACGAGGATGAAGATAGAGATGTTGTAGACGAAGAGTAACAAGCGGGTCGGGTCGCAAACGGTAAAGGAGTATACGGACTAGATGCTATGACAACCGATTCCTGCGACGAACTCGACATACTGTAGTCTCTGTCGCGCGACGGGGCACTCATGGTATCGGCGTGTATTTCCCTTAACGGCGGTTTCTCCGGTATTCCCTTTAAGAGCTGAAGCTCCGAAAGCTCGATTTGTGGAGCTGATTTCGTTTCAGGACTGAATTCCATTTCCATCTCCTGACCCGATTTCATTTTATCGCGGATGAGTTTCTCGACGGCGGCGGGATCAGGTGGGGTCGGGAACTCGGTACTGGAGCTCTTACACCAGCTCAGGATCGTCGTTTTCATAGCTTTGTTAGTGATAACAGTTGAGAAATCTGAAATCGACCCGTCTTCGAGTTCCAGCACGAAACCGATTTCACGGCAGATATCGACGGAGATCCTTTCAAAGGTTTGACCCGTGGAAACAACAACCGGGTCGTACATTAATGACCCGGAAACTGGACAAAGAAACTCCACCGGAGTTTCTAGATTCATCTTGGAATCCGACCGGCGATGAAAGGAGAACCATCTGTGCTTTCCCTTACTACCCATAACAAATTAAAACCACAAATTCGAAAGAAGATCAAATAGTTCTTACCAAAACTGAGTTATTATACAAAAATTGAAACTTTCTTTTGCAGATTCTTGACTGGATTTTGTGGAGAAAGAAGAGAGAGGGACAGAAAGATTGAGGTTTGAGCTCGGTAGTAGCTTACTTTTTTGGTGGTATTGGGTTCAACTTTAACCATGGGTGAGAGATTTGACCCGGCTTTGGGTTTAGATTCTCTTTTTACGGTAACTACTGTTCATTTTCTGAAATATAAAGACAGGCTTCATATCTTTTAGTACTATGTCTTAATTACCGAATAATTCTCTTTAATCATAAAATACTACTACTAGTTTATGTTTATTTTCGTTTCTCCAAATGATAAATTAGTGTGTTGACGGGTATAACATTGTCCCATTTAACTATTTAATCGTCTAACTTTATCTGGAACAGAAGAGAATTAGTATAAATTTAAAACTATTCTCTAACAAGCATGCCTAATGATGGGACCAGAGACAAGACAAGTACTTAAACTAAATGATGACCTTTTTATATTTATGTCACCAGCACTCTGGGCCTCGTGTGGAACTTATTGACCGCAAATGTGGTTTTCTCTTCTAAAACAGTTTATAGATTAATTATTTTTCAAAATAATATTACTTTTAAATTAGTAATGTATTTATTTCACCATTATAGGTTTTTAATAACGTTATGTTCCAAACAAAATCTCAAAATGCACAATCGTTTCTTTATTCTGTATTAATGTTTGTTTATCATAATAAACGAAAGTACTATAAAGTTAAATCTTGTGTTGACAAACTTGCGTCCCAATCGAACAGCCAGTTTTGTAGTGAAGGATCAAAGAAGGAAAATTATAATTGATTTTAAAGGCGGGTATGATTTTAGAGTATCTCAATTATCTTAGTAAATAAAAATTAATTTTTAATAATCTAAATTGATAAATTCTTCTTTTATCCCACACATTTCTTATATTTATAATAGTTATTAAAAAGAATAAAAAAAATATTAAATTAAAAAAAAATAGTTTTACATATATTTGGATCATATCCTGACGGAATACAAAAGACACTAAATAAAGGAAAAATATTAAATGAAAGAACATAATGAACATAAATACATGAAACCAAGACCAAAAGAAATTAACATTAAATAACAAAAAAATATGGAGACAGAGTAAGAACAACCCTCAAATAAAGTAATGAGATCATCAAATCAGTGAACCAGAAAGACCACGAGCAGAAGTGAACAACGAACAAAGCCGAAAAGCAGAGGTAATGGATTTGCACATGAGAGTAAAAAAACAAGTTAATACAAATACATTACACAAGGTAATGGATCTACAGTCATAGAAGGTGTGAGCAATAGATTCAGAGTCTAAATTGTATAAGGCACAGTCTAGTGGGGTGCTTAGACCCCAGCTCAGAAGCTTGTCACACGTAGAAAGCTTGCCCATGATGGTGAGCTATAGAATAAAAGAATGACAAAGAATATTAAAATTATTCAAGACTAACCAGGCCCACCCCACGATTGGAGTGGGCGAACAAATGGAATTGTAAGTGTCATTGATTATGAAATTAGGATTTCCAGTCTTCGCAGTGCAGAAAAGGACATCGTTGAAGATGATATTATGAGGAGGTAGAATGAGAATGAGAATGAGGTTATTAATCTCTTGAAGACTGATGTTGTTCATTGCTTTAGCCGATCAGATGTTAGATGACCAATTCCAGTGACCATTGTTGATGATGTCAGATACTTTGAGGTTTTTATTGAGCCTATAGTCTTTGATGATACTTTTACCATAATACGTAATTCTAGAGGTAGAGAGAAGCCAAGGATCGTACCGGAATGAGGAATTCAATCCATTTCCAATAACAATCCTATACAGATTACATGCCATAAGATGAAGGCACATTATTTTCCTCCAAGTCCAAGAAAGGGAGGAACCAAAATCAAGGTCCCAAAGATTATTATTTCTGATTTTTCAGTTTTGATCCAATCACACTATAGGGAGTATTTGTTATTACTAATGATATCAGATATGTTTAAAGACAGCCGCCTGATTCCAGTTCTTTAGGTCTAGAATCCCAAGATCTTCCTCCGTCGTGAGAGAGGTAATATTAGACCAGACCAGTGTGGCCCCGTGGATCTTCATATCGGGGCCCAACCAAAGGAAGCAACGCAAGTATTGGGACAGTTCTTTAAGAACCCTAAAGGGTATGATAAAGATGGACGAGCAGTAAACCTGCCTGCGGATAAGACAAACTTGATAAGTTGGAGCCTACCTGCATAAGAGAGGTTCTTGAAGGTCTAAAATTCAATTCGAGGTAATTTTATAAAGAAAAAAAAGTGACACTCTGTGTGGGTGAGACGCCCAGTGAGAAAAGGGGCATCTAGATATTTGACAAAAAGGTAACATCCTTAAACCCCAAAATAGAGATTTGATCATTACAAAGAGGAGTTTTAACATCAAAACTGAAAACTTGGCTTTTAAGATGACTGACCCTGAGACCTGAAAGGGAAAAGAAATCCTCTAGGTCTTCTTTAATAATGAAGAGAGAATTGATGTCACCGTGACATAAAATCATTAGATCATCTGCAAAACAAAGATTAATGATTTTAAGTTTTTGACATTTCAAGTGGAATTGGAAATTTATGTCATTATTCTTCTCCTTAAAGATGCAAGAGAGAACTTGTATGACAAGGACAAAGAGAAAAGGAGAAAGCAGATCACCTTCTCTGAGATCATTTCTACCATAGGGGTTTCTATTAAAGATGACGATGTTATATGTAGTAGAGGTAATACAATAGATGATCCAATTTATCATCATCTCGGGGAAATTCATTGCAACAAGAATGTCGAGAATGAAATGCCAATGGACATTATCAAAGGCTTTCATCAAATCAATTTTGAGAGTAACCCTTTTGCCATGGCAATTGGTATGGTAGCCTCTAAAGAGTTCTTGAGAAATGAAGATGTCATCAGAATTATTTCTACCAGCATGAAAATTGATTGCGATTTGTTGATCAGGTAAGGGAAAGAAACTTTGATTTTATTGGATAAAATTTTAGAGATGATCTTATAAAAAATATTTTCAAGCATAATATGTCTAAAGTCAGCGGTCACAGAAGGGGAATAATGTTTGGGATGAGCGCAATAGAAGTGGAATTCCAAGAAGGGTTAAGAACTCCATAATGGAAAAATTCGAGGACCCCATTACAAATATCATTTCCAATGATGTTCCATGAGTTGTTGAAGAGACTAGATTTGAAAGTGTCGTGCCTAGATGACTTATTGTTATCTCCACTGAATAATTCCTTTTTACATCTTTAACCCTAGTGGAAAGAAGGGTCGAGACTCTAAACCAGTGTAACCATGGAGTGCCTAGTTTCGAGCAAATCCTTGAAATAGCTCATAATGACCTTATAAACACTGACGGGAGTATATACATTGACTCCCTCGCCGTTGTCTATCGAGATAATCGTATTACGGAAAATACAATTTTTAATACTATTGTGGAAAAATTTAGTATTCATATCTTTAAGTTTAATCCAGTTTTCGCGAGATTTTTGTTTTGGAAAGAATTCTTCAGCGCGACTAAGAAATATGTAAGACGGATAAACCTTAATCTCGTTGGAAACAAAGTCGGGGTTAAGAGGATCCTAAACAAGACAAGGTTGGGCGCGAAAAAGGTTTGCTTGAGCTTTAGAAACCCTTGAGGTAATGTTTGTAATCCTTTTGGTTGAAACAACTTGACTCTAGTTGAAGACGATTGAGTTTGTGGAAAACCAGTAGTTTTAGTTTAAAAGATTCCAAATATTTTGTTTTTATTCAAAAAGACTAGGGTTTGTATATAAAAAAATATATTTTGTTTTTATACAAGTTTTTTAATTCTTAAATATTTAATTTAAATCACTAAATAATATATAAAATTATAGATATATGAGTTATACAAATATTTTAATTAAACGAAAAAATCATCAGTTTTTAAAACTATTATATACAAGTTTAAGTAAAACAAACTGTTAAATACGTAAAAGGAAAATTCGTTAAAAGTCTCTAACATAAAGAACATCAATTTTAAATTTTTATATTTATTCAATTAGGTTTTTTTAGTCTACTTAATTGGTGTTTTAAGTAATTTTTTAAAAAAATTAAAAACTACACTCCATGAAAAAAGTAATGGTTTAAACTAGTGTAATATTATAAAAGCATATGTGCTGAGCTTATAAAGTTATTTTGTTGAATTTGATGTCAAATACAAAATTTGATATACAAGTTCCAAGTTAGTAATTCTGCACTCTAAAAACAATTTTATACTAATGTAGACATAGTTTTTCGACTTTGGTGTCTAATGTTGACGAACTATGACAAAATTAGTGAAAATTTAAATTAAATAAATGAAGTCTTTCTTAAAATAAATATACATTAATGTCGACATAGTTCGTCGACACTAGACCCGAATGTCGACGAACTAGATCGATATTATTATAATTTAAAAAAAACACTTAGTATTTTTTATCAAATTTACACTATTGTCGGCCTCGTTCATCGGCAGTGGGCATGAATGTCGATGATCTAGCTCGACATTATTGTAAAAAGATCCATATAAAAAACTTAATCTTTTATTGATTGGCTTGTTTGTTTAGTTTGATCATTTGGTTAGGATTGCTAAACATTTATATTTACATGACTTGTTTTGATATTATGGAAATTCACATAGAGATACATCACTTATTAGATTTCATACTCGTACACATTCTCACGTTATTGTCTACCAATAAAGACAATGTTGGAACTAGTCTATCGTCCAAACAATGAAGAAATTTTTGAAAGTCTATCTCGATCTTTATATTAGTCGATATCTATTAATGCAATTTTCATTTGGACAAGACGATTATAACTAGTTATAGTATGCCAAAACTCTTATAATTTCTTCTAGGTGTAAGCTGGAAGTAACTCGTCAACAGAGATATTAGCGAAAGATTACAAGGGTGTTGGATCTATTGTTATATATGTGTAGGCAAGAACTATTGAAGACTGGTGACCTACTGTTAAATACTCGTCAATAGAGATATTACGAGTCGTGACTTAGTTATAGACACGTCTACAGATCATAATGGTCGACACAAGATGTAGAAGACTGGTGACTGTTGGGTCGAAAGAATCGAGCATCTAACTTTAAATTATTTTTAGTACATACATGGAATGACGACTTCGAACTACAAAATATATCGTCTTTATCTAAAATCAGTATTGAAATACAAAAACCTAAAGATCCGTGGTTGGTAAAGAATGTCTTATAGAAGGCCCACATTTTTTACAATTACATTGGTTACAGTTATGTCAAAGTATGTGTTTCTAACCTTTAGAAGAACTCTAATGTCGAATAAATTGGTCGATTTTGGGGTTCTTTTTGTATGAAACATGCAATAATTTTTTCGTACAAAAAAACTTTGATATCGAAAAAATTGGTCGACATTAGGTATTCTTTTTTTATTTTCTTAACAACCCATTAATATCGACCCCATTGGTCGAAACTATAGGATTTTTAATAGAGCACCTAATCTCGACCAACTTGCTCGACATTTTGTATGAAAAAAGTACCATTTTTTCATAATGTATATGATGAAAAATATATATAATATCGACCATCTTTGTTGATATTAGATTATTTAAAAAATATTAAAACATAATATTAACTGACTTAAACATGTGACACTATATTCTTGGTCAAACTGTCAAACCTTATCTATGATATTCATTCAATTCTCTCTCATTTCTCTATATATACCAATCAAGTGACTTTCTCGTATCCCCCTCTTCAAAATTTATAATAGAGAAAATATTTAATATCTATGATATATAATAGACTACACAAGAATATAAACACTTATTAAAAGTCGTCGTTGTTATGAAAAGAACAATAATGTATGAAACTACTGTGTTTTTAATGAAGTTGTATACAAAATATACTACATGCATGATATGAATCGTATATTTTGTTCGTGTATGATTCTGCATGCACAAGACCGTGAAGAAGTCTCTATAAAGTTTGAATATTTAAAATCGGTTGCACGTGTTCAGATTTCCGACCTCCCGCACGACGTCATACAAGAAGTGTACAAACTATTTGATATGCGTACTGATGATTTTATTAAAAATATATGTTGAACAAGTTGGATTTGAAATTTGTTAAAAAAAGACCGGACAAGTTGAGGATGATATTTAACTCTTATACCTAGATATGAAATGATATAACTCTTTCTAAAATGTTGTGTTCTTTGTATTTCATACCTCAGTTTTTTATTCTATGTTTTTAAACTACCGTGTTTTATATTTCGAACCTATCGTCTTTAAGTTAAATGTTTGTAACTTAAACAATATCATTAATAAAAATAACAATAAGCAAGAAAATATAGTTTACATATAACAAGAAATAAAAAATCATCTACTTATACGTTCTATCCATTCTTCAAGTTCAGATTTAGTGTAATGCACTAAAACATTTTATACGTACAAAAAACCTTCATACTTTTTTTTTATTGTATGACCTACAAAAATTTAGAAAATCATTTGATTCATAAACTAGACTATAAAGTATGGATCCAAATAAATGACAATCATTATCGGCACAATACATCGACTTGGACAAATGTGTTTATCCATTAATATCGATGCATTTGACCAATATTAAGTGTCAACATGACACTCTTCCCCAAGGCACATTATTGCATAATCTAGCCTTTTTTCGTGATAATTCAATATTTATAAATCGAAAAATACATTTTTATCTCTAAATTATGATTTGTTTTTATCATAAACACCAAATCTTAATCTCGAATCACGCTTCATAGGTCAACTGTATTTCAACTTAAGTTGAACATGTCTAATCTTATATTTAAGCATGCATTAAACAAATACACTACATTTTTTTTACATGCTTAACTTAAATACATTTAATCCAAATTTTAAATATTGAATCCATACATACATATTGTCCGAATCTCAAATATTAATATCTCAATCATACCATTCAAAAAATTTACTTCTTAATTCATTTGACTAGCTCTGATACCAATTGTAAATAATGTAATGACCATTAAGAACCCAAATATATGTCAATACTTAAAATAAATTATAGTATAGTTCAATATAATGAATAATCAATATGCGGTTTTGAAATTATATGTCAAAATCTTGAAAATAAGTCGTAGAGACTCCGGTTGATCTGGAGATGTATGAATTGTCTCACAGTAGATTTCTTCTAGAAGAAATAAAAGAACTCGGACTCCAAATGAAAAGTGATATAATAAACCCAGAAAAAATCTACTATGGAATGTTGGGTGAACTATAGTGAGAAAAATAAATCTGATAAGTCCGGGTTCAGCTCAACAAATTCTCTTAGAAAGTTATTATAAAAAGAGAAAATTACTAGAGAGAAAGAAATAAAGAATATTAAATGCAAGAATAGAATAATGATTTTTTACTTCTCCAAAGTAAAGTAATAAATTATATTTATAGTGACCAATGTGGGTCTTTAAGCTCAATTGGTATGGATATTCAATTAATTTCTTATTGAGCTTATGGTCAACAAAAAATTAATATGACTAAACCCGATCCAAAATAAGGCATTAAGCCCCAAAATTAATTATCTTATTAGTAGCACCCATATTCATTGTGAGCTAGTTGAGCTTGGAATATTAAGATCCTCATGAAACAACTCGAAGGCGAAGATACGAGAATGTTGTAGCACACGGAACTAACGGGGCACCAAAAGATGGTGATGTGATTTTTCATTTGCACCTCAAGGTGCACGAAGATGAGGGTCATCACACGATGGTTTTTCTAAGACATGCACATCAAAGCCCCATGTGATGAGCCAGATGGGTACGTTTTGAATTGATGGGCGAAGGATATGTTCAAAGTAATTGGTAGCGGCTAGGCTCTCCCAAAAGTGGAAACTTCAAAATTCTTACCCTTGAATAATATGTAACATGTTTAAGCTAGGTATTTTCACTTCCTAATACTAGGTATGCACGTTTATGCCATGTCTCGTATTTTTTCTAACTTACGAACAACCCTTATTGTATCTTTGCAGCGTGTGTGCAGTGAATCCCCATCAATTTGACTCCCCAAGGCTCATATAATGATTATTACCTAGGGAAGAAAACAAGTTGGTGATCCCCTCTCACGAAAAAAAATAAACCCTCAAATTTCTTATCACACATTTCTTTGGAAAGAGAAGCTTCATGTATAGAGAGATAAACTATGCTTTCAAGTGAAAAATATTTACCTTCGATCATTAAAATCCATGTTGACGTCTTTACTTCCTTTCAAACTTGCTTAATTTGAAGCCAAACGTTATAATCAAAGTACTACCCCGGTTCGTGGCTTATTTTTTACTTTCTTATTCGATTTGAGCCTCCGTTTTTACTAAAAATATTTTTTTTATTTTCTTTGTTCTTATTTTCAGTTATGGAAGGATAGGACAAAAAGTTAGTAAAACAACTAAGAAACATTGAAAACATGAATAAACATATAAAAGTGGAGCCCCCAAAAGTAGATATTTTAGAAGTATAACCTCTAGAAGCCGATGAGGGTACTTCTAAACCCGATTTTCTATCATCATCATCTTCGCAAACAGCCACCGTGACCCCTCAGGTAGTCAACACTCCTACTGAAGACAAAAGGTCAAAACATGGCCTAACCATTATAATAATTTATACGAGGATCCAAACACCCCGTGTGACTCCCTTAGTTAGTCCTTAAACTCCTCCGCCATAACTATAAGTCTCTTCCAATGTAGCCCGAACTAGCGATGCATTGGAAAACATGGTGGAAAAACAAAAGGCTTGAAGAGAAGTTAGTATCCTCAGACCCCCTAAAAAATGGAAGAGACTTTCAAATTCACTCGAACACTGGACAAATGGGTGAAAGTTCCAAACTACGATCTCTAAATCGAAAAAATATTACATTAGAGGCTTTGAGCTTACTGGAGATCCTTCCCCGTCAGAACTACCGATCCTGGTTTTTGACATTCAACCTCCAAATTCATCATACTCCATATGATTAGCTACATGCATTCATGCCCCAATAAACTTCAAGAAATAAAAAATCGATGGCACTTTCCTAATAACGCTAAATTAAGGTTGGCAGATAGATATAATACCTATATCTCGGCCAATTCAGACGAACTCGTATTCTTCACTGACATATTCAACATGAAATTCAAGTTTCATTTTCATCATAGCCTTATGTAGTTTTTGTTTAGATCAATCTCTGTCATAACAAGACCAGTTTGAATGCATGAAATACTGTAATTTATTTTATAGTTGATAAGGGAATAATTCGCCAAGAATTAATAATAAGGAGTTAATTGTGAATAAAAGGAAATTAATGTGACTGTAATAGCATTTGTCGCTTATTAGAGGATAATTTGTAAACAAAGTATTTGATGAAGGACCAAAAGAGAAATAAAACAAGCCCACCAAAGACATTAATGGGTCCACCCTTCCCTACTATAAAAGGAGACCCATTATTCTTGGTAGGTGGACATTCTGCCATATAATATTCTCTTTCCACTTTCTCTCTCTATATTCTCACTCTAGTCACATCAGGTCCAAGATCCAATATTCTTCTTAGTCATTTATTCTCTCATCATTGGCGCCATCTGTGGGAATCCGTGATACCAAAAAGGAATCTTTTTCTGTGAAAATCGCGATCTACTCTTAAAGAATGAATGACGAAATCGTCGGAGAGAGGGTCGGGAGAGAGGTGGCCCGAGAAATTTCATTATTTGAAGGCGAAGAAGCCCCGGGTCGGGAATATTACGCCTAGGGTCGGGACAAGCGTTCGACCCTTATCATGACCAGGAGGCAGCTGCTGGAAGACATTGCCAGATTAAACGCTGAGAGAGAGTGGGCGATAGATGAAAATAGAGTTCGGGAAGGAAAAGGTAAGGAACCACTCATAGATAACCGCGGTGAAGGTAACCCGACTGCGGGACATCGCATCGAGGCCCGACCTGTTAGATATTATCGGGAGCCTTGTCTGGAGGACAAGCAGAATGCCAGAGCATAGCGGTACCCGAAGGATGACTACGGTGTCTCCGTCGACTATACTTTGGACGACTCATCGGGAAGAGACTACCGACGCAAGGAAAGGTTGAACAAACGCGCGCAGAAAAACCATTCTCGACGGGGCAGGGCACCCCGGTCAGACTCTCCCAAGTACAAGAAGGGTAGCACCAAAAAAAGAGCACCGACGTCGTTTGAAAAAGAAGAAATGCAAGCAGGCAGCAGAGAAGAGCGGGTAGCTCTACATCAGGCCCAGTGGCAACCGTCGAACAGCCAGAACCAGGGGTACCGAACTAGTAGCCAATTCATCAACCCCGTGGATGAAGGTCTCTACGGGATTCAGACCGAAGGGCTCGGAGGCGGAGTGTTTGGATTCGGGACGAATTGGAGAGCTTCACCATTGTCCGACGAGATATTATCGGGGAATCTCCCAAAGAGGTTTGATATTTCCAAGTTGGAAAAGTATGACGGAAAGAAGGACCCGGATAACCACTTGGAAGCCTTCTAAAAGTTTATGTTGAGTTTCGACAACGACGACAAGCTTTTATGTCGGGCGTTCTCGATGACTTTCAGGGATCGGGCGTCTAAGTGGTACAACCGGTTACCACAGGGTTGTATTAAAAACTTCGGGATGTTCAGGATATTGTTTCGACAACACTTCGTTGGAAGCAAGAGTTTCCGGGCTAATGGAGACACCATCATGAATTGTAAGAAAAGGTTGGGATAGAGCCTCAGGGATTACACCAGGCGCTTTATTGACGCTAAGATCGACCTGGACCATTGTGAGGAGAATGTGGCGCTAACCGCGTATCGTTTGGTCTTGCTCCTAGGACCGATGAAACAAGCAGTTACTAAGAAATAAACATTCTCTTTTTCTGCCCTTCTGGCCCAAATAGAAAAGCAAATACTGATAGAAGAAACCGAGGCGCCCGAACTAGCAGCGCAAATTCAGCAGAGCGCACAAGCCTCGGTCGTTATGAAACAAGGGGCTCAGTTTGGCTATGCTCAGCAAGCCCAGCCGGTCAGCACGATACCACCGACCCAATCCGTGCCAATCAAACCTTCGGCTCCCCCGAACCAAAAAGCAAAGTAGACGAATCAAGTGGCATCGCGACCCGTGTCTAACAAATGGATCCGACCCGCCTACTTCACTGACTTGACGAAATGCGTGTCTTCAATCTACAAAAAAACTAAGAAAATCGGGATATATCGGAGGCCTTTCCCTATACCAACGCCTCGGGAGCAATGGAACAACCGGTAGTGTCGCTACCATGAAGACGTGGGGCATAACACTAAGGATTGCATTGCCCTAAAAAAGGAAATACAGATGTTGATAGAGCACGGGAACCTCCTAGAGTACGTGAAAAAGAAATCCCAGCAGAGTACCACCTCGAGAGAAGTCGTCACGATACCGAAGTCCGAAACCGCCATGACCATTTCCGAAGTCACCGACCCGTTTGATGTCTCAATCGAATACCTCGACCCAGAGGAGAATCGCAACGTCATCAAGATCATTGAAGAAGGAGCCGCGGGAAGTATTGGGAACGTAAGAAACCTTTGTAACATTTTCAAGTCATTGACTATTTTTGGTGGAGACTCTATGGCAGGTACCACACACTCCTGGCATATCGTGAATCCGGCTACCTAGTTGGAAGCCCGGACCTACCCCCACTCAAAAGGCATCCCCTCACTGATCCTATACTTTGACGACGACATGAGAGATATAGCCGACCTTCATGAAGATGCCGTCGTTATCGGGGCGGCCATCGCGGGGGAAGAAGTCCGACGCATCTTGGTAGAAACCGGTAGCTCAGCCAACATAATCTTCGCGTCCACTTTCGCGAAGTTCAGGACACCTCGGGTTATTACGCGGTCGAACCGAACTATTATGGGGTTTACAGGGTCAGCAGCAGACGTGATTGGTGATTTCGAAGGCATCGTCCAGCTAGGCCGCGGACCATTCAAAAAATAGGTCACTGTTTTATTTGTGGTGGTGGACGCACCGACTTCTCATAATTCAATTTTTGGCAGATCATGGTTATCACGGATGCACGCTGTGTCATCCACGGTTCATCAATGTTTGAAATACGTGATCGGAAATAATGTGGGTATAGTCCGGAGCAGCCAAAGAGCAGCACGAGAGTGTTACCGAGCGGTTTTGGCACCCAAAAAAGATCAAGAAATGGCGCAAGCGCGGGAGTAGCAATTAAAGGGGCTTCCCCTTGGGTCATTACCCGTTGATGATCCTAGAGAAGCTCCCGGTTTTTTAACCACCGATGAAGAATATGAGAAATACCCATTCGGCGAAGGGAAAGTCCTGCAGATCGGAATCCGGCTGTCACCGGCCTTCTAGAAACAACTGTTATCTTTACTACAGGAGAACTTAGATTTATTCATATCGTGAATCCGGCTACCCAGTTGGAAGCCCGGACCTACCCCCACTCAAAAGGCATCCCCTCACTGATCCTATACTTTGACGACGACGACATGAGAGATATAGCCGACCTTCATGAAGACGCCGTCGTTATCGGGGCGGCCATCGCGGGGGAAGAAGTCTGACGCATCTTGGTAGAAACCGGTAGCTCAGCCAACATAATCTTCGCGTCCACTTTTGCGAAGTTCAGGACACCTCGGGTCATTACGCGGTCGGACCGAACTATTGTGGGGTTTACAGGGTCAGCAGCAGACGTGATTGGTGATTTCGAAGGCATCGTCCAGCTAGGCCGCGGACCATTCAAAAAATAGGTCACTGTTTTATTTGTGGTGGTGGACGCACCGACTTCTCATAATGCAATTTTTGGCAGATCATGGTTATCACGGATGCACGCTGTGTCATCCACGGTTCATCAATGTTTAAAATACGTGATCGGAAATAATGTGGGTATAGTCCGGAGCAGCCAAAGAGCAGCACGGGAGTGTTACCGAGCGGTTTTGGCACCCAAAAAAGATCAAGAAATGGCGCAAGCGCGGGACTAGCAATTAAAGGGGCTTCCCATTGGGTCATTACCCGTTGATGATCCTAGAGAAGCTCCCGGTTTTTTAACCACCGATGAAGAATATGAGAAATACCCATTCGGCGAAGGGAAAGTCCTGCAGATCGGAATCCGGCTGTCACCGGCCTTCAGGAAACAGCTGTTATCTTTACTACAGGAGAACTTAGATTTATTCGCATGGTGCTCGAAGGACGTGATGGAGTCCTGGAGAACCATGTGATTCACATGTTAACTATTAACAAGAATGTCAGACCCATTTCACAAAAGCGTCGGGCCTTTTCCCCAGAAAAGGCATAATTCATCTTACGAGAAGTCGAACGAATGAACAGCATCGGACACATTAAGGAATCGAGTTACCCACTCTGGACATCTAACCCAGTCCTGGTAAAAAATAAAAACGGGAAGTGGAGGATGTGTGTGGACTTTACCGACCTCAATCGAGCATGCCCGAAGGATCCCTTCCCAATGCCGAGGATCGACCAATTGGCGGACTCAACGTCAGGAAATAGACTGCTGTCATTCATGGACGCATATGCGGGCTACAACCAAATCAAGTTGCACCCAGCGGATCAGGAAAGCACAACATTTATAACAGGCTGGGGCTTGTATTGCTACAAAGTCATGTCGTTCGGACTAAAAAACGCTAGAGCAACTTATCAGAGGTTGGTTAACAAAACCTTTTATGGTCAAATAGGGCGGAACATGGAAGTTTACATCGATGACATGTTAGTGAAGAGCGGCGCGAACGAGCAACACCTAGCCGATCTGAAGGAAACTTTCGACAACCTCAGAGGTATAAATCTCAAGCTTAACCCGGAAAAATGTGCCTTCGGGGTAACGTCGGGTAAGTTCTTGGGTTTCTTTGTTAGCGAAAAGGGAATTGAGGCCGACCCGACTCAACTCCAAGCTCTTACCGACATGACTCCGCCTTATCTCTCATTCATCTGACAAGTGCGCTCCGTTTTTTCAGGTCCTGAGAAATGCAAAGAATTTTGTTTGGATATCGGATTGTAGTGCGGCCTTTTTAGGAATCAAGGCCTATCTGTCATCCCCAAACCTTCTAATAAATCCTCTGACAGGCGAGACTCTTTTTCTTTACATAGCGGTCTCAGATTTTGCAGTGAATGCGGCATTGATCAGCGAGTCAGGAGCGGCCCCTAAAGCGGTATACTTCGTAAGAAAAATCTTACTGCAAGTAGAAACACGGTATTTGAGGCTGGAGAAAATGGCCTTGGCATTAGTAACCGCGATACGAAAAATGCGGCCATATTTTCAGGCGCACCCTATCGTCGTCCGCACCTCATTTCCCCTCAAGTACGTTCTTCAGCGCCCGGACATGTCAGGGAGAATGTCTAAATGGTCGGTTGAGTTGGGTAATTTCGACATCAATTTCGAGCCGCGGACGGCCATTAAAGGCCAAGTTCTGGCTGACTTCATAGTGGAATTCCATTCCGACCGCCCAGACCCTGACGCACCGTCTGGGGAAGCCGAACCAAATGAATGGACCATCCGCACCGACGGGGGGTCGAACGTAAATGGCTGCGGAGCGGGCGTACATATAGTCACCCCCACACGCAGAAGTATGCATCAGACCTTCCGATTTGGCTTTCCCACTTCTAACAACGAAACCGAATATGAGGCCGCCCTGGCCGGTTTACGATTAGCACAGAAATGTGGAGCTACGCATGTACGTCTTGTTAGTGATTCCCAACTTTTGATAAATCAAGCCTCGGGAGCCTCGGAAGCCAGAAAAGAACACCTGGTTCAGTACTTAGCCGCATTAAGGGTGTTAGCCGCATCATTCGCTAAGGTTACATATGAACATGTCCCAAGAACCGAAAATATGGTAGCCGACTCTCTAGCGTCGGCCTCTTGCTCAAACAATTTCCCCTGGATAACTGAACAAGAAAACCCGTCGATCATAAAAAGGAAAAAGCTGGATAATCGACCCGAAATCGCTTGTCAGATGTCTTCGGTAACTATTTTGGATTGGCGACGGGATATTATAGCTTTTCTAGCCGAAGGTGCATTGCCTGACGATGGCGCGTAGGCCCGAAAGGTGCGCAATAAGGCCCGAGGCTACGTTTTGTTGGGCGACGTGTTATATAAAAAATCGTTCAGCCGACCCTTACTGAGGTGCTTAGGGGTAAATGAGTCACAAATCATTGTGTCCGAGTTACACAACGGGGAGGGCGCGGCCCACTGTGGTTACAAGGCCCTGATAAGGAGAATTTTTCTCGCCGGGTTTTATTGGCCAACGATAACGGCAGATGCTCAGCAAATAGTAAAAACCTGCGACACTTGTCAAAGATTCGCAAACGCAATAAACGTGCCCGCGGCCCCTTTAGAGTCTATATCTGAAGGATTACCCTTTGACCGATGGGGAAAATATCTTGTAGGGCCACTACTGATGGCGTCTGGTGGGAGACAAACGATCGTGGTGACCGAGATTACTTTTCCAAATGGATTGAAGCCGAACCATTATCCGCCACCAAGACTAAGGACATTGTCAGGTTTATTTGGTCCAATATCTGCTGTCGGTTCGGAGTACCCCAAAAGCTCACCATGGATAACGGACCCCAGTTCGATAGCAAAGAGATGAAATCTTTTTGCACAACTCATAAGATTAGGCAATGTTTTTCTGCCCCATTCCACCCTCAAGCGAACGGGCAAGTAGAAGTCACCAACTGGACAATTCTCGACGGACTCAAGAAGAACCTCGAAGGAAAGGCTGGCAAATGGCCAGACTATTTGCAGGAAGTATTGTGGGCTTACCGAACAACACCTCGAACGACGACTAAAGAATCACCTTATGCTCTGGTATATGGCATGGACGCGGTCACTCCGGCAGAATCAATTTTCCCATCTTTCAGGATCGGTACCTATGACAAAAATGCAAATGAGAGTAACAGACAGTTAGCCCTCGACCTCATAGAAGAAAAACGGAACCGTGCTCATTTAAATTATTTACATTATCAGACTTTAATGAGGAGTCGGTATGCGACCAAAGTTCGTCGGCGGGAATTCAAAGTCGGTGATAGGTTCTGAGACGAGTTTTTCTGCATACCAAAGATAAAAGCCTCGATAAACTCGCCCCAAACTGGGAAGGGCCATACGAAGTGATAGAGAAAGTCAAGAGCGGGACATACCGTTTGCAAGACAAGCTCAGGCGTTCATTAAGGCTACCATGGAACATTGAACATTTGAAATTGTATTTGGATTAATTTCGCATTTTGTAAACTTTTGTGTATTATTTGTGTACAAATCTTTTGGGTCGGGGATGCACTCTTTCCTACCTCGGTGGCGCGAGAAGTTTTTAATGAGGTATCGATAGCACCGACCCCTTTAATCGAAAAAATTTTGCATTTCCATTTTTGAAGTGTTACAGACGACTCTGTCAGTTGACGAGTTGATCGACGACTCTTTTAAATAATCTTGACTGCTTTACAGAACCTTCGCAGGTTTTTCAGTGTACAAACTGATCTACATCTTAAATTCCCGACCCTACGGGAAAATTTTCAATTTTATATTGATCAACAAAACCTTCATAGGTTTTTCAATGTACAAACTGATCTACATCTTAAATTCCCGACCCTACGGAAAAAATTTCAATTTTACATTGATCAACAGAACCTTCATAGGTTTTTCAGTGTATAAACTGATCTACATCTTAAATTCCCGACCCTATGAGACAATTTTCAATTTTACATTGATCAACAGAACCTTCATAGGTTTTTCATTGTACAAACTGATCTACATCTTAAATTCCCGACCCTACGGGATAATTTTCAATTTTATATTGATCAACAGAACCTTCATGGGTTTTTCAGTGTTCAAAACTGATCTACATCTTAAATTCCCGATCCTACGGGAAAATTTTCAAGTTATATTTGACCAACAGAACCTTCATGGGTTTTTTAGCGACCGAACTGACTACATCTTAAAGTTCTGACCCTCACATGGATTTATAAAACCAGAATCAAATGCGACGTTCGTAAAAAACATAAGTAGGAATAAAATACTGATTGTCTTGAAACTTCGTTTACAGAGAAGGTTTACAGGGGATCCTACAGTCCCCGCACTTACAAATTTTAAACAACAAAAAAATAAACAAAAACAAAAAACATCGGGTAGCAGGCATCTTTTTCCTCCGACTCAGTGTCATCTGAATCGTCGTCTTCACAAACAACGTCAGAAGGGCGGTCGTCTTCCGGAACGTCCAACCACATCGACCCGAGGGGAAGGTCAGGGAAGCGATGATGAAACGTCAGCACGTATGAGGCCTTGGCTTCGGCCGTTTCTTTCTCCATCCACTTTTTGCATTTTTCAGCACAAAGGGTGTTAGTCTGTTTCAGGTTAGTGATCTCCTGCACCAAACCCGCGGCACGATCCTCCCCGGCCTTCCCGACCTGCTCCAAGGCTCCTTCAGTCTCCTTGAGCCGCCCCTCTGCCAGTTCTTGAGCCGCTTTAGCCTTCCGCATCTCTTATTCCAAACTGGCAACTTTCGCCTCCGCACCCGACAGCTTCTGGCCCAGTTCCCCTGCCCGGCGCTCTTTCAGGGCCAAAGGAACAAGCATATTGTACAAATAAAGGGTTAGTCCGTCAATTATCCGGAACAGAAAAGTATGCAGACTCCTGGGCACAGACAGCACCGGAAGCTTCGTACCACTCGATGACGCCACCGCGTTTTTAGAAGCCTTTGAGGGGCTGGCTTCGTCAGGGATGACCACTACGGGGTTCGGCCATCGAACCATCCTTAGCCCCCCCTCCCCCCGTAATGGCCAAACAGCTCCGGGATGGTAGCATTGTCGGCATCCCCAACACCCGCGGTCGACCCGCTTTCTTTTCTTGAGCGTCTAGGCCTTTTAGCCTGAGCCCCCTCTGCGTCGGCCTTCCCCTTCCGCTTCTGCGCCAGCTCATGGGTCTGATCGGCCTCGCCACCCTCAGCAGCAGCTTCATCCTGGTGAACCTCCGCACCCGCCTCCTCAGCCCCGGCATTGTCTTCCTCGACATCATCGTCTGATTTTGGGCGCTTGCTAGGCGCCTTGTTGCGCTTCGTGAGAAATATGTGGGCATCGGGGGCATCCGTCTTTGCGATCAAGTCCTCCATAATCGGGGGCTCACGCAGCTGTTCAATAGTGAGCACCTCTGACAAGCAACGCCAGATGTTACTCATGATCAGGTTGGTGTTTTTAAAGGCCCGATGCATTGCCCGACCCCAGTGCTTCTTGTCATAGTTCTTCAATACTTGGAAGGTGACTTTGCCCAATTTGAACTAGTCCTTCTTCAGCCCCTGAAACGAATTCCTTCGATACTACACAAATGATCGGTTCGATAAAAAAAATGAAGCTTACCATTGGGAACCCAGGTCCGCAGCAGTTGCTTCAGATTCTCCTTACTATAAGGGCGTCCATTTTCCCAGCAGCCGCTAAGGAAGACGAAGCGGTGTTTCCAACCCTTGTCGCCGTCAAGAAAGTCATTTACTATCTTCTATGTATTTTCCAGATAAGAATAGAAGAAAGGGGACTTGGGAGATTTCGACAGCCCGGGCATGGCTATGTACTCCTCCATGGGCATGACCCGACCCGAAAGGCGCGAGGCCATTATGCAAGACATCAGCATGTACCATGCATTGGGCGTCAGCTGAGAGGGGCAGATTTTTAGAGTTCTAAAATACAGAGAAATCTCAGGATCCAAGGGGAACCTAAGGCCCTAGTTGAACAGCTCGGTAAAAATCACCATTTCTCGTGACCAAACATGCACGGGAGTCTCCCCAGGAACGGGAAACCGAACGGTAATGCACTCCGGAATGCCCCAACGGATCAACAACTCTTCTTGCTCGGCAGTAGGGAAGTAAAGTTACTTGCCCTAAAAAAGAGAGATAACATTGTTCTCGGGCAACTAGCGATGATATGTGGTGGTTATGACCGCCTCTATCTCCTCGGGAAGCGGCTCCTCGGGAGGGGCAGCGAGATTGCCAGCAGCAGCAATAACGTCTTCTGCGGGCAGAACATCCACCTCTGATTCTTCGGTATTTACTACCGGAATTTTGTCAGAACTAAGGGCGCTGGCGGCGCATGGGTCGGATGGTCGAACAAGAGGGTCCGTAGGGCCAGAACTGCTGCCAGTTTGGGCCAGATGAGCCTCTTTTTGTTGTTGACGAGCGCGTTCGGGATCCAGTTCTGCAGGTGTCAGTGGTCGTTGATTAAGACCTAAAAAAGTCACAGCAGTGTTAGTACTGGTTTGGTATCCTCGTATGGAGGGAGTAAGCTGAACCATCTCAGGAGAATTACCTCTCGCGGGAGAAGTTGGAGAGCTGGTTTCTCCCATAGAAATAAATTTGGCTTTGCCGCGACGTCGGGGCGGAAAAGGGGGCGGAGCAGCGTAAGAATTGAGTGATGAAGGCGTCAGACGGTTTAATTGAGCAGTTGGGGAGTGTGGAGAGCTACTGCTAGAAGGAATGACAATGGGCTTTGGGGTCCGAGTACCGGATGGTTCGGGCAAGGTAAAAGACTCGGCGGGGATCGGATCAGCAAGAACCGGGCCGTGGGGCTGCGGTACAGGCTTGAATGGCTTGGTGTCAGAACTCCAAATTAATCCCGCACGTCGGTATTCTTTAGCACGGTCACCAATGCTAGCCCAATCTACAAATCTGAACACCGGTTCTTTCTTCTTTTGGGGTTTTGGTTTCTGCTTCGGGTACCTGTGTCTCATAAAACAAGCTCTCTCTCTAGAAAAATCTGGACAACACTTTCTCTCTCTAGAACGCCTCTGAGAGTAATTTGTATTTGTGAGGTATTTATAGGCAGCCCCACCTAGCCGTTGCATGTACGGGGAAGTCCAAGCGACGAAAAGCAGCGGGAAGTCGAAAGGACTCCTTAAGAGACTGTGCTGACAAGCACGCTTCGAGTTAGCAGTCAACACGTGTCGTTTTTCTTCTGACACGCACGCTAAACCTATACTAGCCAGCTCAGACGAAGACACTAGATGGGCCACTTTAACCCGATTCATCCCTCAAAGCCGGATTACCGGCCTGGGCCCATGGAAAAACTGCCAAGAGGGGTCGGAAGCAGACCCAAGGTGACTCATAAACAACGTCGGGGCTAAATTTAGTTGGAAGAAAGTGTCCAAGCCCGGTTGCCTAATAAGACTTAGAAGGTCGGACAATAGTTGGAAGAAAGTCTCCACGCCCGATCGCTTAATAGAAACATTGAGGGTTGGACACACTGGAAAGAAAGGGTCTGGTCCGGGTAGACCAGTCATCAGTGCAGAGGGTAAGTGACAATGGCGTTCCGAGTTGATTCTTTTACGAGTCTTCGTTCCCGTTGCTCTCGAAGACTGGGGGGGCTACTGATAAGGGAATAATTCGCCAGAATTAATAATAAGGAGTTAATTGTGAATAAAAGGAAATTAATGTGACTGTAATAGCATTTGTCGCTTATTAGAGGATAATTTGTAAACAAAGTTTTTGATGAAGGACCAAAAGAGAAATAAAACAAGCCCACCAAGGACATTAATGGGTCCACCCTTCCTTACTATAAAAGGAGACCCATTATTCTTGGTAGGTGGGACATTCTCCAATATAATATTCTCTTTCTACTTTCTCTCTCTACATTCTCACTCTAGTCACATCAGGTCCAAGATCCAATATTCTTCTTAGTCATTTATTCTCTCATCAATAGTAACATTAAGTATATCAAAGATCATCATGTCGATGTAGCAAAGAATTTTTAAGAGCAAGATCTATGTCAACCAAACCTCCCTCGACTATTATCTTTCTTTGAGGAACGACCTATAAGTCGTAGTAGATTTGTTGGAGTCTGATGACCAATGGAATATGCGATTTGTATTTATTCAGAGAGCATGAGGGAAAAGAGTTTATATTAGTCCGAGCAACACAAAACTTGTTAAGAATTTATGAAGATGCAACCGTAAGGGTCCCAATACTTCGGATCATCCCTAACTTTGAAACCCTTCCTACTATGAATGAACCTTATAGTGAATCCTTCTTCATTATCTGTTTTCACTAACTTTTCATCCATATTCCTACATAGTATAAGAATTTTTTGAAGGAAGACCCCAAACCGAATAAATAATAGCTTAACTAACTAAGTGATTGGGTCGAAATCAACTAGGATCATAAATTTCACAAGTGTTTCACTACTAATAACCTGATCAACTAAAAATTCTAGGATATAAAGAAGTATCTAACTCTTCAGGAAAAGAACAAGGTTGATGAGGTTTATATTTTAAGATCCTTGAAGTTGCGTTATAGAAAATAAGAAGTTTGAATCCCATAGAAACAAAGCAAAGCAAAATGAAACCTTTGAGGCTGCTGACAATGTCACCCTTTAAGACGACAGTTTGAAGTGGATTGAGAAAGGTAAAATGAATAATATTTTCTTCCTAAATAACTCTCAAAAGGAAAAATTGAGAAAAAATCAGAGTGGGTTGAAAAGACGGAAGGTCATACCAAGTCATTGGCAAGTCGAAGTTCCCAAGGTTTGGTTGTGAAGTCCGAGCTCAAAGGGAGCACACTACTAGTCATAGCTGAATTCAAGATCTTCCCAAGGTTGAAGCTCAATATGCAGATTATATGAGTCCCACTCTCGCGGTCACTCACCGATCCATCCTCGATACAGTCGATTGGCATATAGTTATACATAACAAGTTAATTTTTTAATGTTATTACTTTTTGGGGTTCTTATGATTTTTATTTTCTCTAACTCTTATGGTATTCATACAGACTTCAAATAATATGTAGGTCATGATGCAAAGATTTTATTGGAGTATGGAGCCAAGTTCCTCGATTTTAACGACTTGATGAAGAAGCCCATCAAACGCATGACTGATGGGGAAGAGGCTAAGAACTCGAGGTGGCATACAGAGAAGACTATGCTAGAGTGCAAGAAGTTCTATCTCTAAAATTACGAAAAATAAGAGAAGATAATCGTTGGTATACGAAAGAATGTGGATGGCATGAATGATAAGTTTGGCACGCTAAAGTTGAACAACAAGGTAGCCAAAGCAAAATATAGTTAGGATTTGAAAGACTTCATCGCAGCTGCCTCATAAAAAAGGAACGAGATTCGGGGGAAAATGGTCTTGAGCTTCCATCAGAATTTTCTCGAGTTCAAATAAAAGTAGGATGTGGAGATCAAAGAAAATGAATAATGTACCAAGATTCCCACTCATAAGTACTCCGTCGGTCTGGACTATCTGGCCGATGTTTCTGCCATAACCATCATTCCGGATACTAAATTTACTCCCCCGACGAACAAATATGATCTTGTTGCTACTCATAGGGTTACTCAATTTAAGACTCCCACCTCAGACAACAAGTAACCATTTTCTCTTTTGTTTATTTATTCAGCCCAAGAATAAACAAAACTTCACTTCGAGGATCACAAATTTTCGCTTCAGGTATGAAACCATGCCCTGACCAACATGCCTTTGAGACTTTTATAAGACATATCATTCAAATATTATCACTAACTTTGACCACTTGATCTCCCTTGACTAACATATGTTGGATACTTGTAGAAGGATAATAGTTCATAATTATCAATTCACTTCGAGCTCGATGATCTACATTGACCAAAATTTGTTGGAACTTTTTATAAGGAGAATGGTCCAAACTAAGCGTGCATATTTAGCAGTTTCAAACATATTTTATGTCAAAAGCTTCATTAACATGCTGACTGTGTAAGCACCTCATTAATATCTTCATGTGATACAAAGGTTGGAAAGAGTATGCCATTGGACATTTCATAATTTTTAAATACTTTAGTATAAATATAAACTATAAAAAATAAATAGAAATTTACAAGATTCAAATTGAGGTGTTCAATGTTCCATAGGCGCTGAAGTTTCATCCCATATTCATCCACTAGCTTATAAGTTTAAGCCTTAAATTTCTCCACCATGGTATAAGGGCCTTACGAGTTTGGACCAATCTTAACGAGTGTCTGATCTTTGGTTTGAAAGAACAATATTCTTAAGAGCTTATCCATCACCTTGAAGTCATGTTTTGGAACTTTAGAAGCGTATCTACTTTTCATGAGGATTTGTTAATGTTGGAATCACATGTGTACCTTTGTTCTTTTCTTTTCTATAAAATTCAACTCGGTCCTCCTTCCCTCTTCATTTCCCTCTTTTGAGTAACTGGAAACCTTATAGGATGATAGAGAAATTTCTATTGGGATTACTTCATACATAACATAAACAAGAGTGAAAGGTGTTTCACCTGTGGTGGTTCGATGAGTTTTCCTCAAAGCCCATAGAAATTTTTGAAAATAATTTGGCCATTTCTTGATGACATTTGACATATTATTTTTAAGTCCTTTTAAGATGCTTCGGTTTGTGACTTCTACATATCCATTTGACTGAGTGTAAAAAGGGGTAGAGAATGTTGCTTTATTCATATGGTCCACCAGAAAGTATCTATCTCCGTAATTTTGGAACCGAAGACCATTGTCTGTGATGATCGACATAAGAATCTGAAACTGTGACAGATGTTAGTCATAATGAAGTTAATGATGTTCTTGATAGTTATCTTAAAGAGTGGTTGGGCCTCTCCCCACTTCCAAAATAGTCCACAACAATAATGATATGCTTGCCGTCTTCTAAAGCGATGGGTAAGGGGTGACCAAGTCAATGCCGTATCTGTCAAAAGATAGAACATCAGCGATCAACCCAAGTAATATGACAAGGAAATAAATTGTATTAGCGAACTGTTTCCAATGATAACACTATTTCACTAAATATTTAGCGTACGATAGTATGGTAGACTAAAAGAACCATGCGAGCAAAACATTTAGGCTAAAGAATCGGCTTGGAAAGTTTCAGCCATAAATACTTGTTTGAAGTTGATATTCCCGAAGAGTTGTGTACGAGCTTTTATTACCTTGAGACATGACCAGATGATCCTTGTATTCTTCAGTGTGCCTGTAGTATAGTTTATTTGAAGTTGAGAATCACTAACAAAACACACTTTATTCACCTCACAAGTATGAGCCGAACAAGGCCCCAACATTTTTGTCTCATACTCAACTTCATTATTTAATGTCTGGAAACTAAAATGAAATACTTAATTTATTTCTTTTCTGGAAAGGTCAATGAGATGGACACCAGCCCCACAACCTGAGATGTTTGAACATTGTCAGTTCATATTAACCACTTCGGCCTTGTAGCTTCGGCTAATAGGCCGGGCATCTTGGCATAGAATTATATGAGAAAAATATGCCAAACCGTGAACTTTAATAGTAGGCTCATAGGTGATATCAAAGTCTCTCAATTTCACCAAACGCCGGATTAACGTTTTTTATATATCTAGCTTTTTCAGAATGTTTTGGAGCATAAAAGATATTTGAACCACAACAGAGTGGCCACTGAAGTACAATATAATATTCTTTGATGCAAAAATAAATATTAGAGCTAATTTCTCCAATTATAAGTATCATGTCTCTGTTGAGAGAAAACTTTTGCTCACATAGTAGACCCGTCTAGGACATCATCATTTTTCTCTAGTCAAAACCTCGCATACAACATGTTTGGATATGGCTAAGTAGAGATATAACTTCTCTCATGGGATTGTCTTATATTAGGTCTTCGAAGAGGCAATTTGCCATTTTATCTTACCAAATGATTCATCACATTGATTAGTCTACTGGAATGTTTTAGCTATTTTAGCACTTGAAATAATGGGGTGGACTTGTTCGAAGATCGAGAGATGGACCTTTTCAATACTGTAAGTCTGTCGGTCAATATCTGAACCTTCTTGAGGGTTTGAGGTGGTTTCATGGTGGCCAAAGCCTCTAATTGTGTTGAATCAATCTTGATTCCCTTTTTATTATACATGTACCCAAGAAAGGTTTCAGACCTAACCCCAAATATGAACTTATCCAGGCTGAATTTCAGGTTGATAACTCTAAGATAATCTCGATGCCCTTTTTATTAACCATGTACCCAAGAAAGGTTTCAGACCTAACCCCAAATGTGCATTTCTCAAGGTTGAATTTTAGGTTGATAACTCTAAAATTTTAGAAATATTTCCATAAGATGGAAGATATGCCTCGAGTCCTCCCTTCTTTTTACAAGAATATGATCAATATAAACCTCAATATTTCTTATGATCTATGGGGCAAATGCATTTTGCGAGGGAGTTGCGATTTCGGCCATAAGTTATTGTCTCTACTTCTTAAAAAAACGTTTTAAGAGAGAGTATAATCAAGATGGTTTTCTGGTCCTTCTTGCACACCTTCACTCCACGGGGTAAGAGATATACATGATCATTCTTCAGCAACCATTGAACTTTAGATTTTTCCGAAAGTGATAGAGTGCAACTATTAAAGGTATGGTGTAGATGAAGCTTTCAGGTATTAGCTTGAATATCACTCCCATTATGGTCGCGACTGATAAGTTCATGTTTGGCTCACTAGAATCTCTTAGATAGTTATTATAGAGAGACAAAAACTACTAGAGATAGCGAATATTAAATGCAAAAAATGATTCTTCACTCATTTTCTAGTGGAATGACAAGTTATATTTATAGCAACCGATGTGGAGCTCTGAGCTTCATTGATCCGCACATACAAAGAATTCCTTATTAGGTTGTGGTCAACAAACAATCAATATAACTAAATCACACCTAAAATAATTGATATATTTTATTTTATTTTCTATATAATGCTTATGGTTTTAGTCAAACGATAATATAGCTTATATTAAAAGGATAAGAAACCGCTATGAGAAAAATAATAATTTTTATTATTCATATGACCTGCATAATTATCACTACATGTCTTGTGAAAACCCTCATTATTAAAATTTCTTGCGAAGTGTTGTTTTGGTCTTGTGAAATGTTCTTTTTTTCCTAGTAAACTATGAAATATGACAAAAAAAAATCATATAAAATTGGTATTTTTTTATAATCGTAGTAAAAAATTCATGAATAGAATAACAAAACACTACCAGAATTATTGTTAAAAATATTTTATAATCATTTTCAGAAAAATATTTATACATCATTTTATATTGGTTCAATGAGTTTATTATCATTTCTCGGCCTTAATTTTTATTAGACCTTTAAAATCAATTATCCTATGCGAGAGAATAATAGAACTTTTGTGACATTGTTATATAGTTATTTATAAATCTAATTTATTTAATAAAATCAAATGGTTACCTTTTATTAACTGTATTATAATATATAATGATTTGGATATTATAAATATGCCAAAACATTCTAATTTATGATATCAAAATAGTAGTTTATTAATAAATATCGACAAAATAAAAATACATAAGAAAATTAAATTGTTTTTTAAAAATAAAGTAACTATTTTTTTAAAGTTAAAAATTTATTAAAAATAATAATTTAGACCCAAGCAAAAAATGTGCTTACATACTGATCATACAATTGACAAAGGAAGATGAATACAAATTAAGCGGCACCAAAACTTGCATGAAAAGAATGAGACTAGCTTCGATATGAGTTTCTAAGGAAAACGCATTACTCGCAATCGAGGCTTCTCAAATACACAAATTTGAAAATCTCAAAGGTCTGAAAGTTGTTGCTCGAGCTCACAAAATCTACCCTAAAGAGCTCAAAGAAGGCCTGGTAGTTTCATCAAGATAAATGAGATAAGCCTAGATGCAGACACCAACAACTGAGAGGAAAATCATCAATGAAAAACATAGCTGGAGGAATTCATCAAGGATCAGGCTCGATTACGGCATAAACCTTCTTTAAACATCAACATTCAATCCTCAATACATGGATGAGTTTACTAATAAAAATACTATAAGGCGCAAAACACAATTGACACTGGAGGACTAAGGGATGGGAAATGAGCTAAAGCTTGGATCACCAGAGAGGAACCTAAAAAAGATAGATAATCTATACAAATGTTTGTCAAGGGAGTTGCATCAACATTGATAACAACAAGAATGATAAGAAGGTAAGCAATAATTAAGCTTCGAAAAAGTAAGCATTCATTCAGATCTTAAGTATTCTCGACTTAAACTCTCGGAAAAGGTAACTGCTTCTAACTGATCAGGAGACTGAAAGTTGGGATGGTATATTTTCATCTTACATTTCAGAGTCCACATTGGGAGCCAATCATCTGCATGGTTCCGTTCTCTGAAAATGTAATGAAGGATCATAGTATGGGATATTAAGGTTCTAATGCAATTAAGAAAAAACTCCAACGACGAATGGTAATGGCCAGAAGAAATGAGAGATAGTAAAATCTCATAGTCTGTTCCAATATATACATTACTTAAACCTTTAATCTTCCAGATTTAAAGACCATTGTGGAAGGCTATGGATTCATCTTTGATGGGGGAAAACTTGTCGTAGAGATTACTATAGCCATGGAGGATTGTGTCATTACTATCATGAATAAGAATGACACCACTAGATTCACCAAAAGCAAGATAACAAGTATCTGTGTTGAGCTTGCATCGACCAGGAAGAGGAGGAATCCATCAAAGGTGAGAAATTTTCTTCTTATTTTAAGATGATTGAAGCATCTCATGATAGTAGTTGCATTTTCAATACTTTTCCAATGTTTGTGCTTAAAAAGGTTATATTGATCCAAACTAGATATAATATGCTTTATGTAGTTTATGGATAATATAAAAAAGAAATAAGTTGCTTTGAATTTAACTTTATTCCTTGTGTGTCATATAACCCAGTTGATAATAGCTGAAAGAATTGATCTGATATGAACTTTGTTTGGAGATAACCAAAACTAGCTTCTAGTCATATGATTTGTAGTTATGAATTTGCTTATTTTGCTCTTGAAAACATCTGCAAAATAGGATCAAATATTCCAAGCAAAGTTACAAGAAATAAATACATGATCAATAGCTTCTATGTTGTTACAGAAGTGACATTTTGAAACTAAGGTTATATACTTGGATTGCATAATAGAATCAAAATGAAGCTTGTTTTGTAAGATTCTTCATAGTAAAAAAAAGCACTTTCTCGGGGTATTTTGGTTTTATATCATTTCATATATAGTATATTTGTTGTGATTGACTCTAATGGTATGCATAACTTCCTTGATGTTGTAGATTCTGTCTTTAGAGAGCTACCACTAAATAACATCATCCACCTAATCACCAATACAAAACTTCAATATAAAGTTAATATTAGTGGAAGTAAATAAAGGGTTAAGCCTAGACATGTTCGAGGCGTTATTTTTCTAAAAATAATTGACTTTAGCATCAATGAACCAGCTGTTATTAGTGCCATCATCTAACTTGATAAGAAGAGGTTTGTCAAACCAATTATCAAGCTAGAAATCCACATTGTCTTTACCCAGCTTCCATATAATATGGCCTTCAGCAATATTCTTGATATTAGATAGCCTTGTCCATGTTTGAGAGCCTTTATTAGAGTAGTTGAGTTGGAGTGGATGATTATCTTTGCAGTAGATGATATGGAGAAGGTTAGCCCATAAAGAATTTTTCTCTCTGAACCTAACTCATAATTTGCAAGAATAGGCAGATTGAATATCACTAAGACTTCTCAAGTTGAGGACACCATTACTGAAATTTTTGCAATTAGCAAACCAGTTGGACTAGTGCAATTTGTTAGTGTCATTATAAGAATCACACAAGAATTTGTTAAGCATTTTTCGATCTTGGCAACGATAGTCTTAGGCAACCAACAACACTGCATCCAATAGATAGGAGTAGACATTAAAACAGTGTTATTAAGAGCTAGTCTACAACATAAATTAACTTCTTGCCCTTCCCATCTATTTAAAATAAAGTAACTAAAACAAATATAAAACTAAAAAATAAATAAAACCAAAAATAAATAAAAACATTTGTAATATTCTATCTAGGTAAGAGTCACTTAAGTTGTAAGTATAAATCGCATAGTTAAAAAGAGAAGATAAGAAAACTGAGGCTATATGATTTGGTTATTATTATTAATATTTTTTTAATAAAATGAGATATTTATTGAAATAATAATGTTTGAAATACAACGGCGGCACAATCAAATTAGGCGCAAAAAAGAAACCCTAGAATAGGAAGAGACAATCCTAAACTAAGGTTTAACAATCAAGAAACAACAACATTAAACACAAAAAACTTCAACTCTTAAACTTCCAAAGCTCCCCTTAAGACTTTAGCGAATCTTTACAAAAACCTTCCAAACGCAGCATCAAATGAGAAGATCAGCAACATGAACCATTAGCACCTAGACCTCAGACCCCCACAATCATCAGCAACCATACTCCATTACTTGAAGAGAATCAGCACTCTACAAACATGAAAGCACGCCAATCCGAAAGGAGAAACCAACAGCTTTCCAAACCTCAAGAACAAGATCAAATAATCAGGTATTAGAGTTAAGAAATGTATCCTAATCCAAGAGCTTCTAAGATTAATATGGCTTTAAGATCATTAGGAACCAATTCAGGAACAATACAATGATTAGATTTAGACTGTAAAGTAAACTTAGCAAGCCAATCCGCAACATGATTTTGCTTGCGAAAAATATGAGAAACAGTCATGCTACTGCTAATAAGCTTAAGAATACAATCTATGATAGGCCTAACATACCAGAAAGTATTTGCATTATAGTTATGGATCCAATTAACAACAGTAATAAAGTCAGACTCTATATCGACCAACTTCCAATTGTTAGCTTTACAAACCAGAAGACTATCAAGTATAGCCTTGATTTCAGCACAAAGAGGAGTAGTTTTACCATATAAAAAACTAACAGCCTTTACCAAGTTACCAACACTATCACGAAAAATAACCGAACCACTGGCTTCGCTATTATTAAGGCATGAAGCATCAATGTTCATTTTTAATCTACCTGAAGGAGGAAGAGTCCACTTAATATACATAGACCTATTAACAGATTTCAGGTGATTTACACAGCCTAATATCATAGCAGCTCTAGAATTATTAAGCCAATTATGCTTGTTAATAAGCTTCTTCATATCAAGAGTATGAATAACAGCATTAATCTGATTAATATTATGAATAACTTAGCTTTAATCTTAGCTAAGTTACTAGCTCTCCAAATATTGTGCAAAATAAAAAAAGGAATAATATTTCAATAATATTATTAGAAGAAATATGATTTGGTTATTTAATTCAAAAATATATAAGCCAAAATCATAATAGTAGATGACAACAGAATGAACTGAAGCTGACCATTTCAATTTAAATAAAGTAGAGATCTATTAGACCCAAAATATCCACATCCTTACGTTTGCAAGTTTACAATAGGGTACCTTTATAGTTGGCAAACCCAGAGATTCGTAAACTGTACATGTTCGTTTCATCATTCTATATAAACGTCACTTTGGTTAGTCCTTATTAATTATTACCCATCTCATTTTATATTCTCGGCTTTATAGTATTATTGTAACGCATCTGCTGGGATTCAATTAAGGCCGAAACAAACAACATAAATGTCTCACAAACTCACAAAAAGACGACAAACATTATGATTAACAACCTTGATTAAGACTAATTGTACCTTGATTAAGAGTAATTGTATTTTTTATTGGCAAAAGACCAAGCTACAAAAGTATATATTTATATTTCTATTGACATGAGAGATTCTTTTACAACTCATTTTGATTTAGAAACGATTGAAATATTTTATTATTGAAAAAAATTAAATTCAAATGTCAAAATTGACAAAATCTAGGTCAATGCTAGATGTCATACTCTGTATTTCCGAAACTACCATCGTATTAAGTATAGATCAAGTTGGATTATCGATAGCTATAGTGAGTGGAAACCATTTTTTGTCTTTTGACTACAAAACAACATACAACATGGACCTTTTAGATACAAACCAAAGCGTTACGGAATCAAACAAGTTTTACTTAAAACATATATTATTCTGATTACAAACAAATAATTTGTTGGGAAATCTATCGCAAGAGAACAATCAATTCTGTTTAATAAAAATCACGGAAATAAAAAAAATGTTTTTTAAAAAATCTAAAACATACGCCATAATATTGAATGTAGTTTGAATTATAAAATTAATTACATCTACGAATAAATGATATTCTAATTTAAAAAAATAGAATCGTCATTTCATTTATCTCTTTCAAAATCTGGATTTTCTTTTATCTTGAAATGGTTCGTCTCGTCATTCAGACGTCCCTTCCTTTACAAAATCTTAAATTTTGCTTTCTAGTATTTATTTATAGATTCAAAAAAATCCATAATTTTCTTTGCTCCAATTAAATCTCATTAACCAATGACGGTAATAAAATTCTAATCATATAACTGAAAATATCATAAATAGAAAATCAAAATTAATTAGAAACCTATTTAAATATAAGTCTCAATTAAAAGAAACTCTAATTAATGGAAAACTTAATTAAATAGAAAACAATGCATTTGACACAATGCATTTGGCTCAATAGAAAATAAACATCACGCTCCCAAGGGTAGCCAAGTTGGTGGAGTAAGGCATGCTCGTGATCAAAGGTCATGAGTTCGAGTCGCTCATAAACGCTTTCTTGGTTGAGCCTGTCACCTTATGTGGTTTACCCTCTGGAGTTGGTTTGTAGGCTATTGCGTCAGATTGAGGGTTTACCCTGTGTGCATTCGTTGAGTAGCAGCTGCAAGTTTCCTCCTATATAAAAAACCATCACGTACTTGACTAAACTCGTCTATAGGCTGAACCAAACTTTTTTGCACCTAAGTCTTGACCACAAATTCGTCTTGAAAGAATCCAGCAGTTCTTCCCTATATTTGTTTTCGGTTTATCTATCTTTGACACATGTAGTCCTTCGGTAGTACATCTGTTGATAAATTACTTCTAGCTTACACCTAACAATTTCCCACATAGGTTTATAGTAGCTCCAACATCCGTTGCACCAAATGTTCTACTCTTTAGAGAACATCTCACATGAATCCCAGGCTTGCAAAAATCTCATGGAGTTTATGAGCTTTGAAATCGAAAATACCTTAGTTAGAGCATCCGAAGGATTTTTTTGCTAGTAATCTTAGCCACATTCACTTTCTTCTTCTCCACCACGTCTCGGATGAAGTGTAACTTGATATCTACGTGTTTAGTTCGCTCATGGAACTTCATATTATTCATTAAATAAATAACACCAGTGTTATCACAAAACATAACCACAATTTTCTCAACACCAATGAGTCCAGTCAATAATCTTTTCAGCCAAATAGCTTACGTAGCAGCCATATATTTGGTTTCTATAGATGACAAAGCAACGAACTTCTGTATACAAGACTTTCAGCTAACCACTCTTTAAAGCATAATAGACAGGTTACTTGAAGTAGACTTTATTGTGTGAATACAATCTACATAATCAGAGTTCCGATGTCATCTTAGCATTATATCAACCGTATTATTCTGATTATAATATAACATTTGCATTAGTTGAACAATCCAAGTATCTCATGAGCCACTTAAGTGCATACCAATGCAGTTTTCCCAGATTATACATGAATCTGCTCGAAGCACTTACGACATATGCAAGATCATGTCTTGTACAAAATTATAACATAAATAATACTACTAATAACATTGACATAAGATATATATATATATATATATATATATATATGATATACTTCTTATATGCAATTTCGGTCGATGCTTGAGTGACACTAAGTTTAAATTGGACATTGATGAGAGTTACAATCTCTTTGGCTTCAGACGTAGAGAACTTCCTTAGGATATTATATATATATTGTTGAGATAAGAATAAATACATATTCGACATATTATCCTGCTTTCAACTAATTAGTATGCAATCCACATATAACAATAATAAGACTTTTACTTCCATGTGTGTGTCCCCATTCTAATGGAAACCACTTTTCATAGCAGCTACGAACATACTTGATGGATCTCATAAAAAAATATCTTCTCTTCTACCGTCTCAACGACTATTTCAGCCCATAAAGTGGTATCTTCAATAAACACACATCACCTTCATTTCCTTCTTCAAACCCTTTTGGCTGGCACACGTAAATTGTTCTTTTCAAATGACCATGCGTGAATGCAGTATTAACATCTATTTGATCTAGTTCAAGATCAAATCTTACAATAATTGATAGTAGATTATTGGCGGATGTTTGTTTCACAAACAACAAAATATCTTCTTGAACTAAACATCTTACTTTTGTGTAAATCCCTTAGGTACTAGTATAACATTATATTTGGGAACTCAACACTAGGAATACATGACTTCCTCTAGAATATTCATTTACTCCTAACAAGCTTCTAACCCCTTAGTTGCTTCACAAGAATCCAAGTTAGTGAGAGATCTTAGTTCTTCCTTCATGGTCGTAAGCCACTCCTTTCTATAATTTCTTTTAATAATATCGTGATATTTTTCAGGTTAAAGAACATATCCTTATATTTCAATCGATAAAAAATAAACAATTATATTGGCAAACCCATATATTTACTATTGTTTGCTTGGTCTCTGTACTTTATTACCCTCAATTGATACTTGTCAAGATCATGTTGCTCTACATTCTCATCATCCAAAGGCTTGAAACACCAGACCCTCGAACATCTTCGGACTCATCCATTAGTTAAACTTTCTCTGTAAGAGTCGAAGCTAAACGCGGTTTAAAATAATGTTTAGTAGAAGTCTTGACAACTTCACTTTCTATATCAGACTCGTCATCAACTTCACTTTCTATATCAGACTCGTCATCAACTTCACATATCTTCTCGAGAGTACTATATTGAGTCACCATCGTATTTTTCAATGGTATGCTTTCTTCATTCAAAACTATATCTCTGCTTATCACAACTTATATTATTTTACTCATTCTACATAACCATGAACAAATATTTCAATGGTCCCGACTGCAGATTATTTTTCTTTACACGTACGTAGGTAGCACATCCAAATACTCTCAAATTTTACATCTTAGGTTTCTTTCCACTTTTCACATGTTGAGGATAAAGAAACTTAAGCTCCATAGATGGACTCATGTTGATGACATATGCAATCGTTGTCATTTTTTCACCTGGAAATTTCGGCCTATTCCAGTTATGAAGCATACACATAACCCTTTCCAACAAGGTTTGGTTCATTCTTTCAGCAAACCTATTTTGTTAGGAGGTCTCACTCATAGTTTGGTGTACAATAATACCAAACTTTGCACAATAACTAATGAACTCAGTGTTCATATATTTCAAGCAATTGTCAGTTTGAAGCTTCTTTAAAACCTTATTGATTTAGTTTTCTATTAATATCTTCACATACACAAAAGCAAACAAAATCTTCGTATTTGGTTTTAAAAATATAACTCATACTTTTCTAGAATAATCATCTACGAACAACATAAAACACCTTGCAAAACCTATGGTAGGTTCCCTTGTCGGACCCCAAAGACCTGAATGAACATAATAAAGCAGCTATTGGTTGTCTGGTTGCTAGGTGGAAACTTCACCTTCGTGCTCTTACCCAATACACAACTTTCACAAAAGCTTAGCATCTAAACCGTGGTACCATTTAACAGACCATATTTGCTTAGCTCACCAAATTTATTCTCACGTAAAATTTTCATCCGAAGATTCCACAACCTGGTAAAATATTTCACTACACTAGATATCCTCTACCACTATAGGCTTTCATAACAACAAAGGAGCTTTACAAGACCGTACATCTGCCATATCCATTCCTATAAGTAAACTTTTCATCATCTAACATCCTAATTGGAAAAAATGTTACTTTTAACTTCAAATATATACCTTACATTGTTAATCACTATCTTAAGTCACTTAGATAACTTGATCCGAATAGTTTAAATTTTGTATACATCACACGTTTTGTCATTGCTGAGGATGACCTTTCCACTATCAAGCATTCTCATAATTTTAAATCAATGTTTATTGGAAATAATGTGGAATAACGCATTGTAATCCAACATCCATTTATTTTGGTACCTGCAAGAGTAAGAACTCATTAATCCATCAATGTACTTAAAGTCATCATACAATATTCTAATATTTTTGGATTTGTTATTGTAATAGCTATTTCCCTTTCATTTATCTAGGAAGTTCCTACATATATGATTTTTCTTCTTGCATGGCCAATATATCACTTTAGAACTAGTCACAATCCTCTTGGACTTAAACCAAAAGTTTCATATACTTTTACTTGAATCTTTATTTCATAGTATGTCTTTCACACTCAGTCTGTGTCCTTCAGGTTCACCATTTATAATAATTTTATTTTCAAATAAGGGATTCTTTGTCCATCATAAGATATTTTTTGATATAGACAACAATATCCACAAAGTGTTCATACTCCTTCAATAAAGAGCTTAAGAGGATGTTTGCTTTGCCTTTTCCCTTTACATTTACACTAACTACATTCAAAACGAGCATGATTTTATTATAATATTATTGGTACCTTTGAACCTTTGTGTTACTATACATAGACAACATGTAATTTTGTTTCTTGAGATACAATATGTTTGCCAATGACTTCTTCATGTAAACCTCCTCCAATAGATTCCATATCCTCAACGTCCGAGGCTCTTCAGATACCTCACGCAACACTTCATCTCACAAGCTCAGTACGCGAGCAATATATGCTTCAAATATTAATACGACATCAAGCTGTGTAGATTTATTGTCGATAACAACAACTAATCCTTCATGTACTCAACCCGTAAAATTATTTAAGGCTAAACTTAATGGAACCCATATTGCGTGGCTTCCAGTTTTCAAACGAGATTTGTTTCTCCAACCATTAGATCGTTCATCGATCTAATCATATTTTGTTGTAGATCTATGCTCACCGTACCACTTGTTGGGAAATCGATCGTTCGAAGATAAAAAAAACTTCATACTTTGTGGAAACAACAAAATAAAATAAAAATTAAATAAAAACAAAAACACATTAGAAAATATTTAACATTATTCAGATTCATAACCCTACATCCACGAGCAACATATTTTACGTTTTTATTAAACGAAGAGGTTACAAAAATACTCTCCAAACACAACGAGCTCAATTAGTTTCTATTATAAAACTCTCACAGTTTACAAAGATGATGTGATTCACAAAACTCTTTATTCAATATTTATCTTTCGTATAGTTTGTCTCTCTAAAAATCTAGAGCTTTATCTTACTAGAAAGAATACACACTCATCTCACAATTCAATCTCCGCTCACGTCAATTATGTCACAAAACCCTGGATTTGTGTCTCTTTATCTATTTAAAGATTTTAAAGAAAACCCTAATTCTCCAACAAATGCTCCAAATTAAATATAATTGGTAAACGAGTACAATAAAGGGATAACATTAACATAAAAACACTCATAAATAGAAAATCCAAATTATTAATAAATCTAATTAAATAAAAAATTCAATAAATATGAAATCAAATTAATAGGAAAATAATTGAGTTAGAAAACACAATTAAATAGGAACTCTAACAAATAGAAGAATCAAAGTTCAATAGAGACCTTAAGCCTAACAACATCTAAAGTGGCATAAGTATCATTCATTGGACAACTTCATATCAAGACATCGACACCATGCATTCAGCTAAGTCTTTACATTTTTGGCTCAGGTATTCGACCCAATACAAAACAACCAACATGTGTTCGACAAAACTCACCTATAGGTTCCATCAGACATCTTTACACCTAATTCTTGGCCATAATTATGTCTTTGAGAAAATCCAACAGTTTCTGCTTATACATGTCTTTGGTTGGTCCTTCTTTGGTCCATTTAGTATTTCAGCAATACATCTGTTGACGAATAACTTCCAACCTATATCTAACATAATGATATAACAAAACCTTAAAAATATTTTTTAACCTTAATTTTAAATATGGTTTTCTTTTAAAAAGATACATAATATTCTATTTGGTAACATTTACTTTTAAAATTCTAAACTAATCTATTCAATTTCTAACTAAACTGTTTAATAAATTTTCTCTAAAGTTTTAAAACTTATATAAATGTTATTTCTTTTAATAATATATTTTTGATATTTTTATAAAAAAATCAATAAATATAAAAAATTCAATTTTTATTTGAAATATTATAATTATTATAAGCAACTTTAATTCCATTAGATCATTAATAAATTAATATTATGTTTTAGATGCACTAGAATTTTATATAAATTGTGGAATATTTGACTGTCACATATAATGATTAAGTTGTTGAGAAATTCAAGCTATGAACGATAAACTATAATTTCAAAATTCAAAATTTTATGGATTGCCAACATTTGATTTTTAAATATGTAAATAATTATATAATTTAGCTTTACAAATAATAAAATTTATAAAATTTAATATTATATTTTAAAAAAGATAACATTTTTTATATAGTATGACCACGTAATAATTTGTATACAAATGATAACATGTGATATTTATTTCAATTTAACATTAAAAACGGTTAACAAAATGGTAATCTAATACTTACACACAATATACATTGAACTCATTCCAATCAACAAAAAATAATTAAATCAATAATTTTAACGCTTTGATTTTCGCTTTATATTGTTAGTTTACATTAAATATTTTAGTGTACGAGATTTTATGCCATTAAAATTTTACAAGTAGCACCGAAGTCACATTAGACATAAATATAGTTTTCCCAAGCTTTTTTGAATAATTATTTGATTTTTTATCTCGACAAGTAAAAATTATATTGATATATTTATATGATTCAAGTTTTATTCAAAAACACATTTGAAGATTTTAGAATTTATAATATTTACAATATTATCATTGAATTTATATGATTAAGTTTTTCAGAATTTTAATGTTGCGTATTCAAATGATTTTAAATACGAGAACTTTATGAGGACTTTTTTTTATCAAAACACAAAAGGTGTATGCCAAAATTTACATTTTGAAGCGTTAACCGCGTAATATCAGGCTAATTAGCATGATATATACATACTTGGGACAACCCAATACTTTTTGTTGTCTGGATACCCAACGATAATTGTTTTTATTGTTATAGTTGCGCCTTCACTTTGGTAAAGACAATGCTTGCCTGAAGGACTTAAAATTTTATATATTTGAATAGTTATAAATTGTAACGTCAAATCTTGGCATTGCAATGATCATACTTTCCAATGGTGTAAGACATCATCATATTTTTAATATAATCTATATTAGAGTTGATCTCAATATCTTATATGTTTATCGTGTGATGACGTACAAATACTAACATATTTGTAAAGAAGGTGGTTTCTCCAGAATTCACAAGCACGTGATTTTATTTAAATTTAAATATACATTAACAATCCAAATATATTTTTGCATTGATATTTATTAGTAATTTATTAATTAAAATAGCTCGAAAATTCATCGTGTGTTGAGTTGTCTACATAAATAAATTTTAAATATATATTAACAATATAAATATATTGTTTGATTGATATTTATTAGTAATTTATTAATTAAAATAGTTTAAAAATTCATCATGTGTCTAGTTGTCTATATAAATCAATATTTAATAAAAGTTATATTAATTACATACTAGAGGTAAACACATTCATTTGATATAATTATCATAGCATGTTAAAAATTAATTTTAATGCTAAAGAGTATGGAAAAGTAGAATATATAAATACTTAAACAAATTTTAAACCACAAAATTTAGTTTATTGTGTCAAATTTTTTATTATAATAATAATTATGGTTTTTATATATTGTAATATATTTTATTGTTGTTATGTTATAATCTAATGAGACCAATTTAAGAGAATAGAAATGTAACCGATGAATCATGTAAAATCCATGATTTAGACTGTTGGAAACAATTTAACCGACAAAATAATATCGAGTAAAAGAGAACTTTTGTGAGAAAAACAACACCTAACCATGTAAGCATGATAATACTTCATAACGAGTCTTGTATATTTAATTGGGTTTGTTACTTAAATATACTAAATTTGTTAAGAATATTTTTACTCATATCGAGAAAGTTTTTGTCAAAGATTATATAGTTGAATATTTGATATATAAATTAACCATAATAAAATATAAGAGTAAGAAAGGATTCAAGAGAACATGCACATCATAGACATAGTTGTAATATTCCCTCAATTTAAATCTTTTAAGATCAAGCATAACAAAGATACCACTATTAGAATTCGTTTTATGTTTATTTTGTTAATTTTGTTTTATAATACTATACATGATTCTAAAACTTAAAAAATAGATCAACGATAAGCTAATGTCAAGCTTGTACATGAGGAGTATAAATTCAACACGATTACCAAATAGGCCAATATGGTGAACATCTTTAAAGTCAACAAGAGCAAATGTAAGAAGTGTTGGGATCTTCCTATGTGGGACTCCAATTATCAAAAATGGGCTAAGACCAAATAAGGGTAACACATAGGATTTTGGTTTCTGTAGAGATATTATTCTCTTGTCTCGTGCTTTATGTTGTCACAATTCTAGGTGCAATGTATTTTGGGAGAAAAAACAATTCGATGCAGAAATTTGTGCTTTCAATCGGATTGTCTTCTGTGGTCTGATCGATTTCAATTTTGGTGAGCATGCTCGTCTATTTGTCCTCTCCAATCTGACTAGAGGGATTTTGATTTGGAGTATTCTAAGTATATTTTTTATCAACTTTTTCTAGCTGCGTTTTTAGGGATATTTCAATGAGTTTTCTGATTTCAGTTCACTATCTTGTGTATTAGGGTTGTGTATGAAGTTGTCATACATTTTGTGGTGTATGATCTAGTTTTATCTAGAGAATAGTTTTGTAATCCGTCTTCTGATAGTGAATATTTGGTAAGACTCTGAAATCAGTCTCGTGGTTTTTACTTCCTACAATGGAAAGGTTTTCTACGTAAAAAGTGTTTACTTGGTATTTTGTTTGGGATCATTATAATGATATTTGATACAAGAGAGAATATTTTTTTTGTGCGTTTATTTCCTGACAAAGTGGTATCAGAGTGACTGGTTGTGTATTTGTCTTGTATCAAATATGGAGGTGAATACAAGCATAATGGTGACGGTGAATGGTTCAAATTATCATATATGGAAATCAAAGATGGATTATCTTATTTATGTTAAAGGTTTTCATTTACCAGTGTTCGGTGATGAAAAAACCTATAGATAAGTCTGATGCAGAATATATAATTATATATGGACAAGTTTATGACTTTATTCGGCAATGGATTGATGATAATATGTTGAATCATGTTGTAGAAGAAACAGATGAAAGGATTTTGTGAAGTAAACTTGAGGAGTTATATGCTTGGAAGACAGGAAACAGTGAGTTATTTTTATTCAAGCAGTTGACGTATTTGAGGTATCAAGATGGATCACCTCTTACAGATCACTTGAATACTTTTCAAGGCTTGATTAATCAGTTGGTTTCCATGGGTATCAAATTTTATGATGAGGTTTTGGCGTTATGGTTGCTTGGTTCACTGCCAAACTCGTGGGATACTTTTAGAATGTCTCTTTCTAATTCAGCTCCTGAAGGTAATATTTCAATGGCATTGGCTAAAAGTAGTGTACTGAATGAAGATATGAGAAGAAAAAAAGTTGGCTTCTCTTCACAGTCAGAAACTCTAGTATTTGAGAAACGTGGTAGAAATGAAAATGGCTGTAAACTAGAGGTAAAAGTAGAAGCAAAAGTTAGAACACGTCTAATAAATTTGCAGATTGGGAGTGTTACTACTGTCATGAGATCAGGAACACTAAGAAATTTTGTCCTAAGTTGAGAAAGAAGAACAATTTTGAGAAATCCAACAATGGTAAGGAAGAAAAGAACAAAGAGAAAAATTATGATGAAAGCGGTGATGAGAAACATGTTGTTGCGGTTTCAGAGAGTTACTGCATTGTTATTGATGATGTTGTTACGATTCTTGTGTCTGATGAAAGTGGTTAGGTAGTTGACAGTGGTGCTACAATTCATGCCACTCCTTTTAGAGAATTTTTCTCATCTTATACCTCTGGTGACTTTGGTTTTACAAAGATGGGAAATAATGATTCGTCTAAAATGGTTGGTATTGGTGATGTTTATCTGGAAACAAGTATGGATGCAAGATTGATTTTGAAGGGTGTTAAAAATATACCCGATTTTCAATTGAATTTGATATCTACAAGGAAGCTAGATGATGAAGACTATTGTCGTATTTTTGCGAATGGGCAGTGGAAACTTACTAAGGGCTTGTTAGTTATGGTAATAGAATATAAATGTTTTGCCCTCTACATCATGTCTGCAAGGGTGCCTGCTGAGAAAATCAATGTTGTTAATGATGAAGCAATGATTTATTTGTGGCATAAGAGACTCAGTCACATTAGCGAAAAAATGATTAGATATTCTAAGGAAGAAATAATGCATTTGTGGGATACATAAAGCTCATTTAAAAAAATGCATACATTGTTTGGCTGGAAAGCAGAATATAGTGTCTTTCAAGAGCTCGACTCCTTCAAAAAAACCAAATTTACTTGACTTGGTACATATTGATGTTTGTGGTCCTTTCAAAACCAAAGCACTTAGTAGCTGTCTATACTTTGTTACTTTTGTTGATGATCATTCCAGGAAAGTTTAGGCTTACACTTTGAAAACAAAAGATCAAGTGTTAGATGTCTTCAAACAGTTTCAAGCTTAAGTTGAGAGACAGAATGGGAAATGATTGAAGTGTATTAGAAGTGATAATGGGTGAGAATACATTGTTCATTTTGATGATTATTGTAGGCAGCAAGGTATTTGACATCAAAGGACACCTCCTAAGACCCCTTAGTTGAATGGCGTAGCTGAGAGACAAAACCGAATATTAATTGAAAGGGTGATATGTATTCTTTCACAATCACAACTCCTTAAATACTTGTGGGGTAAAGCTTTGAATACAGTGGTACATGTCTTGAATCTTAGTCCTTTCATACCTTTAGATGAAGATATCCCAAATAGAGTTTGGACATGCAAAGATATTTCTTATGATCATTTGTGTGTCTTTGGGTGCAAAGCTTATGTGCATATTCTTAAAAATAAGAGCTCTAAACTTAGTTCGAAGACAAGACAATGGGTATTCATTAGTATAGCCTTGATGAGTTTGGCTACAGATTTCATGATCCAATTAATAAGAAGCTTCTTAGGAGAAAAGATGTTGTGTTTATGAAAAATCAGATAGTTCATGATATTGATAAGAGTCAGTGTCTATGTCTTCGAATGAATTGGTAGATTTGGGGCATATTCTGCTTGCACATACCTACAAAAGTTGAATAAAATTTAAATGGTGACTCATCTGCTACAAGAGGTTCGCATATTTTTTATATTGATGATCCATCTGCTACAAGAGTTTGGCTACAGATTTCATGATCCAATTAATAATAAGCTTATTAGGAGAAGAGATGTTGTGTTTATGAAAAATGAGATAGTTCATGATATTGATAAGAGTCAGTGTCTATGTCTTCGAATGAATTAGTAGATTTGGGGCATATTCTGCTTGCACATACCTACAGAAGTTGAATAAAATTCAAATGGTGACTCATCTGATATAAGAGGTTCGCATATTTTTTATATTGATGATCATGATAATGATTTCGTAGATGAACAAGAGAATGAAGAAAAGGTTGAACAACCTAAATTTCTAACTCGAAGATCTACTAGAGATAGATAACCCTCTACTAGATATCCTCCTAATCAATATATTTTGTTAGTCGATGCAGGTGAACATGAGTGTTATGATAATGATGTTAGTGATGTATGTAAAAATCAACAGATTGAAGCAATGAATGAAGAGATGCAGTCACTTCATGAGAATCACACATTTGAGTTAGTAAAGCTACCTGAAGGAAGAAAAGCCTTGAGTAACAAGTGGGCGTATAGGTTGAAGCAAGATGATAGTTCTCTGTAACCTTGGTACAAAGAAAGATTGGTTGTCAAAAGCTTTGGTCAGAAAAAAGGGATTGATTTTGATGAAATATTTTCTCCAGTTGTAAAAATATCGTCTATTCGCGTGGTTCTATGCATTGCACCTAGTCTAGACTTGGAAATTAAGCAAATGAATGTATTAATAAAATTCTTGCATGGTGACTTGGAAGAAGAGATTTTTATGAAACAATCTGAAGGTTTTGTGGTTGAAAGAAACGAATATTATGTGTGCGGACTGAAAAATAGTTTATATGGCTTGAAGCAAACTCCGAGATAGTGGTATAAGAAGTTCATGACAGTTATGAGGGAGCAGGACTACAAGAAGACTTCTTTTGATAGTTTTGTATTTGTGAATAAATTTGTCGATACTCATTTTATTGTTCTCTTACTTTACCTGGATGATATGCTTATTGTTGGGAAGAATACTTCGCGGATTGATTCTTTGAAGAAACAGTTTAGGTAAGTATTTCACAATTAAAGATTTAGGCCCAATAAAGCAGATTCTTGGCATTCGAATTACTAGAGATAAAGATTTAAAGAATTTGTTCTTGCCACAAGAAAAATACATTGAGAAAATTATTCAGAGGTTAAGATGGACAAAGCTAAAGTGGCTAGCTCACCATTTTCCCGTCATTTTAAGTTAAGCAAGAAACAATGCCTTTCAACTATTGAAGAAAAGAGAAATATGGCTAATATTCCATATGCATCCGAAGTTGGATGTCTCATATATGCCATGGTATGTACACATCCTGACTTAGCTCATAGTATTTGTGTTGTGAGCAGATTTTTATCAAACTCAGGCAGAGAGCATTGGGAAGCCGTGAAATGGATTATGAGGTATCTAAGAGGAACCTCTAATATAAAGCTCAGTTTTGGGATCGAAAAACTTGATTTATTGGCTTATTTTGATTCATACTTGGCTGGAGATGTTGACACTCGCAAGTCTACTTCTAGATATTTGATTAACTTTTATGGGGGCACTGTTTCATTGAAATCGAGACTAAAAATGTGTGTTTCTCTTTCAAAGACATAAGCTGGATTTATTGTAGTGACATAAGCGAGTAAAGAGCTACTATGGATGAAGAAGTTCTTAAGAGAACTTGGATTTGAGAAACACAGATATATACTGTTATGTGATAATCAAAGTGTTATTCATCTCGTGAAGAATTCGTCGTTTCACTGAAAGTCGAAACATATTGATCTGATATATCATTGGATTCAATATATTCTTGATTCTAAACTAATGGAGGTTGATAAAGTTCATACAGATGATAATGGGTCTCACATGATGACAAAGGCATTGCATATGGGAAAGCTTGAACACTGTAGACTGATCGTCGGGATGACGAATCCTCCCACATAGTCGTGAGGGGGAGATTTGTTGGGATCTTCCTATGTGGGAGTTCAATTATCAAATGGACTAATTCCAAATAAGGGTAACACATAGGATTTTGGTTTCTCTATAAATATTATTCTCTTGTCTCGTGCTTTCTGTTGTCACAATTCTGGGTGTAGTGCAGTTTTGAGAGAAAAGAAAATTCAAGACAGAACTTTGTGCTTTCAATCAAACCGTCTTTCGTGGTTCGATCGACTTCAAATTTGGTGAGCAAGCTCTTCCATTTGTGCTCTCTAATATGACCAGAGGGATTTTGATTTGAAGTCTTATAAGTATTGGTGTGGATTATTTTTTACTGAGGGTAATTTTGTGAGGTGTTTTATGGTGTTTCAAAGGTATTTAATGTTTGGGTGTTTTGTAGTGAGAGATTTGAGCTGCTTGGTTGTATTAAATGTTCATTACCCTCATTAATGAAATTGGTTGGACATTTATACCCTTAATTATGGGCCACATGGGCTTTCGGGTCAAACTTATGAAACCGGGTCGAGTTCAAAAACCTATTAGTTTATTAAGCAGATTAGCAATTAGCTTAGTCAAAAGGTGATTAGCTTTTAATACTTTTGTCCAGTTTGGATGGTTCAGTGGATGTTTTTTGTCCGAATTTCCCCTGTCCGGTTTCTACAGTGAGTGGTGAAAATTTCCGGACTCATCAGTAGCCCATTTTTTAGGTTTTGTTCGAAGGCCTTTGGCAAGACCTAAAAAATCGCCTTTGGGCACTTGTGACATTTTTTGGACGGATTTAAAATTTAGTAAAGGACTTATCCGGACTGAAAAACTCCTCAGAAGTTCAAAGGTTTTGCCATGGATCGTGGGACACGTGTCACCTTCTGATTTTCCTCACCAGCTGTTTTTCTCCTAGAACGGCGCTCCCACTAATCCAAAAAATAACCTCTTTATTTAATGCCTGTGACGTCAGCGCCGTCTTCAATCATTACTTTCATCTTTTCGTATTTTCCTAGGTTTTTGGGTATCTTTTTGTCTCTTTAGTATAAATTACCTCATTTTTCATTGTTTTACCATCTTCATTAATCTTTCATTCCTTTACTTCAAAGCTTTCATCTCTCTTCTCAAAATCCTTTTGGTGTAAGTTTATGTTTACAACAAGAAACGCACTTGTAAAAAGTGGGTGACTTAATCTTTCGGAGTTAGAGAAAGCACAAAGAGTCGAGCGAGAAAGGCGCATTATTGCAGGTCTTCCAGTTTCTCCAATCGACAAGTCTGAAACACCAAACTCAGAGCATGATCGAGGTTCATCTTCTACTCGAAGTTCCAAACCCAAAAGGTTATTTCAACCAAGTCTTTCACCCATCTTCTCAGGCTCATCGGTTCAGGAGTCACAACCCACTGTCGAACGAGAAAAAGCTGTTACAAGCACAAAGAGACCCTCTCCGTTCATAGCCATGGGATCAGATGTTGATAATTCCCCAGAAAAGCTAACGTTTCAACGAAGAGGCCGCTTAGTAAAAAGCCAGGCTGTTGTTCCACAGTCTAAGTCTCCGAAATCAGGGCCCTCTAAGTCTGGGGCCAAGGATAAATATACAGGGTCAAAGGCACCCATTAAAGTTCCTAAGGACAAATCGTCTGGTCCGGAGGCTACCGGAACAAGCCTTCGAAATGAACTCTCCGGATCTGAGCCCCAGCCGTACACCAGACCACAAAGGGAAAGCGATGCTCAGCCATCCAGACAGCTTACTGAACCAACTACCAGCACTCCTCAACCAAAGACAACTGATAATCCTTCCATGGTGATAGAAGATGTGATGAAGGACAGTGTTGAAGAAGCCCCTTTTGATACTGATGTCTCCGGGCAGACGGGGGAGGCTGCCATTGTCAAGAAAAGCAAGCGTAAAAAGAAGTTGTGTTTAAAAGATTCGGACCTGCCGGAGTCCCTTGAAGGTAGAGTGGGACGTTGCTTCCACAAGGTAAGCGTAAAGTATCTGCTAGCCATGCAGAACATTAACTATGCCTTCATTAACACTGCTGAATTAGGCCGGATCCTGACGAAGTAGGGGATCCCAGAATCTGTTAAAGTGAGGATACCGGTCGATCCGGAGACGCCAATGGACTGCAAGCTAAGTGGATAGTTTTCTACAGAGAGTTGTTCAACTAGGGGCTTAGATTTCCCTTGCACCCAGAGATCGTCAGATATTTCCATCTGATAAAGCTCTGCCCAAGCCAACTGAGTCCCAATGCTTGGTATACTCTCATGGCCTACATCATGGCCTCTATGCTCTCCGGAATCCCGCTTCCGATGGAGAAGTTTGTTGCTGTGTCCAGCCTTTGCAAGAATCACATCATCCCCTTCTACCATTTCAATATGGGCGACAATTATAAAGTGGTGGATGATCTGCTCGAATCGGAGAAGAATTGGAAGACCCAATCCTTGTTCATTAGTGGAGCTTGGGAGAATGGGAAGAAGATTACGGCTGGTGACAACCCAAGCATGCTTACCAGCAGATGGAAAAGCACATGTTAATATTTCATCATGTTTGTTTTTCTTTCCTTATAAAAAGTTTGTTTACTTAAATGCTCTTTTTTTCTTTGGGTAGTGCTGCCAAAGGAGTTCTCCGACTACTTGGAGGAGGGGCAGACTACTTGTGCCAAGCTGAATGCTTGGGCTGCTGACAAATGGGGAAATCGCTTCCACAATTGTTTTACTGCCGGCAACCTGGTGAGATCACACCTCTGGAACACAACCGGCCGGAGAGACTTGTCTTGGGAGGAATTGACCACACCGCCTTCTCCGGGTGTCATTCTACAGAGGACAGATGAGAAGGATGGGAAGCTGGCTTAGCCGGGCAGAGCTAAAGCCCCAAGTAAAATGAAGGGCAAGAAAGGCAAGAAAAAGCCAGATGTAGCTGAGGTCAACCAAGGTGGTGTGGAGAAGATTGTCCCAGCAAACCAGGAGGTGCGGGACCAAGGAGGAATTGATGTTGCTCTGCTTAAAGTGGTGGAAAATGAGAGTACCAAAGAGGCAGTTGGATTTCCAAAACCCTCAAAGTCTCCCAAAAAAGACCTAAAACGGGGAGAAAATGGTGGAGATAGGGAAGCCAAGAAGAAGAAAATCTCCAAGGGAGATGAAGTAGCTCTCCGGCCTCCGGAGTCTCTTCCTCCGGTCGACCCAACAGACCCAACACAGGCAGAGAAAATCCCAAGTGACTTTCACACCGGAGAGAGTGACGAAGGGGATATTAACATTGATGGAGTAAACATCAGTGGTCTTCAAGGGATTGGCCTTTACTTTGAAGACCTCGAGAATGACGACTTTGCTGGCCCTTACCTCCCTCCAAGCTCTTCGAACATCGTTACTTTCAATGGTAAGTCTTTTTCTGTTTCAGGAGAGAAGGATATGGTGACCCACTCCTTGTTGAGCAATATTCAACCGGTGCTCAACTTGGAGAGACAAATGCGAAATCAATCCACCCTCATCAACACACTTAACTCAAATAAAGAGAGCTTGTCTAATGACCTCCTTAACGTCAACCAGAATGCTGAGGCATTAAGGAGAGAGATCGAGGAGTTGAAGAAGGGGAAAGAGGAATTGGCCACCAAGCTGGCCACTTCAGAGGGGGTTAACAAGTAACTCCAATCTAAGTGTTCTGGCTTGGATAAGGATCTCTCCACTTTAAAAGTGGAGGTGAAGTCCAGAGACAATATCATCCGGACCCTAACTAATGACAAAATTTCGCTCGAAGACGTTGTGTCTAGAGTTAACCATGAGAAAGATGACTTGATAAAAGAGCATGAAAAGACAATCCAAGCCAGAATCGATGCATACACCAACAAGGTGATAGATTCCCAAGAGGAAAGGTATGCTGAAGTCAAATCAGATATGGTCTTGCTCTTTCATCAAAAAAATCCGAAGAGGACACTAGGAAATTTATGGCGATTTGTGGAATACGAAGACCTTCCTCACCATACTATATCCGATGGTGATAAGCACTGCTAATCCAGTGGTTGTGATGATACTACTGATGAAGATGAAGGGATCGGAGAGAGCCCTAACGAGGAACCTAAAGACCCCAAGAAGAAGCCAGATGAGGCTGGACCATCTAAGGAAGCTCAGCCTTGAAGTTTTAACTATCTTTTTATTTTCCTTTAATTTTTGTGTTAGACTAAAGTCCTTGGATGGCCAAGTCATTTTTGTAACCGTGTCCGGCTCTTGTCCGGATAAACCTTTTCTTTTAAAACTTCAAAGTCCTTGGATGGCCAAGGCACTTTACATATTTTAATATCACTCCACGGTGCTAGCCGGGCAATTTTATCTTACACAATTCTTGCATTGTCTTATAGTTACCCAATTTCGATGGCTAATGTTTAAATAGCCCTTAGTTATTTTATAAGTATTTTAAAGTGAGAGTGTTTAAATTCTCCGATGACAAATGTTTAGATGGTCGTCATTCTACCAAATCAATCATGTCTGTCAGTGATACTTTAAAAAGTTTCAAAGAAGCTATCAATCGAAACACTCTGAAGTTTTCAAGAAGGCATCGAATTTCATTAAAAATCCCGGACACCTCATTAAAACCTCCCCGCGCCACCAGGGTAGGAAAGAGTATTCCCCCTGATATTTACATGGACTTTAAACAAGTAAATATTTACATAATTTTTCATTCTAGATACAACCGAAGGTGTTCAATGTTCGAGGTGTGATTCAAGATCCTTCCATCTTTATTTTGAAGCCTGTATGTCCCAGGCTTAAGCTTTTCACTGACCACATAGGGTCCCTCCCAAGTTGGTGCTAGCTTGCCGAACTGCTTCTTCTTAGTATGTAGGAAGACTTTTCTCAACACTTTATCCCCTGGTTGAAAATCCCTCCTTCTGAATTTGGAAGCAAATCTATTTCTCATCAAACCCTGATAGTGTGTGGCTCTGAGATGAGCCTTAAACCTTTTTTCTTCTATCAGGTCAAGTTGACTTCTGACTACTACTTCATTAGCTTGTTCGGGAAAATTATGGACTCTGAATGAAGGAAGAGTTTCTTCTATAGGAACTATTCCATCCATACCATATACCAAGGCAAATGGGGATTCCTGTGTAGCAGCCCCAGGAGTAGTCTGGTAGGCCCATAGTAATTCTTGTAGATAACTTGGCCACTTTCGAGCAGCCCCTTTCTAAATTATTTTTAAGACCGGACATGATGGTCTTGTTTACCACTTCAACCTGACCATTTGCCTGTGGGTGGAAAGGAGAGGAAAAGCAATGCTGAATGCCTCTAGAGGCACAAAAGCTCTCCATATCCTTATTATCGAATTGTGGCCCATTGTCTGTGGTTATCTTTTGTGGAACCCCAAATCTGCAGCAAATATTAGATAAGATAAATTTTATAATAGATTTTGAAGTAGTTCCTGCCAATGGGGCTGCTTCTATCCACTTTGAGAAATAATTGATGGCGACTATAATAGTTCTGCATCCCCCGGACGCCATAGGTAGAGGTCCCACCAAATCTAGCCCCCAACGAGCAAAAGGTATTGGCTTAGAAATTGACTCTAATGGGACAGCTGGGATATGAATTTCATTACCATATCTTTGGCATGGATCACACTTCTTCACCAATTCCTTGGCATTTTCCATTATAGAGGGCCAATAGTATCCGGCCAATAAGACTCTTCTAGTTAAAGCTCTATAACCACAGTGTGCTGATCCCTCACCATCATGTAGTTCGGACAACACTACTTGGGACTCTTCAACCCCCAAACAATGCAATAGAGGTTTACTAAAAGACTTCTTGTAAAGAATGTCTCTTAGGATTACAAATCCATGAGCCTTATACTTTACTTTCCTTGCCACTGCTTTCTCCGAAGGCAAGATACCATCTAAGATATATTGAAAAAGAGGATACCTCCAGTCTTGAGGTTGACTTACTTGTATGTTTAAACTTTCCTCCCCCTCTTTGCTCTGATTGAGGTGAATTGATGGGCATTCCTGCACGTGAATCCATGGGTAGGACTGAGAATATGCTATGGTTGCCAAGGAGTCTGCTAGAGTATTTTCTATTCGGGGTATGTGCTCATAGGTGATGTCTTTAAATTTAAGTGCCACTTCCTTAAGAATGAATAAATATTTAATCAGTTTCTCTTTTTTGGCATCGGATTGACCTTGTGCATGATGGATAAGAAGCTGAGAATCGATCATTAACCTGACTTTTTTGGCTCCACAAATTAGGGCTAACTTTAAACCAGCTATGGAAGCTTCATATTCAGACTCATTATTGGAAGCCCTGAAAGCAAAACATATATCCTGGTACATTTTGTCACCATACGGAGAGGTTAAACATATCCCAGCACCATATCCCATGGTACTTGATCCACCATCAGTCCGGACAACCTATACTTTCTTAGTATCTTCACCTTATGATTGCTTAGTATCTCTGTCGGAATGGAATTCAACTAGGAAGTCAGCAACAGGCTGAGCCTTGACTGCAGTTCGAGGGGAAAAATCAATATCATAGTCTCCTAACTCCACTGACCATTTGGTCATTCTGCTCGATATGTCCGCCTTTTGAAGAACATTTTTCAAGGGAAAAGATGTCCGGACAACAATAGAATGAGACTGAAAGTAAGGCCTCATCTTTCTAGCAGAAATTACTAATGCCAGTGCTAGCTTTTCAAGCTTTAAATATCTCTTTTCAGCATCCATCAGGCTTTTGCTGATGTAGTACACCGGACGAGGATAATTGTCCACTTCTCTAACTAGCACCGCACTTATGGCACAATCATAGACTGCTAAATATAGGTACAGTGTCTCTCCATCAACAGGTTTGAACAAGGTTTTAGGGAGGATAAGTGTTTTTTCATTTCATCAAAAGCCTGGTCGCATTGTGGAGACCAGTTAAATTCTTTCGCACCTTTTAAAGTTTGAAAAAACGGGGCACACCTATCCAAAGACCTTGTGATAAAATGGTTTAGAGCAGCTAACCTCCCTGTAAATATTTGTACTTCTTTAATGTTCCGAGGAGGCTCCATCTGCAATAAAGCACTAAGCTGGTCTGGATCAGGCTATATCCCTTTCTCACTTATCACATACCCTAAGAACTTCCCGAACTGCACTCCGAAAACACACTTCTCTGGATTCAACTTTAAATTTACTTTCACAAAGTTGGCAAAAGTTTCTTGCAGATCTACCAAGTGTAGTTCTTTTTCCACACTCTTCACCATCATATCATCAATGTGGACTTCCATGTTTCTTCTAGCCCCAACAATTTTTAACCCAAAAGGCATCACCTTATAACAATGAAGGCCCCTATCAGTAACAAAAGTAGTGTGTTCTTGATCTTTTGGATCCACTTGAATCTGATTATACCCAGAGAAGGCATCCATAAAAGACAACAACTTGTTCCTAGACGTGGAGTCCACCAACTGATCAATCTGAGGGACCGGATATAGGTCTTTTGGGCAAGCCCTATTAAGGTCTGTAAAGTCAATGCACATTCGCCACTTCCTATTTTTTTTACTAACACCAGATTGGTTGTCCATAAAGGATACTGGGATTCCTTTATATGCCCCATCTTAGTAAGCCGGTCGACCTCTTGAACTATGACATCCGCTTTCTCCTTAGAAAAAGCTCTCCTCTTTTGTACAACAGGTGCTACATCTCTTCGGATGGATAACTGGTGTGATATAATACTTGCAGGCACTCCGGTCACATCAGCATTGCACCAAGCAAAAACATGCTGATGGTCTGTTAAAAAAGACAACATTTTACTCTTCAGTTCTGATGTCATCTTAGATCCGATCTTGACATTTCTTCCTTCAGCCAGAGAGTGAGTTTCAACCTCTTCAATCGGTATTAAAACACTAGAGGTCTCTCTGGGGTTATCAATTTCACCCTCTCCCCAGAGGGCCCCTCTAACTGCTAATCCTCACTGATCCGAACTGCCCCCAAAGTTCGAGGGGCCAGCGTTGTTGCATAACACTCCCTTGCTATCTTTTGACTACTTCGGACTACTCACACTTGTACTTGCACAACGTATTTTAAACATTGGTGGACTGTCGAAGCCACAACACGCATCCTGGAGAGCCAAGATCTTCCTAAAATGGAATTGTAACAAGTGGGAGAATCCACCATAATAAAAATTACTCTAACCATCTTCTTAAAAGGGCCCTTGCCTAACAAAACCTCCTCCTCAAACTCCCTGATCACGTCCGCTGAGCTTCCAGTGAAACCCACAATTGACCTGTTCGAACGCTGAATCACTGCTGGATTCTTCATTTGTTTATAGGAAGTCAAAAAGAGAATATTGGATGAACTACCGGTGTCCACCAAAATTAGTCTGATGGCATTGCCCCCAATGGATGCTCCTATTACCACAACATCTTCATAGGGACCAGATATGTCCCTCAAATCATCTTCATCAAAAACAATGAAGGGAAAAAGAATTTGCGATTGATAGGAAGTCATGCCTCCTTCCAGTTGAGTAGCTAGAGTATGAACATGCCTCTTTCTCGAAGAAGCAGTTGGTGTAGTCATGGTGTCTCCCCCAAATATTGTAAGTGACTCAAAAAAGCTGATGAGTCCGGACACCGTCTTGATGTGTTCTATGATAACACCCACCTTATTTCAGGTTGGACCAGGATCCAAATACTCTGACTCCGCATCAAATCTTTCAATTATCACCATAGCCCCATCCGGAGTCGATGTCCCTGCATTGTTTGGGCCAGTCCGATGAGCATTATCAGGCCTATTTCCACTTCTTCTTTTAACTTAAGCACCCAATTTTCCTCTTTCGATCAAATTTTACACCTCTTGCTTCAAAGTGATGCAATCTTCTGTGTTATGACTAATATCTTTATGATATTGGCAGAAACAACTATTATGACTTTCTCTGGGAGATTGAAGCGCAACTGGCTTCCTGAAGTGTACTTCGTCTTTTGTTTTGTCATAAATGGTTTCCACATTCTCTTTTAACTCAGCAAACCACTCCGGTTGAACCCAAGGCCCTCACTTATTTCTGGATTGTTGAGTCTGAGCCGGTACAGGGTGGGATTGAGCCTTGGCCCTACTGGGACCCTGTCCGGCTTCTTTAGCCTTATACCAGGACTGATTCTGGTTCTGGTTTGGTGTTGCTGGGGCCGATCTTACCTGCCTATGCACCATGATCTTCTTTGTTTCATCTACATTGATTTGTTTCCCGACCTGATTCAGTAAACCGCCCCACGTCATGGCATTCTTTCTGGTTACTGAATCAACCAAATTACCAGGGTTCAAACCCTGCCTTAGAGAAACTATTGCTACTTGTTCAAAGAAATCAGCTAATCCATTCTTGGTGTTCACAAAGCGACTTACATATTTTTTCAAGGATTAATTTGGTTCTTGGACATAATAGATAATAGTGTCTCCATTTCCCTTCACTTCCTTACTTCCAACGAACTGCCTTCGGAAGGCCACCCTAAAAGTATCAAAATTTCTAATGCAACCCTGTGGCAGACTATTGTACAACTTCAGAGCACTCCCCGTAAAAGACTGGGAGAACGCTAAACAAAGCAACTTATCATCATCGTCAAAATTTATCATAATTTTTTTGAATTGCTCCAGATGATTATCTGGATCTTTACTCTCATCGTATTTTTCTATCTTTGTGTTGTCAAACCTCTTATGAAGGTTTCTGGACAGTATCTTGGAAGACAATGGAGATTGTCTCCAATTCCAGCCACGACTAAACACAGTATCTTCATTGGGAGTCGCAAAGATATCTGGTTTATCATGAAAGGCGAAATGATCCATCAACAATTGGTCTACATGTCTCCGGGCATGGTTGTGACCATGAGATGACCCTTTTCCTAGATACCTTTTCAATCTTCCATGCCCGTCCCTCTTTCTTGAATACTTTTTAACCAACTTTTGCTTCTTTTTAGAACGACATTCATCACTGCTGGATGACAGGGACTCCTCAACTCCATCTTCGTTCGAGGAGCTACTAGAGGATTCTGAATCTGAATCTGAGCTCTCCACCGGTTTAGACCGGTGAGACTTCTTTGAGCTAGCATGAGTCTTTTTAGTACTTACATGGGTTTTTGCTGATGGGTCATGCTCCCTTGGATTGTCAATGTGGTGAACGGTTGAAACTTTTGATTTTTCTTTCAAGCAGCCCTCAAGGCTTCTATCTCAGCTTTCAATCTATCTCGCTCTTCAATCGTGTATTCATCATTTTCTCCCAGCACTTCTGCCAAAGTTGATAGCACTGCCTGCTCGTTTGGATTTATCCGAACTGACTTTTCTTGACGGTTTCCAATGCTAAATTCAGGCACCTTCTCCTCTCACTATGATCGCCAATTTGGCGTGGATTATTTTTTACTGAGGGTAATTTTGTCAAATGTTTTATGGTGTTTCAAAGGTATTTAATGTTTGGGTGTTTTGTAGTGAGAGATTTGAGCTGCCCGGTTGTATTAAATGTTCATTACCCTCATTAATGAAAGTGGTTAGGTATTTATACCCTTAATTATGGGCTACATGGGCTTTCGGGTCAAACTTATAAAACCGGGTCGAGTTCAAAAACCCATTAGTTTATTAAGCAGATTAGCAATTAGGTTAGGCAAAATATGATTAGCTTTTAATACTTTTGTCTAGTTCAGATGGTTCAGTGGGTGGTTTTTGTCCGAATTTCCCCTGTCCGGTTTCTACAGTGAGTGGTGAAAATTTTTGGACTCATGAAGTATATTTTTCAATCACCTTCTTCTAATTACATTTTGGGGGATATTTGAGTGAGTTTTCTGATTTCGGTTGACTATCTTCTGTATTGGGGTTGTGTATGAAGTTGTCATACTTTATGTGGTGTATGCTCTAGTTTTATCTAGAGAATAGTTTTGCAAACCCTTTTCTGGTAGTGAATATTTGGTTGGACTACGAAATCAGTCCCGTGATTTTTACTTCCTACACTCGGAAGGTTGTCCGCGTAAAAAGTGTTTTGTGTTATTTGTGTTAATTTCATTCATACTTGGTATTTCGTTTAGGATCATTATCTCTAATAGTAGTTGATACAAGAAGGAATGTTTCGTTTGTCCGTCTATTTTCTGACATAGTTCTAAATGTACAAATTAAGTCCAAAGAATAAAAATAATAATTTTAAATACGGAGGCTGCTTTTATTGTAAAATTACATGACCCTTACAAAAATATAAAGAATAATAGATCTATGAGGTTTAAAATAACGAGCACCTATGTGGTATATTTATTTGTTAATTTAGTTTTATTACTTCGAAATGTTTTATGGATTAATACAATGATAACCACTCATGTTTGTTTTTGTTTAAAAATTTAAATAAAAAAAATCTAATAATGTTAATATATTAATATTTATAATAGAAAAAATATGTACCAAGTTTTTAGTATTTGTACTTTTAAATTGTTATTTTTTATAAGATGTTTTCTATGCATATTGTCTTTAAAACAATATATATTTTTATTATTGTACACATTAGGTTGTTCTTGTCTGTTTGAGAATGGAAGTTATCTTTTTATAATAATATAAATATTATCAAAATCAATATGGAATGTGATGATAATTTTTATAAGTTAAACATTGTTACTGAATAACGAAATTCAAACCCAAATTAAAATTTGAATATTTATCATACATTTAACATAAGTGGTCTGGTTATATATCATAGAATATCATGGAAAAAACAATTTCCAATTTTTTTAATCATACTTGATATATATTTAAAATCTATATCAAATATAGCAATGAGATAGAGATCAAACATTTTAAATTTGATGTACACACATCTACATAAATATTTAAAGAGTTCGTACATATATTTGCGAATTAGTTATTCCAGTCTGATGGAATGAACATATATACAACAACTTGTTCATAGAAAACTTTTCATAATATTAGTATCCATATATTTTTCATGAAAAATTAGTAATATTGACTGTTTTAACATTTAAGGTCAAGGTTTAATTACAATTTCATAAAGTAATTAAAACTCTTGAGTTTAAATATAATAGTGAATATTGGAAGGTGTTATGGTTCAAGTGAAAAATCATCGCGTATCTACTTTACACTTATAAGAGAGTGATATAGTTCTCTAATTGACAAAATTATATAAGAAATAACCAATAATATGATAAGTTAGACATTATTGTCAACTTTATAGCCAAACAAATTAAATGTTAACTTATTTATTTAATATAATATCAACTATATATTTTTTTAAACAACACATAAGATTGTTTTAGGGTAAAAGTATTTTTAAAGTATTTACGCATATATGATTATTTACTGAGCCACTTGAGAGTGTTTGGTGTGCTGCTTATGCACATATGAACAAGACAAACTTCAGTTGAGAGCAGTATAATTATGTTTCTTAGATATTCGAAAGAAATGGAAAAAGATAGAATTATGTGTATAGAGCATAGAAATGAGAAGTTTTTAGTTAACATGGATTTGGTGTTTAATGTAGTTGAGAGCCACTGCTCAAAAAAGTAGATACAACACTTATAACAAATGAAAATGGAGCTGAAGTTGAGATTAAGTCTTGAAAAGAAAGCTAAGTTGAGATTAAGTCTTGAAAAGAAAGCTAAGTTGAGATTAAGTCTTGAAAAGAAAGCTAAGTTGAGATTAAGTCTTGAAAAGAAAGCTAAGTTGAGGAATTTAAATCATTGCATGGTTTTGGTCTTGCACGAGAGTTTGATGTTTCAGATATTTAGAATAAAGAACAACATGAAGGTTCTAACAGTTATTAGCTGGTGAGTGATAGAGCACAAAGACTTAACAAGCCTACACAAAGTTACGACTATGTTGATATTATAGGTTATATTTTATTTATTTAAATGAAATATTTTTTTATTAAATCTGGGAGTTATCACAGTGCTATGATGAGCAATGATAAACTGAAAAGGTAGAAGGCCACATATAAAAAAATAATCTCTCGGAATAAAAATTGAACATGAATTCTTGTGAAGCAGCCGAATCGTTAGAATCTTATTCGATGTGAATGGATATCAAAAGGAAGTAAAGAATTATGAGATTTAAATTATCTAGTTACAAAGCTTTACTAATGGCTAAGGACTTTACAGAAAAAATATTGATTTCAATGAAACTTTCTCACTAGTTGTGAAACAAACCTATATAAATATTATAATGCCAATTATTATTAAAATTAATATTGAGTTAGATCAAATGGATATTATAATTTTATTTCTATATGGATAACTAAAAGAAACTATATATACAAAATAACCTCCACACTACATGAGAAATGAATTTTTGCAATCCGCAAATAAGTCTGTTGCAGTGTCGTAGCACGTTAACACGAGGTTTATAACAAATTTTCAATGAGGTTATTTTTTACGTGTGAAAATTACTTTGGAGCGGGAATTCTCATAAATTTGCAACGAACTTAACATGTCATTATTGTATGTAATATTTTGCAACTAATTAACCACGATTAATTTTTAAAAACTATATTTTTTGTAGCTTAAATGATTTGTTGCAATGATATACTATAAACCTGTTGCATTACTAGTGTTTAATAAATGATTGGTCATGAATTAGGTCGATGCTAAATTATCCCACTAAGTATTTTGCCTAACCTTTCAATTTTACTAACCAAACTAAAGCACTAAAACTATAAAAAAAGTTAAGCATTTTTTCATGGATTTTTAAAGAAACCATTCATTGTTTCATCATCAACTTTTCTCATCAATTTTTTTTATTCTCCCCAAATCACACTCATTTCATTTAATTTTTTAATCATATTTTCTTGTTAATTCATTTTTTTTTTCATATCATTGTTCATATTCTATATCTAAAGTAAGTCTCATTCTTCTTATTTCTGTATAACTATATTTTTTTATGTTCAAAGTCAATGCATTATTGTTTTCTCGATTTGGTTTATGATTTTATATAATTTAGTTTTAAAATATATGCTGATATATGTTTTTGCTTCTACACACCTTGCACCATTTTAATATATGGTCTCCACTTTTGATCTAGCATATTGTTATTTTATCTCATTAGATATGTTAGTATCTTTATTGTTAGTTATAATTATTTGTTGTTATGTTGATTAATTTCATTTTTAATAAATGTTGATTAGGGATAACTGAAAAGAAAATATTCCTACCAAGATAAAGGCAAATAGCGTGGCTATGTTATATTAAGAATGAATATTCCTTTGGACGAGCATATGAGAGTGACTATCTACAAAAATATGTAAGTTTATGGACTATTATAGAATGATATTTGGTTTGATGTATTTTGTGATATTTAAACTATAATTAGGTTTAACATTCCAACGTTCATCTCTGGGTTTGGGTGTGACATGTGGAGAGATTTTAAAGTATTTACTTGTCGAATTTTAGTATTTATTCTTTATGATTTTAGTTTTTGAATTATGTATTAAATTTTGTGTTTTCTTTGAAGCAATGTTACACTGTACCAGAACACATTATTAATGATACCCATAAAATGTTCTTGGAAAAACTACATGGTTTTTATAATAAATTTGTTGTTATAATGAAGTCGAGTGCCTTCAAGCAAATCAATATCGAGCGTCAATTTCTTGAATTGATAAATGGTCATCCTCATTTCCTAACAAACATGCTAATATTATGGCAAATGTGGGCTGAGTATCGGTGTAGTGAGAATCAACTAAAGCTTACTAAAATTAAATATAAAAAAACACAAATTTCTTAATGGTGGGAATGAGGCTCATGTTGATGGGTCGAGAATTCATTGCATATGTTTTAGTCAAATTGTAAGTACATGGTTTTGGTCTTATGAAAGGGTTAAACCACTACATCATATTATACTTAAAATATTGAGGTTTATCCCACTATAGGTTTTCGGCCTCAAGATTGAGTTCAATCTCGGTACGAGTAAAGATATATATAGTAGGTTAAGTCATGCCATGTGGTATGTCTTAGACTAGGGAAGCTTCATAGTTTTTATAAATTAAGGAATCAGTTTGATACTTAATTGAATATATTGTTCAAGATTTGAAGAGAGAATAGTTGAGGTGTCAATGTGGTACAAGTTTTTCATAACTAATTATTGGTACTATTTGATCACAACCGTTAATTTGAATATAATTCAAGTTTTTCATCATTGGTTTACAATTAAGAGAGCGATGTACGTTTGTCCTATTCTACATCCCATTTAAGTTTTTATATATATCGTGAAAGATCTCATGTACATACATAACTAAGAAAGCGTTATTGTTGAAAACAAAGCTTTTAGAGAGAGAAGTCTTGTTTGTGAGACAAAATGCTGAAGGAATTTGAGGATTTTAGAACTTACAAAAAAATCTTGAAGATAATCACTAGAAATACATTGAGAGAAATACTAAGAGCTAGAGCATTGAAAATTAACATAATCACATTAAAAAATATTAATGGTATATAACTATGAACATATCTCAGTTAGTTTGATATTGTTTTGAGAGTATACCAAATATGTAATTGTAAATCAAAAACTTGATATTAGTATTTTGGAGAATAAATCATTATTTAGGAATGGAGATTTTATGAGCTTGTTCTTTTTTGGATTGAGCTCTTTAAAAATTGTTCCTAAAATATGTAGGGTTTCTACTGAAGAACCATCTGATTGGACGCGACTGAGATATTAAGAATAAAACAAACACAAGTAATAGAGTTAAAAGCTGAGGCCGAATACCACTTTTAAATTAGTCCTTGATTAAGTTTGGATATTAATATAAAATCAATAGTCCTATTCTCTTAATAATAAAGTGAATAACTTAAAAAAAAATTGATTCTTAGATGCCTTTTTGACCGGAACCATAATTTTTTATTTCGATGTATGCTAATGTTTTAGTGTATGCTATATATAAAAAAATTTATACCATTGATCTTATAACTCGAATAAATAAATTACAACCTATTTGATATCGAGGAATCATTCCAAAAAATAAGAATATGTTATTTATGAGACTGGGTTGTTTAGATCTTGGGCGTTACCTAGCCAGTCTGTATATACAGTATTTATAATAGTCGGGCCCAATTCAAAATGATGTGAAGCCCAGTTTCCCCTTTTTCAATTTGTATATGTGCGAGTTGATCGTATTCAAACGTGACTATATTACTTTATAGATAAATCAATGTATTAAACTATTGTAGTTCACAATTATAATATAAAATTTGAACATTTCTCCAAGACTTTAAAGACAACAAATTAAAGTATATAATTGACAAAGTAAAAGCAAGTGTATGTATATCTAATTTCATTTTTGTCTCTGACTATAGCCTATCCTTTTTATATTTACTTTTAAACTTTATTTACTTATGCTTTATTTTAGATAAAGAAAAAGCGAATAAAAGTCATTAGTTTTTTAAACAAAGAAAATAATAAGTTATTTACCTGGTTGCATGGTTTTTTATGAAATGAATACTTTTAACAGTTAGTTATCGATATGTGTTTAGCGATAAACTTAATTATCATTTTATATTTAAAAAATATTAATTATCAGGTAGGGCTGTCAACGGTTCTCCGGAACCGAGACTGGACCGAGAACCGAACCAAACTTTAACGGTTCGGTTCGCGGTTTCATTCTGAAAACCGAAAACCGATAAGGAACCGAAAAAAAAACCGGTTAGGAACCGAACCGATAAAACCGATAAACCGACAGAACCGATACGGAATCGAACCGATAGAACCGATAAACCGGTAGAACCGATAAGAAATCTCACCAATAAAACCATTAGAACCGATTATTTATTATTATTATTTATTCTTTTATAAACTATAGTACCAAAATTAATATTTAATTACCAATTTTTTAACAAAATCAAAAGATTAACTTATAAAGTTTAGTTTTTATATCATTTACTTCAATAAAAAAAATTAAAAATCAAATTTTAATTGAATTTAATTTTTTTTAATTTGGCCGAATCAGACTCGGTCTATAACAGCCGTAGTGACATCCAAATCAATTTTCAAACATAGACCAAACTCGGACCGTAGTGACATCCAAATCAATTATCAAACATAGATTGTCTTTTTATTAGGGAAATCAGACACTAAGTACCTTTTGGCCAAACCTATTACTATCTAGTACCTAAAAATGGGTTAATGCTTACTTAATACCCATCTCAATGAAACAATTCCCTTTCAAAACCTTTTTTTAATACCATAACTACCCTTAACCTAGTATATAAGCTTTATTCTGAGAATTAATGGGTATTTTCACCCGATCATCAATTTTGAATTTTGAATTTCAAAACAACCTCCACTCTCGATCTGTCTTCTCTTACTTTTTTTCTCTCTCATTTTCTTCTGACAAATTTAAAACCCTGCAAACCAAACAAAATCAGTCTAAAGATGTCGACCAACCAAAACCCTAGAAAGTAGAAAGACGTCTCTCTCTCACTATCCAAACCTCAAACTGAGGAATGACGATCCTTGCTCTTCCTTTGGTTATCTCTTTCCTCAAGCCTCCTCACTCTCGTGCATTTTCCTTCTTTCGTTTTGGTAAACTAAACCCTACCTTCCTTTACCCCGAGCCACTGCTGACACGACGGAGCTTTAGCAGAACCGTCGTTGCTGCTATCAGCGGCACAACCAGTGAGGTTCAAAAGTGTCAATCAATAGAACCTAAAAATGACACCTTGAAATCGGCCGTTCCAACTTTTCAGCAAGCAATTCAACGTCTTCAGGAATATTGGTCATCTGTAGGATGTGCAGTTATGCAATGCAGCAATACGGAGGTTGGAGCCGGTATAATGAATCCATTAACATTCTTGAGAGTTCTCGGACCAGAACCTTGGAATGTAGCTTATGTCGAACCTAGCATATGTCATGATGATAGTCGGTATGGAGAAAACCCAAACAAGCTTCAAAGACACACTCAATTTTAGGTACGAATTGCTCACTCAGTTAATCTGGTGATAAACATGAGAAATTTACTGCTAAGTAATTACTCTGATGAAATCAATCTCCCACCCAATTTCTCTTGTTTATTTGATTTTAATTACAGGTCACATTTAGCTGCCGTTAGTGCTGCATACCGTAGCTTGTATGGTCATTCACTGAAAAAGGTCAGTTTTCTACCACAACTCCAGTATCTAGATATCTTGTGTTTTCTTCTTCTTTTTTGTTCAAGTTATGTCTCCATTAGGGCTTGTTCTTTGTTAGGGAGAGAAAATGTTAGCATATCTTTGTGTGTTTTGTTTCTCGACTGAGATTTTGCTTAGCAGTTGAAGGTTTGATCTCACTGACCGTCTTATCTTGTTCAAGTCATGTCTTCATTAGGGCTTGTCCTTTGTTAGGGAGAGAAAATGCCAGTATTTGGTTTCTTAACTGTAATTTGTTTAGCAGTTGAAATTGTGATCTCAATGGTGTATATTGATCAGGCAGTGGTGAGTGAAACATCTGGAAATTTCAGTTTTGGTCGGATGACAATATTATAATGCTGCGAGAATCCTGCCAAGTACTTTGCAGGATATAACAAATTTGTTTGATGGTTTTACTTTGCAGGACAATATTACGTATGACTTGATGACCGCCTTTTTTATTTTATTTTATTTTGGTATTGTATCTACGTTTTTCTCTGTAGGTGCTTCACTACGGAAATTTACTATTAAAAAAAGGCTGTGAAACAAGTAAACCTCTCGTGTGCAGTGGTAATCACTTTCGTAATGAATTCAATTTTGTGAGAGTGACCTGCGTTATATATGTATTGTAACATAGTATACCACTGTTTCCTTGCCTTGATATAGTGGAATTATTACTAGAAGTTGCTTGATTAAATTCTTTTGGGCAGACCAATTGCCAACGCGGCGAAAGCAACAGTGAGACAGACCAGAAGAACGGAATCCCTGGTGGCAAGGGCTAAGGCATCTGCACAAGAAACCACCCTAGGACATACTTTTTCGAGCTCCAACTTTATCAAAACGATTTCATCAAAACCTTTCAAGGTTGTGTTAGGCACAGCCTGACGCTCATTTTCACGACTCTTGTATATAGTTCATGTACCTTCTTTAAGTTATTGCATTGTATATATAATCTAACTCACTGTTTCAATCCAATTAAGCTGTTGTGTTTCTCCCTTTTGAGTTTCAAGCTATTATTATAACTTGCTTCACCACTTATGCTAACTGAACCACTTAACTGATCTATGATTTCAAGATCTCTACCTCAAGACTACCCATGATGCTCACTTATCTTGCTTCTCTTGCTTCCGGTACAAAACCACAATTATATATCATTGCTAGATGCAACACTTTTTAGTTGCTAGATACGACATATGGAAATTGATAGATACTTGAGTATAAGTCTGATATATATGAAATATAGACATTGTTAGATACCAAACTTTTTAGTTGCTAGATGATAGATACTTGACTATAAGTCTGATAGATATGAAATATAGACATTGCTAGATGCAGCACTATATATTTGCTAGATACGACATATGGACATTGATAGATACTTTGACTATAAGTCTGATAGATATGAAATATAGACATTGCTAGATGCAGCCCTATATATTTGCTAGATACGACATATAGACATTGCTAGATGCAGCACTATATATTTGCTAGATACGACATATAGACATTGCTAGATACGTGAGTATAAGTCTGATAGATACGACATATAGACATTGCTAGATACGTGATTAATAGTATGATAGATACGAAATATAGGCATGACTAGATACTTGAGTATAAGTCTGATAGATATGACACATGGACATTGCTAGATATGAAATGTAGACATTGCTAGATGCAGCATTTTTTAGTTGCTAGAAACGACATATGGACTAGATACTTGAGTATAAGTCTGATAGATATGACACATAGACATTGCTAGATATGAAATGTAGACATTGCTAGATGCAGCATTTTTTAGTTGCTAGAAACGAAATATAGACATTGCTAGATGCAGCACTATATATTTGCTAGATACGACATATAGACATTGCTAGATACGTGAGTATAAGTCTAATAGATACGAAATATAGACATTACTAGATACGTGATTAATAGTCCGATAGATATGAAATATAGGCATGGCTAGATACTTGAGTATAAGTCCGATAGATATGACACATAGACATTGCTAGATACGTGGTTTTCTGGTTGCGATTGCGGTTGATTTATTTCAGTCGTTAAGGTTTACTTTGCTTTGATAGATTAGTTATCTTTAAATTGCGATTGTGAATCCTAACTGCCATTAAAATGTTATGTCATTGTTATTTACTACAACTGTCATTGCTGGATACAGTACGCCACATTGCTAGATGGGCGAACCAAGAGCCTAGGAGCAACTCTAATAACACATTGCTAGATACGTTACTATGGTATTTCTAGATATGGCCACAAACACTTTCAATATATTATTAGCATTCAATTTTATACCAAGTTCAACTAACTCGAAAACAACATCGAACGCACTTCAATGCTACATTGCTATTTGATACTTTTTTTACAGAAGCAGCCCATATACTCAAATTATCAGAAGAGACAGTATCTAATGAGTTTTTACATAAAATAGCCAAACAATATATATACAAATTATGGATATGAATGATCATAATATATTGCTAAAACGTTGATGGTTTCTGGTTTCTATATAAACAACGGGTGAAGGACCTTTAAAGAACTGTACACTGAAGAAACCATTTCATGCTTTGTTAATTCCAAAAAACTCTATACCACTGATATAGTAAAAGGTCAGGCCGTTATTAGCTTTTACCACTGATAAACTCATGCAATAACAAAAAGATAAAGTTAAATGTAGCAAGTAAAGAACAATAAAACAACACAAAGATGATTTAAATCAGCAGCTCCAAACTTGTAAGACAATAGTTTCGATGACCAGGTATGGCCAGGTATAATTTATTAGTACAATGCAAGGATATCAGAAACTATTCTAGGTTGTTGCCAGTACAGAATTTCGGTCAATTGACTATGCAGATTCAGATGCAAGCCTCAAGAATTCACCTTTGCTGCTGCAGATGCATAACTGACACTGCTGTCTCTCATACTTTTGCATTGGCTTGACTGCTCATATCGGAGAAAATTTATCTTTATTTTTGTTGTGCTATTTTTAAGCGTCTGGCAATAAAACAGAAAATCTTAAATAGTTGATGTCACAAAATAGGAAAGACAACGCACTTGATTAGCCTTAATATAGGACAGAGGTAAGTAGCATCAAACAAATTTTACGTATCGAGATAGACAATAAGCTTAACGAGATATCCTTAAGAAAGTTTTACTAGAATAGAATGAATTGGAATGCAACACAAACTAGTGCATCTCTTGCAGCTAGATAACATACGTGTATGAAGTTACCCATTTCTTAAAGCACGTATAGAGTATACGGAACTAAAATTGAGAGCAAATAAAGAGAGATCACTGATCATAAACATGTAACTAACAACATGGTACATATAAAGCACCAAAGTACAACAAAAATAACATCAAAACGAGAATCAACGTTTCTGGTATTCTTTACCATAAAAATGTTTTGATGAATACTTTATGGAACGGCTATGGTACTTATCGGGAATTTCTTTGATGATAAAGTAGTAGACCTCTTAAAGAAAAATTTATACCAACCACTGCTACTCTGATTACTATCTTACCGTGGAAGATAACCAAAAGATAGTGGTGGAGCTGGTGAAGTCCGAAATAAAGTAGAAAAGTTACTTCACATTAGTGCGGGATGCGTGAAAGAATGGGATACCAATTAGTTCGACAAACCTAAGGACCCGTGGAAACTCATGGAGGTGCACATGTAAGAGTTTCCATACATTAGACTAATTCTGCCATGGATATAAAATCCTTTTACCCAAAAACTCGGCCTTCGATTTCTCCTTAGTCTTTATTATTGCTAACTATTTCCTTCAAAGTACTCGAATTTATTTAACACTTCCAAAAGCGAAGGCAAGAGACAACTTACGTTGCTAATCGACTGTGATAAAATCCATTGGAATCATGAGTTTTACTAGTTATTTATCACCCATTCTTGATGTGGTCGTTTGGCATATCCCCCTTCACAACGAGATGAGTTTTGATTTTTTCATTCTCTAAAACATTATATTTTTTGAGTTTTCTTAGCTCATTCTCTTCGCTTTGCATATTCCGAGGAACATAAAGCTAAATCTCTTGACACATCAATCTTAAAAAAAAATTAAGCATATAATCGATGACTATGGGGCTGAGAAGGCGAGGCAGCGCATTAACAATACGTTGCTCGAAGCCATGAGAAACCAACATACGAGTGAGGATAACTTACCAAGGAGGTCTCCAAACTCAAATAAGATAATAAGAACTTGAAAAGGATCTTAACAAAGAAAATGATATTATTAAGAGATTCGTCGAATAAGCGGAAAAACAACACGAGTATGCAAGATTTTATCAATGTCGCCAAAAAGAAAGAAAATGAGATTTGTGAAAAGATAGCCTTGATGTTCCACCACTACTTCTTGAAGCTCGACCTTGGATGGATTTGGGAACAAGTTTTCGAAGCTAAGTATCTTTTTGGCATATCAATAAAGTTCGACCTTGTGTCGTTTGAAAAAAGGGAGGAAGATGTAAAGGTCGAAGAAGATGACGAGGTGGATGTCATGGTGGAGGAAGAGCCTACCCCTACCAAGAAAGAATCCAAATCCCTAGGTTTCCTAGCCAAATTTTCCGTCAATACCTCTTTTCTAGTTTCTGACGTGATCCCAATATTCCTGGTAACGTGAAATTTTGATATGCATGTTTGAACCTGCGAGGTTCTTTTATGTCATCGCTTTACTTATTTTTACATTTCATTTTCTAGCGACTTATGTTTTACACGAGGTCATCAGTTCTATCGTGATTTAAAGTTCACTTTAGGATTAAATAACACTTGTTATTGGTAACCAATCCTGTTATGACAACCGTAGAACCTTGGCGGACACTATGAGCTCGAGACTCATCCTCAACCAATCTTCGTTTGGTATTTATATTTGGAAAATAGACTATTCAGACCTTACTGATCACTCTAAACTCAAAAACTTTCCTCAACCAATCTTTGTTTCGTATTTTTACAAGAAGAAAAATAGTTATTTGGACCTTTCGCGTAACATTGAACTCGAAGTTCTTTGTTAACCATTCTTTGTTAGGTATTTTTACGAGAACAAAAAAAAACTATTTGGACCTTTCTTGCTACTCTTAAGTCCAAGTTCTTTTTTAACCAATATTTGTTGGATATTTTTATACGGATAAAAACCTGAATTTAAAATATATGTATTTAAAAAAACAATAGCATTTTTATGCTAACTATTTTATTAATTTGCTTATTATATAGAAACTTTGTTGAAAATATTCCTACACCCCTAGTGAAAGAAAAAACATACCAACAAACCTTTTCATATTTTACAATCATTTTAGTTTTAAAAATAAACTATTCGAGATATATAGAATTTTTACACAAAATAGATTCAGAGATGCTCAATGTTCCACGTGTGTTGAAGTCTCCTTCCTTCTTTATCCACCATTTTATATATTCATGCTTTGATTTTTTTTCACCAGGATATATGAGACTTCCCAATTCGGTCCTGGCTCTCCCAACCTTCGATCCCTTGTGTGTAAGAACACTTTCCTAAAAACTTTTTCCCCTACCTTAAACTCAAGCTTTTGGACTTTAAATGCATATCTATTCATCATAAGGGTTTGGTAGTGCTGGACCCATAGGTGAATTTTTGTCTTTCTTTATTCGATTAAATCTAATTCAATTCTTCTTTATTCTTTATTTCCCTTCTGGAATAATTTGAAACCTTATAAGACGGTAAGGCTATCTCCTTCAAATCCATGATGTACATGCCATAAAAAATGATGAAGCATTTCTCCTATGGTAGTTGAGGGAGTTATCATGTAAGTCAAAAATAATTCTTGTAGGTAATTTGGTCATTTTTTAGCCGCCTCCTCCAAGCTTTTCTTAAAACATTCCAAATATGTTTGGTTTGTTACCCTGACCTGCCCATTTCACCGCTAGTGGATATGGTAGAGATATTATATATATATATATATATATATATATATATATATATATATATATATATATATATATATATATATATATATTACTTAGATAAAATATGTCAATCTCAACATTTTGGAATTGAATACTGTTATCCGCAATGATTGACCTCGAGATGCCAACCCTACGATAAATGTTAGTCAAAATAAAACTGATCACGTTCTTGACTGTGATCCTACAAAGGGGTTCAACTTACACCCACTTGGAAAACTTGTCTACAACAATAATGATGGGCTTGCGTTCTCTTAAAGTAGTGTGTATAGGTCCAACCAAGTCTAAGTCTCATATGCCAAAGGGCAGCGCTTCAAAGATCGAATCTAATCGCACATTCAGGGATATGAATAGTGTCAGTAGATTGTTGATATATATCGTACTTTATTACTAAGGCCTTATCATTGTTCTTATGGTTGGCCAAAATAAACCTGCGAAAATAAACCTGCCAAAAGAGTAATGCGGGTTAACGTCTTATAACCACAATGAATCAACCCTTGCCCAAAATAGAGTGCTTTTAATACCATGGACGACTCATCGAGCCCCAAACATTGAAGTAAAGGTCAACTTAACCCTTTCTTGACGATGGTGCCACACAATATTAGAATTTTATTTCTTTCAACTTCAGTTTTCATGCGACAACACTATCCTCAGGGAAGATACGTCTTTCTAAGAAAACCTCGAGTCTCCAACCTCGACTACCCCTAAACTAAGGTCTCCTCATGGTTTATATCATGCTCATTATCAATGGAATAATGCTCTTACAATATAACATATAGTTTTGTTTCAGAGCAAGCTATCGAGGCCAAAGCATCCTCTTCGATATTTTTGGCTATGAGACCTGTTTGAAGCTAAATGTTTCAAGGAATTGAGCATGGGCTTTCAATACGTTTATGTACTTGACCAAGTGTTCCTTTTATTCTTAAGCTTTTCCCAAAGAATAGTTTATCAAAAAATGATAATTGCACATTAATCGAACTTTCTTCATAATAAACACGTGGGCCAACCTTAGGCCAACAATCGATGCATCATACTCCACCTTATTATTCGAAGCCTAGAATCTGAGTGGATGAATTGCTTTAGCACCTCTCAAAATAAAGCCATAAGCTGGACACTTGCCCCACAACCCGAGATATTCAAACCTCTGTCCATAGGGATCATCAACTCTAGCTCTGTCGATTCAATTAGTGGATCATGCCTTTCGATGTAGAATTTTGTGATATCAAAGTCTCATAATTCTACCGACCATAGGATTAGCCTCTCTGAAATATCAAACTTTTGTTGAATAGTTTAGAGCATGTAAGAAGTTCTAACCATAATAGAATGACCTTGTAAATAAGGCTACATCTTTCTGGTTACTATGATCAAGACAAATTCTATTTTTTTAATTGCAACTACTTTGTTTATGCAAGGAGTAAGCTCTTACTCATATATTAAAATTATTTGGGGAAATATTCATCATCGCTGATCAATACTGCATTCATTAGGTGTTTAGATACGACTAAATAAGCGTATTACTTTTCCTCTAGGATAGGCTTGGTTAAGCTCTTCATGGAGGTAAGATGTCTCTTTATCTTACTAAATGTTTAGTCGCATTGATTGGTCCACTAAAAATTGTTGGCCTTTTAAAGTACTTGGAAAAACTGTCCACACTTTTTTTACGATCAAAAGATGAACCTACTTGATGTCGTGAGCCTTCTAGTCAGTATTTGGACCTCTTTAAGGTTCTGAGGTGGTTGCATAGAATCCAAAGCCTCCAACCGCACTTGATCCGATTTTATGTTATTTTCACTTACCAGATACCTTGGGAAATTTTCCGGCCTGACTTCGAATCTACACTTCATCGGGTTAAACTTTAAATTTATAACTCTAAGGTTCTCAAATGTCTCAACCAGATCATAGGTACTCCCCAATTCCTATGTGTTATTTAAAAACATGTCATTAATTTATACCTTAACAGTTATTCTAATCTAGGAAGCAAAAACCTTACCGACTAATTGTTGATAGATTTCCCTTGCAATCTTCAATCTAAACGGTATTTTTTTGTAGCAATGAAATCCTCAGTCCGTCATAAAAGTCGTATTTTCCTGATCTGATATATGTATATTATTCTAGTTGTACCATGAATAGACATCCACGAAATATAAGAGCTTGTTACCCGTTGTGGAGTCTACCAACTGGTCTACGCGATGAACTAACAATGTGATTGCATAAGGATAAATTGGATTACATTAACTTGGTCACTAAAATTACTAAATTCATGCTTGTTAAGACATGCAATAACACTTTGAATACGATTAAGATTATATATTGTAATAGACATAGTGGAGTCATTAATATGTAGGTTCCAACTTTCAGTCACGCGGACTAATAATCAGGGTGGGTGTTTCATATAGCAAAATGACGAAAAATATTCTCTTTGTAGTGTCTATGGTGTTACAGAAGAGGGTGATTAGGGAATGATCGAAGTTACGTAGATAATCATAGTGAGCCAAAAATAGTTAGGGAAGCGATTATTCCAGTGACTATTAACAAGACCCAATCAATTCTTGAGGAAATGAGATTACAAAGGTGCACATGCAATGGTTGGACTTTTAATACTAACGAGGGAGCATTGAACGCATATTAGTGTCAATGTTATTGTCACGAACTTTAGCTTTCAATAAACAATTTAGAGTTATATAGTTTGAGAATATATATATATATATTCAGTTATGTCTTTTTATCGGGTATGATCATTAAAACCACACATATTCTAGGAAAATATAATCATAGTAAATGACAGAGATGAAAAACACACCTGTTATTAGTGGTCAAGGACCATATTGTTAGCCTAGTTATCATGAACAACGAGATCAATGGTAAGAATCCCAGGACGATCAGATGGAGAATTGACCTCAATTGTTGCCGATCAAAATCAGCAAGTCAGTATTGAGTTGGGTCATAGGAGTATTAATCCCATCTGGACAGTTTGCTTCAATATCCACAAGATTGAAGGTATTCCTTTCATCTTCAAACCCCATCACGAAGGAGTTACAGTTAAGAGAGGAAGGAGATCCACTATTGCTAGATGAAGGTTACTGTTATATATTATTGACGAGATACGTTGTCAGATTAAAAGAGGAAATCAATGCAATTATAATTGATCTGGCTGAAGAAGTTGTACTTAGTAAATATAGATGATATACTCTGGTATTCTAATTGGATCAAGTAAGGCTTACCTAAACATGTGATTTTGATGACCTTGAGAAACTCATCAGTAACATTCATGATGATACAAATGTGAGCAAAAATCAAACACACCTAGTTTTTGTATGTATGTTGATGTAAATGGGGATTTTGATAAAGTTATCAACAATGTCGAGCCCTTTCTCCGACCAGATCTCATGGGTAAAACCATAAAATTTAACCTAAAGTGGAATGGATTTGAAAGGTTCCTTACTAGTGGAGGCTATTAGCTACCATCTTTTAGGAAATATAGGGAAGTCATAAAAAGCAAGACACGATCTTAATGACAATGGTAGCATTATCTAGTTGTAGAAAACCGAAATAAATAGTGACTGCAATGTGTTATCTTATAATCATGAAGGCCATGCATGTCCCGTATCTTCACATCAATGGTTTAGATATGGTATATCGATCATTTTTTATTGAACATTGAACAAAAAAAGAAAAAAAACCGGTTTCTTACCAAGGAAGTACCCTGAAATGCACTTAGCCCAGTCTAACTTGTCCTGTTGATAGCTTTATGTGGATAATAAGGACTATGTTCTCAATATACATTTCTCGAGCATCATGAAGGATATATTATTTGAGAAGCAACCACCACATTGGCCCATGTTTGGTCAGGATGTAGTGGCATGGTTGATGGGATATCATGGTTGATAGTGTTGGTATTCATAGTGATTGCAGGATCAGGAGCAGTGGTAAACAACATGGAAGTACTATAGAACATATTTTGTGTGATAACAATGGATATTGGCGGAGCATAAATAGCTTGAGATGAGTAGGGGTCATAAACGTGGCAAGCTAGTTTTAGAAGAAAGGGCTTGCGAAACGGTGTAGCCACATCTACCAAAAAATCAGTTGTTGATGATACATCCTTTACTTTTGCGACCAGAGGAGGACACTCAAAAAGAGACGACGGGGTTCTTACTCAGAGTTAACAATGGGCCAAAACTAACAAACAAGTTAGGGGGAATATGGTGGCTTAAGTGTGAAAATTTATCAAGGGATATGGGAGAATGACTGGTTGATACTGTGAATCACTCTAATGTTCATATTTAGGGTTAAGTAGGGTTAAGAGATCATGAGAATATGAGATTTGGGTTTAAATGGGTCGAGTAGTAGTGGATCTGGGCCCATGTATGTTAGCTTGGGTAAAAAACTGTTAAATACATATTCAACATACGATGGGTTGGGTAAGAGGCTTAGTACAATGCGATTAAAGATAACATTAGGACCCAAGGAGGTAGGTGTTGTCACGTGGCAGTATGAAACTTATTTGCATGCAAACAAAATGAAGTTAACGTGGAAAGACTAGGTATGAGTAGTTATTTTGGGCAATATAGATGAGGGATTATAAGTAATCAGAAAGAGTTCTAGACGATCCAAAGCATTGATAATAAAAATGCCCCTTTATAAAGGTGATTGCCTTTGAAACATCGAGACTTGGGATCTTATGGGTTTCAACAAGGTTGGAAACTGTAGAGGATGAGTATTGATGGGCTTTTCGAGGATGTTATCCTGCAGAGATTCTCATAATAAAGAGGCCCTATGGTCATTCAATCAACCTAGAAAAGGCGTGGATGGCCCAAATAAATGACAGTAAGTCGGTCTAGCTTGGTGTTAGGTGTACTAGACATATTTGACAAGAGCATAATGTTCAGACCAAATCAAGTCGGCAGAGCACAATGGCATTTTGATATTGTAATAATAGTTTGTAATAAGAATAATAAATTAAGAAAGAGGGAGAATTTATGAGAGATGGTGAACTTTAATATAGAACAACTACTTTTTATCCCTTTATCTCTCTAGAATCTTGTGTTTCTCTCTCTATACCATATTATGTATTTCTAGCAGTAGGTTTAAGGTCTAGATATTTTTGGAACCATCATTGGCGCGTCTGTGGGAAACAAAGTGATACCCGATGACAGTTTCTCCCAAATCCCAAAATTAAATAGAGATGAACATAGATCCCTAGATGGAAGAATTATTGGATTGGAAGATGACAAAATTGTCTCTTATTCCGAGGACCGTCGATTTGATGGATAACAAGTTGAAGAGCAACATCAAGATAACGATCGATATGGACAGGGGCGAGGTAAACGGTCGACCCTTATTATGACAAAGCAACATCTTTTGGAAGATATAGCTAAGCTCAATGCTTAGAATGAAGCAGCCATAGTTGACAAAAGAAATAGGTTGGGGGTTCGAAGAGAGCGATCACCCGATAGTGGTAAAGAAGAAAGTCGCAGTCAGGGTTAAGAAGAAGAAGACCACGATCAAGGTCTAACCAGGTTACAATGACAAGATACTGGGTTGTTAAAGAATATAGGAAGGTTGAGCGCTAATATACGCAAGAGCTTAGTGATTCCTCTGTTTATAACTCAGATGAGTCCTCAGTCTATAGACCGTGAATACCAACGCCATAAGGAGAATAGAATTCTAAGAAAACAAGAGATCCGACGTCGTACGTTTCATCGCTTAAAAATGTTGAAACACAACGGGAACAACATTGATAAAAGAATTTCTACCTCCGTGGATAAAGACATGGCGATCATGGTCAACAGGAGAAAGCAAACCACCATGCCCCACGTCTATTTCTCGTCAGGCAGCCAAACCCATGGGTACATGGTCAGCAATTAAGTCGTTAACCCGTACGGGAAATGGCTATATGCGACCCCTGTAAAAGGTCTTAGGAGTAGGGCTGGTGGGGTCGGGCATAACTAGAGGTCATCCCCTCTTCTGATGAAATCTTTTCAGGGCATCTTCCCAAGCGATTCAACATTTTCTATTTAGAAAAATACGATGGGAAGAAGGACCCAAACAAACATTTGGAGTTATTCAAAAACATCATGTTGAACTTTGATAATGATGACAAACTACCTTGCCACACATTCTTGTAAAAATTCAAAGACCGTGTCTCGAAATGGTATAATAGATTGTCATAAGGTTGCATAAGTTTTTTATTTGTTTTGGGTAATGTTCAGGAAACAATTTGTAGGGAGAACGAATTTCCGATCAAATGGGGATACAATTTTTATATGTAGATAGAAATTCGCTGATAGTTTGAGGGACTATACCCGACACTTTGTGGATGCCAAAACCGATCTGGACCATTTTGAAGAGATTCTCACTTTAATATGTTTTAGCTGGGTCTTCTGCCCGGTACCATGAAGAAGGCAGTAACAAAGAAACAAGATTTTACTTTTACGACTTTGTTAGCTCAGGTCAAAAAGCGAATTCTGATTAAGGAATCCCAAGTGTCTGAGGTGGCAGCTCAGTTATAGCAAAGCGCACAGACAAATTGCGTGCTATACCAGCAGAATTAGATGCCAATTCCACATCCTCAAACAATCAATACCTACCCAGCACACAACATTTTCAGCCAAGAGCTTCAGGCTCGTAGCCCCACGTGCAAGGTTTAACAATCAGATAGTGAGTACTCAAGCTGTTTTCTGAGCCATCTCAAACAAGTAGGTCCGACCCGCTCATTTTTCTGAGTTAACTGAGTGTGTGTTAACCATCTTTCAAAAAGAAAATAAGCTTGTCAATTTTTTGGAAACCTTTCCTAATTCAAATTCTCCAAGAAAATTGTAATACTCGATAGTGCAAGTATCATGAAGATGTGGGGCATGATACGAGAGTTTGTATCGTATTAAAAAAAGAAATACAGATGCTAATAGCGAATGAAAAGTTGACTATATTTGTTAAGAAGTAAGCTCAGTAGAACGATGAGTAAAAAAGGTCGCGATGGTACCGAATCAGGAAAGTACGATGGTTATTTCTGAGATCACCGATTTGTTTGTTGTAGCCACAGAGTACTTAGAACCTAATGAGGATCGGAACATAATCAATTTTGTGGAAGAAATAATTCCAAAGAACAAAGGAAAAGTTAGTGACTTGTATATATTTTTTGAGCCGCTAACTATTTTTTGAGGTGATATTATAATAGAAATTACAAATTTCTCCCAACAGATAAATATCGTGAGTTGAGCTACGCAATTGGAAGAAGGAGCATCTCGTCACCTATATAGGAGTCCATCCCTAATACTGTATGTTGACGAAGATGGTGTGAGAGCCATTTCCAGACCACATGAAGACGCAGTGGTAAGTGTGGTTGTGCTTGCAGGTGATGAAGTGAGGACAGAGTTGATTGATACGGGAAGCTCAACAAAAATTATTTTTATGAAAACATATGCAAAGTTCAGAAAACCTCTGGTCATTCTCCAATCTATACAAACCATAGTAGGTTTTACAGGGGTTACACCTGAAGTGGTTGGAGAGTTTGAAGGAGTGGTATTAGTTGGGTCGGGAACCTTTGGGAAAAAAGAGGTAACATTACTGTTTATTGTTGTGGATGCACCGATCTCGTATAATTCCATTTTCGGGAGTTCATGGATTTCAAGAATGCACGCAGTGGTGTTGACGGCCCACCAGTGTCTAAAATATATGATCGATAATAGCTTGGAAACCGTGCGAAACAGCAGAAAATGGCTAAGGAAAGGTATCGAACGGCTGTAGCCCCAAAAGCCGACAAAGAAATAGAAAAAAGAAAAGATTAGCAGTTAAGGGGGTCAACTTCAGGGTTGGATTCCGGAAATGATCCTAGGGAGACTCTCAGATTCCTGCTTACGATAGAGAATTGCGAGAGCTATGAATTCTCCGGAGGAAAAGTCTTAAAAATAGGAAGGAACTTGTCGTATGAAGTTCGAGAAAAATTAATCGCGTAAAAATATTGCATTTATTCACCTAGTGTTCGGAGGACGTGATAGGGGTCCCCTACAGCATGATTTATCATAGTCTGGCCATACGACGAAATGTCCGACCAGTCATTCAAAAACGACGATCATTTTCTCAACAGAAAGTAGAAGTTATTATTACCAAAATGGACATACTGACAAAAGATGGTTAATCCCGTCCTAGTCAAGAAGAAGAATGAGAAGTGGAGAATGTTTAAGGACTTCACTGACCTCAACGGGGCATATCCGTGAATCTCAATACCCACTATGGACGGGTAATCCCATCCTAGTAAAGATGAAGAATGAGAAGTGGAGAATGTGTAGGGACTTTACTGACCTCAACAAGGCATACCTCAAAGACCCTTTCCCAATACCAATAATCGACCAACTTGTGGATTTAACGTCGGGGAACAAGCTCCTATCTTTTATGGACGCTTATACGGGGTACAACCAAATAAGATTAGACCCAAAGTATTAGGAAAACACATCGTTTATAACTGGGAGAGGTCTGCATTGCTATATGGTTATGTCATTCAGTCAAAAGAATGCAAGGGATACCTATCAGAGGTTAGTGAACAAGGCTTTTGGAGATCAGAGCGGGCGACACGTTGAGGTATACATAGACGATATGCTGGTTAAGAGTTCGAGAGATGAAGACCATTTTTCCGACCTTGAGGAAACATTTGATAACCTGAAAAAATAGACATCAAGCTAAACACAGAAAAATGTTCGTTTGGAGTTTGGTCTTGGATGTTGGTGGGGTATATAATCAGTGAGATATGGATATAGACATATCCAATACAATTGAATGCTCTGAGCACCATGGCCCCGCCAAGAAATATAAAAGAAGTCCAGATTATAACGGGGCGTTTGGAGGCTTTGAATAGGTTTATATATTAATCCTCTAACAAATGTGCACCATTTATTAAGGTATTAATACAATCCAATGAGTTCAATTGGACCCCACGTGTACCAAAGCATTCATGGACTTAAAAGAGTATTTTTCTTCCCCCGTTTTATTAACCAAGCGTTTGCCGGGGGAAAGTCTGTTTTTGCATATTGCGGTGTCTGATTATGTCGTTAGCGCGACACTTGTTCGTGATGCAAATCGAACCCCTATGCTTGTTTACTATGTCAGCAAAAGTTTATTGGATGCCAAGAAAAGGTACTCGAAACTGGAAAATCTAGCTCTAGATGTAGTAACCATATTCAGGAAAATGCAACCCTATTTCTAGGCTCACTCTATAATAGTCTGAACATCATTTTTTGTAAAAAATATACTTCATTATTCTGATATCTCTGGTTGAATGGCCAAGTGGTTCGTCAAACTAAGTGATTTTGACATCGATTTCGAACCAAGAACAACCATTTAAGGTCATGCATTGGCAGATTTTTTAGTTGAATTTCATTCTGATCGACTAGAGGAAAATGAGGTGGATCGGAAAAACAGAGCCTACTGAGTGGATTGTCCAGACAAATAGGGGTCGAGAATTAATTGATATGGAGGAGGATTCCATGTGACCACGTCTCTGGGGATAACAATGCATCAAGCCATAATGTTTGGTTTCGCCGCTTCAAATAATGAGACTGAGTATGAAGCAGGGTTAGCAGGATTAAGACTCACACAGATTTGCAGGGACAAGCACGTCTGGTTAATAAGAGACTTCCAACTACTAGTTAATCATGCTAATGGACATTCCAAGGTAAGAAAGGAGCATCTGCTCTAGTACTTGGCAGCACTGAGGGTTTTGGTTGCGGCTTTTGAAAAAATTACGTATGAACATTTCCATAGAGCGGAAAATATAATCAGAGATTCTCTAGCAACAATTGCATACACCGGGGATTACCCGTGGGTCCTAACGCATGAAGACCCATCAATAATTTGAAGAACCGAGCTAGACAACCGACCACATATAGCCAGTCAAATTTTGACGAATCCTAGTATCTATTGGAGATAAAATATTTGTTTTTTTTTATGAATAATATTTTACCTACAGATAAAGCATTGGCAAAAAAAGTACGTCTTAAGGCCCACAGTTTTGCATTTCTAGGGGGTGTGCTTTACAAAAGGTCCTTGAGCAGACCTTTGCTAAGATGTCTAGGACGTAACGAGTCGCAAATAGTTTTATATGAGATTCATAATGGAGAAAGGTAGGCACATTGTGGTTTCAAGGCTTTGATTAGAAAAGCTGTGTTGTCGGGTTTTTATTGGCCCGCACTAGCAACCGACGCTAAAAATTTGGTTAAGAGATCTGATATTTGTCAGCTTTTTACGAAATCAATTCATATTCTCGCCACATAATTGGAATCTGTTTTTCAGGGGCTACCATTTGATCGCTGGAGGATATATTTAGTAGAGCCACTGTGGATGGCAACAGGGGGAAGGGAAATGATAGTGCTCGCAGTTGACTATTTCTCCAAATGGGTTGAAGTTGAACCTTTGTCCCAGACAAGGGCTAAAGATGTAATTAAGTTTATATGGTCAAATATTTTTTATTGTTTTGGTCTCCCGATGAGGTTAACCATGGATAATGGCCCACAGTTTGATAATAGTGAAATAAGAGATATATGTTCTTCTCAAGGATTCAACAATGTTTTTCAGCACCATTTCAGCTGCAAGCAAACAGTTAGGTTGAAGTAACAAACACAACTATTATCGACAGTCTCAAGAAAAATCTTGAGAAAAAAACAGGAAAATGACCAGGTTACTTACACGATGTGTTATGGGCCTATCGAACTACCCCCCAAAAAAACTATTCGAGAGTCACATTACGCCTTGGTATATGGTACGAACGCGGTGCCCCCTCAGAAACTATGTTCCCATAATTCAAGGTCGAACATTATTCAGAAAACATCAATGGTGAGGGTCAACGTCTTGCCCTCAATTTGATTGAGAAAAAAGGAAGTTGTGCCCATTTGAATTGATTACATTACCAGACCCTAATGTGAAGCAGGTACACATCGAAGGTTCGAAGAAGGGAGTTTAAGGTTGGCAACAAGGTCTAGAGAAAATTATTATTACATACTAAAGAAAAGAGCCTCGGGAAATTGGCTCACAACTGGGTAGGTCATTACCATATGACAGAGAAGATAAAGTCGGGCACCTATCCGTTAAAGGACAAAGATAACCGACCCTTGCGGCTTCCTTGGAATATCGAATATCTCAAATTGTATTTTATATAATTTTGAATGTTTGTATTTTTGTCTATATTATTATAAACAATATTGATCAGGGACACACTCCTTCCTACCTTGGTGGCACAAGAAGGTTTTGACGAGGTGTCTACAAAAATCGATTTGTTAATATGAAATTATGCCTTTATCAATGCTTGTAGGGATTTTTGAACCTTAAGGGTTTTTCAACATCGGTTGATCCATATTATTTTTATTATTTGGACCTTATGGGCTTTTCAGCATCAGTTGATCCACATTATCTTTTATTTGGACCTTAAGGGTCTTTTAATGTCGGTTAATCCACATTATTCTTACTATTTGGACTTAAAGAGTCTTTCAACGTAGGTTGATCTACACTATTTTCATAATTCAGACTTGTAAGTTTGTTTAACCATTTCCATCTTTGTGTCGGAAACTGATAATTTTCGACTATGAGAATGAAAATACGAGAATTAATGTAAGGTACATTAATCAAAATACTGAAGTCACATGACCACCAGGGTCGGGTTATAAAAATATGGCAACAGCTGCCAATAGTACACGGTGAAAAAAATAGAGTTAAGCTTAATCTTTATTTCTTGAAGCTCAATTATCTAGATAACTCTTCTGTTGAATCCTCATCATCTTCCCCTTCTTCAATGACGTCCTCGTAAATAATTCTTTCAGGACATTCCTTTTCAGGAACATCCAGCCACATCGACCCGAGAGGAAGATTGAAAATCAATGGTGGAGATCCATAACTGAAGAAACTTTAGCGTCAGCAATTTTCTCTTTATTGTTTTTACAAAAAATTAGCAATCTCATTGTTTGCTTCCTTACTCATTTACGTTGTTTCAATTCGGAGTTCACGAAGAGCCTTGCCCGTTTGAAATCTTAAGAAACAAGTTTGAATTTTGTGAGCTGCCAATCCTCGAACAACATGGTCCCGCTCTTCTTCAACAACTAGTTTCAAGGAGTGCAAAGTGTTAATAACTTGTTGGTATTTGGTTTTTTATTTTTTCCAATTTGCCTTCTTTTCCTGAAATTCGGCGTCGGTCGATTTGGCCCAGAAAGTGGTGCAATCGATTCCATCTCAGGTATTTAGCTTTAATTCTCTAGAGAATAGAGCTTGTTCATTAAGCAGAGAATAAAGCTTGCTCATTAAGTTGTCCTTCGAGTTCGGATATCCGATTTTTAGCCTATAATAAGTCGTCACCTAGATTTTTAGTTTTCTTTTCCTTTAAAGTAAAAGAAGCCAACATATGGTACAAAGAAACGAGAATTGTATCCGAGCGTTGGAGTTGAAAGGACCTAGAGGTCAAATAATTGTCAGACAATCTAGGGTGGCTAAGACCATCGATTGTGGGAAGAAAAAGTATTGGTAGCAGGTCTTCAAGCATTATGTATCCACCCGCTGGAGTTGTATCATTTAAAGCAGAGGATAAAGTTTTTGCAAGGGGCGATGTGGTGTTTGATGGTCCCGACCTGACCAAGAATGGTGTAGGATCGACATCACGCTTGTCAGACTGATTTTCCAAGCCCGTCATACCAAACTGCTTTCGAGTTATACAATTTATGCGTTGTAGGATCGACATCACGCTTGTCGGGTTGATTTTCCCATCGGGCATAGGCCCAAAGTAATATTTTTAGTGCCTCTAAAAAGAGAGATTATCCCGGGAAATAGACCTTTTGAGGTCGGACATATAGGTTGAAAAGTACCAATGAGTTCGCGTCATAGAAACCCGATCATTGGCAATCGACTTGTTAACATCAAGAAAAACGTATCCCCATATGTTGGGCAACTCGACACCGTTATATATTGACCCTGGATATTTTAGCATCAGAGCAGTAACGACCCTACCCTAGTGTTTGCAGCGTAGTCCTTGCTCATCCTCTCTCCCAAGGACGGGGGGGCTACTAATAAGGGCATAAATTATCTAGACCAAATCGGGTCGGCATATTACGATGACGTTTTAATGTTGTAATAATAGTTTGTAATTAGAATAATATATTAAGAAATATGTAGGACTTATCTTGTAAATAATAATTGTATGAGTAAAATTAGAATAAAGAAAAGTCAGAATATGATTAAGTGGGTCACCCATAAGGTCAGGGCTCACTTCCACTATTATATAAATGAAGATTTCCTTTATGGGGTGGTGAACTTTTAATATTGAAAAACTACTTTTACTACTTTCTCTCTGTAAAATCGTGTGTTTCTCTCTCCATATCATGTTGCGACTTTTAATAGCATGATGTTTATGGTCCGGATATTTCTGGAATCATCAGTATTCTCATAAGGTTCCTCCTCAGAAACTATCTGAATGCGTGTATGATGCAAAAAAGTTGGAGGCCATCAACTTACGAATGTCCTTGAGAGCCCATCTGCATGCAAGATCTTGATTGTGCATATCACTCATAGGTGTGCTTGTAAAAGAGTAACATGCAAAAAAATCAAAACGACCGAGAACCTCAGAAAGGAGAGTCCTAGAGATGAGCGAGAAGAGCTAATCAAAAGCCTGGATTTAAATTACAACAAAGTGTCACATGAGAGATGAATGGGGACACTATCGGGATGAGCTCACAATTGTGCATGTTGGAACGACCACGACTATTAAAATGGGGTGTTATATTATGTTTTGGACTAGTTTTTTTGGAGTAACCAGAGCTCTTTATAGTGTTAATCATTGTGAAGTTGGATCACGATGGTAGGATATGAAAAAAATATACTTTTTGTGTGTAAGATTTTTTAAGCGCCAGTTTTATTCTTTTTGTCAATTGGGTATATAAAGAAGAAAATGGAAAAAAATGTATTAGTAAGTGAGAACATCACTAGCTTATGGATTATTGTGGTACGGATGAAAACATAACCAATCATCCCCAAATCTATGGTTACATAAAGAGATATAATGGCAAGATTTTCTAGAGTTTTGGTACCAAGTTAAGATATAGAAATTTAGGATTGATTGGATATGTTTTTATTGGTGGTAGTAGATAACCCTGTAACGAGACTAAATATATTTTTGGAAGCATGGAAACACAAATCACGGACGGGAACGTGCATCAATTTGTTGAGATCTATGAGAAAATTATAAGACAAACATATAACTGGAAAAAAAATATTACGTAACAAAACCTCATAAAAAAAATTAATAAAAATAAACGAAAATTATAGAATTGATACATCACTAATTGAAGTAAGATGGACCAACAAAATCACGTCATAAACAATAAGCATAACTAAAAAGACAAATAATCGAATAAAAAATAAGCTTTAAAATTTGTATCCAAAATATTTGAAAATATGTAGAAATTCTGAAACGTTTACTCTTGCTCTAAAGGAGGCTGAATTTTGAATAAAAGAAATTTATTAAAAATAAATAAATAATTAAATAACTTATTATTAGTTTAGGTAAATTTCAAAATATGCAAGCGCACCGTATCGAGTAGTAGCGATTTAGATTTAATCTGATCTAGAAGGTGTTCTTAGAAATTAATTTTGAGAAAATTGCCAAACAATCTAGAATCAAAACCGTAGAACTCATCTAAAAACCACGGTTAGTCTCCCATATTTACCACTTGTATCAACATAGTCCATTTCCTTCACTTCTGTATAGAACTCATCCCTTTCATTTTAAAAATTTGCACGATTAATCCCTCTACATATTTTGGGGACCAAAAGTGATACAGAACTTAAGATTTAGAAACCAACAGTGATACAAAACTTGAGATTTAGGAACCAAAAATGATATAAAACTTAGAATTTAAGTGTCACTCAGTTTTTAAATGATTTATATGTACAGGAAACTATATTTGTAAATTTTTAAAACAAAAAGATGGGTTTAATGCATAACTGAACGAAAACTATGTTGATGCAAATTATAAACATAGAGAAGTAAGAGTGTTTTTTACCTGTGGAACTCGTTCAACCCCATCCCGGAATTCCGATATTATTTGTTGCCCTATCTGATACGATATTCAATCCAACCCACAAAAGACACGAACTACAATAAAATAAAATATGACTCAGAGGTTAAATATTATTGCCAATCACTCCCACTACAAACTTTATTTCATCACCCACGCATACAAACTCTGACTTCTATAGTTAACCATGAAACCATCCATCTACCAACTTTTAAATACATATAAACTTTTTGGAAGAAAAGCAAAAAAAAAAAACAAAAGAACACCAATCTACAAAATTCTGCGTTATCCTAGATTCTTCAAAAGATAAACATCACCATCCACAAAGTTCTATAGGCTTCACTTTGCCACTATTGAGCAACAATACTTGTGCTTGAACCATATTCTTATATTGAAGTAGTGTTGAATGACTTTTATGAGTGAAAATAAAACACCAATTATAAAGTTTAAATAAAAATATTTTTCAGAACGTATTAATGTAAAATATACAAAATAGGTGTCGTTATAAAAAAATCCAAAAAAAATATACCTATGGTGTCCTTATGTTTTGCCAAATATATTTTATTATGAGTTATGGAATTGCTTTCGCAGGTAAATTATAAGATTTCCCACAAAATTTTCAAAATTAGTCTTTTATTAATTGTAATTTTAAAAATCCCACAAATACAAGTATGAACACCACAACATCCGATAACAATTTTTTTTTTTAATATCATCTGTTATATAAATATTCGCATATTAGAAAATAGTCTCGCGAACTAAAAGTAGTTCGGTTTTAATTTGTTGTTCGTAATTCGGTTTCAGATACAGCAATTGACACGTTAGAAGACTAATTTTATCGAAAATGAATAGGAGACGGTTATAAGTTATAAAATACGCATTAAGTGGATAGCCTAGCCAACACACAGGGGACTGATTTTCTCCGAAATATTTAGTCCACCTGAAAAGAAGTATCTATGAATAGAAGTAAATAGTCAATACAGCAATTACCTGACTATCAAAGCTTGACTATGAAACTACTTAAGTAGCTTTTTGTATAGATCTAAAAATAAAACAAAGACACTATATACCAGTATGTGCTTTAGTTTTAGTAACTTTGGCAATACTTCAATACAGGAACTTGTACAGGAAATTTTCTAGTTACTGTAACTTGGTTCTAATAAAAATCTTAAAATATTTCTCTGGAAACACATGCATTACTATTGTTACATTCTCATCTTAATCTGGTCCTAATTAATAATAATGTCCATCTGTTTTTGCAGAGATATTAAATACAAAAGTATAATAAAAAGTTGAAGGAAAATAACAAGAATTTTAGTGTATGAATATCCAGAGAATAATAGAAGAACATTTATTAGATTGTTTCACACATGTTAATGAACCCAAACTGATACCAGGCAACAGACATACATATTACTGCAAAAATAACAACTACAATCCAAAGAAACAAACATGAACTCCGTAATCATACCAACACACACACATAAAAATAGAGAGAGTATAAAAAAAGATTAATATAATTCAAACTCAAAACAAGCATAAACCCACATGGAATATTATTACATGATACAAAACCTCTCCTGGGCTTTTACTAAATATGAAGAAAAAGACATGGAAGCGAAAACAATTACTATATGAAGAAGATGGTTTAGGTTGGTCTGGTAAAATGATCGGACCGAGACGCTTGATTCCCCTTGGAGTTGATGGATCCCTTAAAAAAGGATCATAAACCCTAATAAATAGAGTTCCTCAAAAAACTAAGCAAAAAAAGCTTTATTCTTTTTTTTGGGGTTCTTGTTCTTGGATTTGGTGATGGGTTTTGAGGATGGTGAATGATGAAGAGAGATGATGATGGTGGTGGTGGAGTAATGATGAAGATAGAGAGAGGTGGAGAAGAAGAAGGAAGAGGACATGATGATTGCTGTTTTAGTGCTCTTTCTTGAAAATCTCTGTATATAAATCCAAGTTATTGTGTGCCCTAGCTGGCTTTTGCATTTCTCTCTCCTCTCTCTATCTCTATGGCGAGAAAGAGAGAGAGAATTGTCACAAACCAAATGGACTTGTCTTTTTCATTCTCTTGTTTAAAGCAGAACATCCCATTTTGTCTACCCTTTTCATTATTGTATTCGTTCTATAAGATTTGTAGTTTAAGATTTGTAGTTTAGTAGTAGTATTTTTATTGTTTTGGGTCGGGTGTAATTTTGATTCTTCATTAGTATATATGAAGACATAATTAGCAATATATATGTAGGGCTGAAATACGTTAAATAACAAAGAGAGAAGTAGTCGCAGGAGTCGGTTAGGGTTTTGTGTTTTTAGAAAAAATTCCTTTTTGTATTGAACTGTTTTTTTATAATACAAATCTAAGTAAGGCTCTCAACATATCGAGAACTTAGAGGTCTATACAAGGAAACTTAATACACTGAATATTCTAGCATTCCCCCTCAAGTTGTGTAGTGGGATCACCAATACCCAACTTGGATAAAACTGATTCGAATGTTCTTGCAGCAACCACTTTTGTCAAGATGTCTGCCAGTTGGTCTTCAGATCTAACAAACGGAAGTTCCACTATCCCATCTTCAGTCTTTCCTTCTATGAAGTGCCTATCTATTTCAACGTGCTTTGTTCTATCGTGTTGTACCGGGTTCTCTAAAATCTTAATCGCAGCTTTATTATCGCACATTAACTGAGTTGGACACTTCAGGGGGGATCCGATTTCTTTCATTATCTTCTTTAACCAAAGTATCTCGGTAATTCCCTTAACGATTCCTCTAAATTCTGATTCAGCACTTGACAGTGATACTACTTTCTGTTTCTTACTCCTCCAAGTCACCAAGTTACCTCTAAGAAGAGTAAAGTAGCCAGCAGTTGATCTCTTTTCGTTAGGATTCCCTCCCTAATTAGCATCTATGAATACTTCAACATGAAGGTGTCCATTTTTCTTAAAAATTATGCCTCTTCCTGGTGTGCCTTTGAGATATCGAATAATCCTCATTACTGCCTCCATATGGTGTTCTTGAGGATGATGCATGAACTGGCTAACTACTCCCACCGCGTATGCAATGTCGGGTCGAGTGTGAGCCAGGTAAATCAATTTTCCCACCAACCTTTGGCACCTTTCTTTACTCGCTGGTCTGGCCCGTTCAATTATCTTTAGTTTGTGATTCACAACCATAGGAGTGTCATTTGGTTTGCAATCCATTATGCCAATTTCAGCTAATAAATCCAATATATATTTCTGTTAGGAGATATAAATTCCTCCTCTTGACCTAAGAACCTCGATTCCTAGGAAATACTTCAATCCCCCCAAGGTCTTTCATTTTGAACTCCTCGAAGAGGTTTTTCCTAAGAGAGCTAATTTCTTCTTCGTCATTCCCTGTTATAATCATATCGTCGACATATATTATAAGACAAGTGACTAATTCTCCTCTCTTTTTGTAAAACAAGGTATGATCCTCATTACTCTGTTTGTAGCTATACTGCTTCATTGCCATTTTAAATCTCCCAAACCAAGCACGAGGAGACTGTTTGAGCCCATATAATTCCTTTTTCAGTTTACATACCTCATTTTCTTGAAAACTATTAGAGAACCCTGGTGGGGGTTCCATATATACCTCTTCTTCAAAGTCTCCATGTAAGAAAGCATTCTTTATATCAAATTGATGAAGAGGCCAATATTTATTTGCGGCTATTGAAAGTAAAACTCTGATAGTGTCAATCTTTGCAACCGGAGAGAACGTTTCAGAGTAGTCTATACCATATGTTTGTGTATATCATTTGTCAACCAATCTTTCCTTGTGTCGCTCAACGGTGCCATCGGATTTATATTTTATATTAAACACTCATCTATACCCGGCTACTTTCTTCCCTTGTGGTAACACACAATTCTCCCATGTACCATTCCTTTTTAGAGCTTCCATTTCGGTATTCATTGCCTCATGCCATTCACTCATCTTCTTAGCCTTTTGAGCTGTTTTGTTCAGAGAGAATAGTAGCTGAAAATTCCTTTGCAATCTTCTCATTCCTTTCCTCTCCGTTTTTACCGGATATCTAGAAGCACGAGGAACATGTTCCGGTGAATACCGGTCAGGAGGAACCCCTCTATTTTTTCTTGAAGGAAGAACCAGAGTTTGAATTTCAACAAATGAACTTCCTGAAATGTTATGGTCAGTAGCATTTTGTGAATTATGACATTGTAAATTGTTTACCTCTTGATGGACATTTTCTTCGGCTGATTCGCTGGTAGTATCCATGACATTTATTTCTTGTTGGACATTGTCTTCAGGAGAATCATTGGTGGTAAGAACTGCCTCGTCAGTCTCCTTTATGTTGGAAGAGGCGTGTTCGGTGGCGCCATCTACCGACTCTGTCGGCACATCCTCAACGTAACTTTAATATAGCAACCAGTCGAGTGATTCACTTACTTTCTCCCCCTGAGCACGAGATTGGTCGTCAAAAAAATAATCGGATTCTAAGAAGTCACACTCAATGGTGACATGGATTCGACGAGTAACCGGATTGTAACACCGATAGCCCATTTGATGGACACCGTACCCAACGAATACACACTTTTTAGCACACGGATTAAGTTTGTTTCGACTAGTTTTAGGGATATGAACAAACACCGAACAACCAAATACACGAGGTGGTAAGGTCATAACAGATGGAATTGTAACTTGGGTGGCAAGCACTTGTAATAGAGTTTTATTTCCTAAACATCGGGTCGGTAGACGATTTGCAAGATACGTGGCTGTAGCAAGAGCTTCTGGCCAAGTAGAATGAAGAACTTTAGATTCAATCATAATAGCACGAGTTTTTTCAAGCAAAGTACGTTTTTTCGTTTTGAAGTTTCGTTTTGTTGAGGTGTGTTTGAACAAGTGGTTTGATGGATAAGACCATTTGTTTTGAAAACATTATGCATTGTTTGGTTGAGAAACTCTATTCCATTATCAGAACGGAGAATCTGTATTTTTTTTTAAATTGAGTCAAAATCATTTTGTAAAAAACAAACAAATATTTCTGGTACTTCCGATTTATGTTTCATGAAGTATATCCAAGTCATTCTTGAGAAATCATCCACAAATAAAAAAAGTATCTGATTTGATTGTTAGTGGAATTTGGTGCTGGACCCCAAACATCAGAATGGATTAGCGAAAAAGCATAATCACTCTAATATTACTTTGATTAAATGAGACCCTACGATTTTTTGCAAGAATACGGGTTTCACATTTCTCATGAATGAAATTATTCAAAAAAAGACTAGGAAATAAACTTTTAAGATAACTAAAAGAAGGATGACCAAGTCGCCGGTGCCATAACCAAAGTTTCCTTTCGGTTGTTCCGTGAGCAAGCATGGCGTGTCCCTTATGAACTACCTCATCAACATAATAGAGACCTCCTTGTTCAGTATCACGCCCAATGATCTCCTTCGTACGAATGTCCTGTAAAATGCAAAAAAATGGATACATAAGAACCACACAGTTGAGTTGTTTTGTCAATTGACTAACAGATAATAACTTTAAGGATAGTGAAGGAATGTAGAGGTAATTTTTAATTTCCATTTTTTCCGAAAAAATAATTGAACCTCCCCCTTTGACTTCAAAAATTTCTCCACTAGCAGTCTCAATATAGGACTTCTTTGGAGATGACATGTCAACAAAGTCTTTAGGATCATAAGACATGGTGTCCGTAGCCCCGCAATCAAAGATCCAATTCATTGATTTCTCAAACCGTTTACCTCCAAGTTTACATAGAAGTCCGCCGCCATTCCTCCAAAACCAATGCCACTTCCTTGCTCATTTTTAGTCGGATCTTCACCGCCACTTTTAGACGAAGCCCGTTTGACATTAGATCTGATTCGCTGGTTATTTTTCTCCTTATGACCGTCCTCCCACCATTTTGGATAGCCAACCAGCTGGAAACATGTCTCTTTAGTGTGTTTCTTCATCCCACAATGAGTGCAATACAACTTGGATTTATCTTCTTTCTCTTTGGATCAGAATTTAAACCTCTGTGAAGAATCTTTAGCAGCCAAACCCATTCCAATTTCAATCGAGTCACTATCAGAAGAACTTGATTTTAGTATATTAAACCTGGCTACTTCCCTTCGTATTGTAGCATATGCTGTTTCCACGGAAGGAAAAAGATCCTTTTTTAGGATATCTCTCTTGACTCGTTCCAGCTTGTCATTAATCGCCATTAGCAATTGATAGAGTATTTGTTCTTGAGTCTTCTTATTGTAGATCTGAATGTCTTCTGGGTCTTTCATAGGGTTCGGATCTCGTCTATCTATAGACATCCAGATGTTATGCAGTTTGTTCCAAGAGTCTTCTAGTGTATCTGATCCTTGCCTTAATGAATTAGCCCTCTTATGAAGGTCAAACACCTTAAACGAATCTGTACCAGAACTGTATG